>JAEUWL010000555.1:0-409866 GCA_018524415.1 Podaxis rugospora | reverse complement strand
ATTATTCATTGGCTTCCTTCGCACCTGCTCTTCCTCTGACCTCAAGACTTTAACCGTGCAAAGCACGGGTCATGTGCTAGTAGATATATATATATAGCTCCTGTCTCGATAAAAACGGGCTGATGCAATCAGGGATGTACCAGGTGGTGGTGCTTAGACTCTAGGCAACACTCATCTTCTCACACCTTTAAGCTACTCAAGAGGAATTTTCAAATGGCGAGTATTACTCCAGAGAACCTGCTAAGCGAACATTTCATAGCCCTACTCTCATGGGATCATAAAACGATCCGCAAGAGAATCGAAAAAACCCTGCGCCATTTGTACAACTTGTACCTGGACTAGTTCATCACATTCTACTATGTCGACGAAAGAACTGGGATCAAGCATCCTTCGTTGTACCTCTTCTATTATCTCGCCCGGGTTGTTCGGACACCTTCCACTGCACTCCATTACTTCGAGCACATCTGCCCACCAGGTCTGCCAGTTCGATTCGCAATAGGTATGAGCAGGACACGGAAAGTCGTCGTCAAGCCATGGTGCCTGCAAAAGCTGTGGCCTCAGCAAGGATAATGACCAAAACCCTTGAGAGATCCGGAGCTTTCGCTCATGGCTTAACTTCAACAATGGGTCCATATACGTGGCGACACCCTTAATATCGAGAGGGCGTATGTCCCTCTCAGCTTCGATATCAAAGATATTGGTCGCCTTGAGAAACGTATAATAAACCTTTCCATGGAAAGTGTGAAGATCGTGTGAATGCTCAGCGAGATCCAGAGCCTGTTCGAACGCCGTGAGATCATTGCTCCCAGAGTCGTAAATGTGCTTGAGCCAGTCTCTCTCAATGCATTGTATCAGCGCTTCCTTCTTGCATTGATTCGCAAGGATGAATATCCTTCTAGCATTGGACCATTGGCACCACTTCTTGATGATGCTCTCGGAACTCGTAGTGGAGTATGTGTGGAGAACGCCAAGGGCCCATTCTCGGAGGACTGTAAAATCGTACTTGTGTGACATAGCCACGACTGATATCATCTTCGCAACGTTCACTGTGTCCGGAATTTGCTGCGCAAGGATTTCAGGTGGACTGCGAGTATTGACGAGTTTAGGAGACAACGCGAACAACCAAGGAAACTCATCAAGTACCTGGCATAGATAGCCCAGCATAGAGCCTCAAAATCATCAACAGAATCTTGACAAACTATGGGGGTCTCATCCGATCGCCCTTCAACGCGATTTAAGTCGTTATTGTTGGCATCCGTCCCTTGGAGTAGGGAAAACAGTGTCCGGAAAAACGCCGAACTCCGTTCAAATAGGGATTTGTGTATCTGGACGAAAAGGAGAGGGTTAAGACAATATACTTGTAATAGGGTCTTTGAGGCTGCTTACTTTGAAGAGTCTGTTCTCAACGAGAAGTACGACACTCCCGTCGTCGAAATAATAGTTGCTATCTCGAACATGGTTTGTGCCGTGCTGGGTAGTACTATCAGTTACCGGAGCATCCATTGGCACTTTTACGTCCATTACTTGGATTCGATTATAAAATGGACTGGGGGCTAGAGGGATAGAGAGAGGGGAGCGACAGTCAACGAGGAAGGGTATAAGGCTGCTTGGCGGAAAGCGGAGAAGGGCTTGACTCATCCTGACTTAAGCCTTACATCTGGTGGTTTCCACTTTGACCCTCAAAAAGGTTCTGTCGTGTGAGGGTGTAATCAAGATGATGATACTGTGCTATGATTATCGAAGAGCGACGAAGCTAGACCTGTCACATTTCACGTTGCACATATACTTACACACTCGTCACGCTATGAGGATTGAACCAACCGCCACGTACTCGCTCGCGGACTCATTCTAGTTGACATCTTCAATGCTCGCTTGGGCATGTAAACCAAGCAATTGGTACTTTGTGGGCTAGAAGAACTGTTAGTCGAAGTTGTCTAGGACTGGAGCGCTCTGTGTAGGAGGACATCTTTCTGAATTATGCAGATAAACGAACAAAGGTGTCAACACATGAAGGCATATGGATTACAACAATGAGGAAGCCTGATCCTCTATTGTCCTTCCACGAGGCTAATTGCCATGGGTAGTGATGATGCAGTGTCATCTTTTCCTTCCACAACTGGCGAAGTTATTCCAGGCATCTTCCACGCGATCTTCTTTCCAGTGTTCTCGAACTTGAAAGAAGTAAGAAGGATTAGTGGTGACCTCTCTCTCGACTTCTCCGTTGTGAACTGAGCCAACTACGTCAGAAACGTAAATCTATCTCCAAGACCACCGCCCATATACTTATCACGGCATTTTATTAGAACCCGATCCTGAAAGTCTGTCTTGAGGAAGTTGGCGATATCGACAGAGTTCCTCCACCCAGCATTCATTCCAGATGTGCACCCAGTGGGGTTCCTTCGTCGTACGTTTAGCAAATGTTGTGCTCAGTGAGGTTAAGACTCAGTCATACTACATAGATCTTTGACAAGCCAAGAATCATTTCACGCTTGATCAACCTTGAGGACAAGATGAAAATTTGTCAACAGTCATTTTTACCTGGATAACATTACCGGATACCCCTCATACCAAACATCACGCAAGTCAACGCCTTGGGGGGATATCATATTGCTTTTGGCGTTCATTGACGGTGGATGTGAGTCGGATCTTGTTCCTCTTTCCGTGAGGAGCCATGGCTTATTGAATTCCGATAGTTGATCCCTGGAGGCCTTTGAGGTGATAATGCGAAGCCGCGGTCTGATACAATACTGCGTCCCTTCAAGATCATCCCCGGTAAGCCCGCGTTTTAGACGAGTGAACAGGGTGAGCTGAAAGGTGACATAGGTGCAGTTCACTTGTGGGATATGCCTGGATTGCCGAATATCACGAACGAGCCACCCGAGATCCGCCAGATCCATGAGGAGATCATTCATTTTGTTAAAGAGTGGCTCAGAGACTGGAGAAGGTAGAGGAGTCTTTGTCCTTTTGGTGGATGCCTCTTGGCAGCTTTCGCAGGTCTTCTCGGAATTCAACTGTTGGAAATGAAGAAGCAAAACGCGTGGATCCCGAAGTCACGTTACGACGCACGGACGAAATTTTTACTTTTAGTAATAGTCCAGATTTCTAACACACGACATTAAGAGCCACAACGGTAGCTAGTGCACCTCAGTTCTCGCGACACGAGACTGAGGTGAGCCGTTCGTATCTACATAACAAAACAGAAGTACCTAACATGTATTATAGTATTTTCTGCTTAGGTAGTTATTTCCCAATTAACATAGTTCTCGCGACAGGAGACTGAGTATTTTCTGCTTAGATTCTTACACAAACTATGTTTTTGGGATATTATTGGTAGCAATAGTTCAACCTGACTTATTTTCCACCACTCATCGTGCATGATGCATCATTGAGACCCCTGACAATGAACTGGGCAAGAAGTCGTTTTCATTGTCCCACATATCCCCAGGGTGTTGATGCCAGGTTTTCGTCGAGTCATATCCTGTCATACACGTTGCCTTACTCGTTGCCTAAACAGCATTGAGCGCCTTATAAATAGGCGCTCGACATTTTCAATAAAGAACCGGCTCTCGCACCTCCGCAGCATTCTACAGCTCACCTACAGACAACCAAGACACTGATAGTCCGGTCTACGTTATACGACTCGTGAAAGACAACAGGGAAATCTCGAAGTATGGGCAATCACGGATCATGGAGGATGGCTCAAAAGCCTGAAGCTCTCGGTAGTAAAGATCTCTTGGGTCTGGCCAAATATATCCAGTCCGACAAATGCAAGAACATCGTCCTGATGGTACGAGGTTGTCTTTGCAATGACGCAAATCACACGTTTCTGACATGGTGGGGCATTAGGTAGGCGCAGGTTAGTCCATTCCTGTGAACCAGGGTGGCGTAGGTAACCCAACTGACCCATTGGCATAGGTGTTAGCACCTCGGCAGGTATTCCAGATTTCAAGTCACCAAAAACAGGTACGCTGTCATGTTTCCTCAGCGTATGATTGATATAATCAAATTTTTATTTAGGCCTCTATGTGAGTGACCATACCCCTCGAACGTAATGAAGGACGGCAGTGGGCACTGACACGCAACATAGTCAAACCTCGCCAGATTCAACCTCCCTCACCCAGGGGCCGTATTCGAAATCGACTTCTTCCGGCGTAACCCGGTACCATGTACGGGCCACCTTACCCATAATTAAATCCTCTTATGTTAATCCACCACCAACTTTACAGTCTATACCCTCGTACAGGAACTTTACCCAGGCAAATTCAGGCCAACGATCGCACACTCCTTCATCCGCCTCCTACATGACAAAGGCCTCCTCCTAAAATGCTTCACACAGAACATCGACACCCTCGAACGCCGCGCTGGAGTCCCCGACGACAAAATCATCGAAGCCCACGGAAGTTTCGCGACACAACGATGCATCGATTGTAAAGCGCCGTACGATGCAGACTTGATGCAAGTCCATATCAAGGAGAAGACCATTCCAAGATGCGAGGGGTGTAGAGGGCTTGTGAAGCCTGATATCGTCCTCTTGGGAGAGTCGGTGCGTCCGTCTTCATCTGGGTTAAAGCGAAGGTCACCTCAACCGTTGCTAGCTTCCACCGGAGTTTAAAAATTCACTTCCGCTTCTCCGGCAAGCCGACCTCCTTATCGTCATGGGCACATCCCTCACTGTCCATCCCTTCGCTAAGCTCGCTCAACTCCCTGGACGCCACTGCCCTCGGGTTTTAATCAACCTCGGACGCGTAGGTGACTTTGCCCGCCGCCCAAATGACGTATTACTCCTTGGGAAATGCGATGACATGGTTCGAAAGTTATGCCGAGAACTAGGATGGGAAGAGGAGTTGGAAGAGCTATGGAGGACGACGAAGGACAGCGCAGAGAAGGATGAAGATGCCCCGGATAAGGAGGAGACAGCCAAGGCAGAAGCTGAGGAAAAGGACTCTGCGTATGAATTTAAGAAGATGAGAGATGAAGTTGATACTCTCACTTCAGCAATTGAGCAAAGCCTGGCCATTTCTTCTGAAGAGAATAAAGAATCCTCAACCGACACCCTGACGTAAGTTAAAGAAGCGGTAGACGTTACCAAGGAGGACGGAAAGCTGTAATTGTATTGATATCTTGTCTACTTCAACGTACTCCCAATATTCCTGACCCTCGTGTACAAAGAATGTATGCCCCCTATACTACTCCGTTTCCAACACAGACCTTGCAACAGCCGAAGTCCCCACGGGGGCAAGCGCATCTACACAACTCGTCCTCCGATCAGGTGAGTGTGCTTGAAAACCACTCGTACGCATTTACTCTAGCCCTCCAAAGCCTCCAACCAAACCAAATTGGTCGCGACTTTTTTTCGCCCCCTGGTTCCCCTGAAGTGATTTGCCAGAGGCGCTTCCGGAAATCAGGAGGACGGGGCAGCGACACAAGCTGTGCAAATCGCCATTCGCACGCACGACGCAAGGTGCCTATCTTCTTCCAAGTATGTTAGAGAATTACAACAACACAAGCCAAAGCCCAAAGGATGAGAGAAGAAATTCAGGGGGAAAATGGTCAAAATATATGACAGCTTTGTCAAAAAGAATTGTTGAGGGAGAAGTAAAGAGAGCAAGTCCGAACAAGATAGAGAGGGAAAAGTTAATGCTTGGAAATTTGCAAACATGAAGGGCGGAGGATTGATTGAAAGTTCACGAGTTCAAGGGGCAACGTCATGCGAGAGCGAGTTTGATGGCTAGAGGAACATGCAGCAGAGGTGATTAATTGTACAAATTGCCGTTGACACAAATTTTCATGACGAGGTCGGCGAAGCCGGTGCAGGAGGGGGCGGGGTATTGGCAGTGGGGACAGGATAAGCATTCATGATGCCTGGGGACGGTGTTTGGTGATGCTTGAAGGTTCGGTGAAGTCTCTGTGGTGAGTGGTTGGTTGAGGTGTTGTTGCAACGGGTTGTTGACTGAGAGGCGAGGCACTGATGTGACCATTTGAAATCGCAGTCCGGGTATCCAGAGCTGGAAGAGTGGTTACATTTGACGCAGATGGATGTGAATGGTTGAGAATAGGTGTGGCTGCCTGGCGGTCAACTTGCGGACGAGTCTGTACAGATGTCAGTTGTTTCCTTTGAGCTTCGGCCTGTGCAATGATATGCTGGGGGTAGTAGTTCAGGCCGCGAGGACCCGAGTTGATTTCCCGTTTCGGGCGATCCCGTTCAGGATACAACGCGCCGATTGGTAGTGTAGAGTCGTAGTCTTCAGGAAGAGATGGCGTCACGGCGGCGTGTCGACCACCCAAAGGGCTGTGACCCATATTAAACCCAGCTTCATCGTGGTAGGTATCAAGGACACGCACCCTCCCTCAATGAAATTCTGCCAGACATAATCCGCCAAACGATCAGCATTTGGCAAATGTTTGCTACTTTGGCCTAAACCGAAAAAATCCGGACCTGACACTGAGTTTGAATGTTGGCCATTTCGGATGGCGTTGGCTTGTTTAACGATACTCAACCAGGCGCCGGTTCCACTTTGACCCTCAAAGAAGCTTCTGTCGTGTGAGGGTGATACTCAAGATGGCGATACCTCGAAGAGCGACGAAGCTAGACCTGTCACATTTCCACATTTCACGTTGCACATGTACTTACACACTCGTCACGCTATGAGGATTGAACCAACCGCCACGTACTCGCTCGCGGACTCGTTCTAGTTGACATCTTCAATGCCCACTTGGGCATGTAAACCAAGCAATTGGGACTTCGTGGGCCAGAAGAACTGTTAGTCGAAGTTGTCTAGGACTGGAGCGCTCTGTGCAGGAGGACATCTTTCTGAATTATGTAGATAAACGAACAAAGGGTGTCAACACATGAAGGCATATGGATTACGACAATCAGGAAGCCTGATCCTCTATTGTCCTTCCACGAGGCTAATCGCCATGGGTAGTGATGATGCAGCGTCATCTTTTCCTTCCACAACTGGCGAAGCTATTCCAGGCATCTTCCACATGATCTTCTTTCCAGTGTTCTCGAACCTGAAAGAAGTAAGAAGGATTGAAAGTACGACCTCTGCGGACACGCTTGAATAACAATTCAGGAGAAGGCACCAGGCAGGGACTCACTCATCTCGAGCTGCGAAAACTTAAATCCACTGTCCACACCATCAGTGTCCAGAAACCAATGAGAGAATTAGGAACTCACATGCAAGCACGACTTCCGCCTAAGAACGTCATCCTACAATCCAGTTCATGAATCCTCTTCGTGTTTTGCACTGGGAGGAAGAAAGGCACGCACAAGTTCGAGTATATTCCGGGCATATGCGCCTCGCCCACCTTCTCCGGCAACGGTTTCAACCATCGCTCCGGCTTCCAGTCATATGAATCTTCGCCCCACATCTCAGGGTTAGTATTCGCACCGAGGACAGAGATAAGGAGTGTGGTCCCGTTAGGGATGATTAATTCAGAGACCTCGATGCCGGCAGTGGTCTTGATTGGTTTGGAAAGGGGAAGGATCATGTCTTTGCGGGCACTACAAAAGGTGGGGTCAGCTTCAAATAGCAGAAGAAGCATGGATCACTTACGTTCTGATTGCTGTATTTAATGGGGGATATCTGATCCTCTGTCAAAGAAAATGGGGGAGAAAGGATAAGAAACGGAACTCACACTCTCAACGTCTCCCGACAAACTGCATCAAGATATGGCAAGCTCACGAGTTGATCATATCCCAGCTCTTCTCCTCCATTGTTCTTTTTAGCTTCTCTCAACTCGTTACGTAGCTTGTCCTGAACCTCCGGATGCTCGGCGAGAAGGCACAGAATGCGAGAGAGTGCAGAAGACGTTGTGTCCATGGCCGCAAACGTTAGCGTACTGCATAACAAGGCTCGCTATAAAGCTCCACTCCTTTCAATCATAAAGACTTACGCGACCTGAGCATGCAGCTCATGATCCAACAATCGGTCCTCCTCCGAGGCACTCGCATTCGCTCTCACTACAAGAACTTGGTCAGTGCCTCTACTAGCCTACGAGCATCGAGAGAACACACACTTAGTATGCTGATGATATCCTTCTTTCCATCGTCCTCATGTCCCTCCATGATCGCCTTCCGCTTTGTGTTACAAATATCCAGAGCAGTCTCTTCCATTATATCCACGATAGTCTTCAAATCTTGTACCCACTGCGAGGGCCAATGCTCCACAATCCATCGCTTAACACGAGGCAAGTTGATTTGGTTGGCAATAGGAAAGATATATTGCGACAGGAGGAAAGCTCCGGGTCGCGCTAACAACCCACTACCATGAAGTCAGAAAAGGATGTCCGAAATATGACGGGAACAGGGGTAGGAAGTACGCACCCAAGTCGTTTGACAGATCGACTATACGGATGTAGATCTGCACTTGCAGCGTCGACGTCTAACGAATCGAACGAGTAACCCATACCACTCTGGCCAATCAATTCGAGTGCGGTACGTGTCATCCAGTGTAGGATATCTATCTCCTTGGGTCCATTCTTGACTTGGCTGAGGATAGACTTGTGCAGCTGTTACATTGGGATGCTTTGTGAGATTCGACGTGTATACTGAGGCAGATGGTGGCGTACTCGGCTTGTTACTTCATAGAATATCGGGACTAAGTAAAAAGGTACATGTATGAGTGGTACGGGCTGTGAAATAGTGAAACAGAAACGCACTCATTTCACGCATATGAGCGATCGAGAACACGGGATTTAACATCTTTCGTTGTTTCCTATGTTGTTCACCTATTCGTCCATTGCCACCTACTTCAGTGGCTGCATGGCATGGGAACGCAGTACATACCCAAAGTCGCCAATAATCCATCACCAAAATATAGCTTGTTCGACCTGGCGAAACCAATCAGCTGCTCCGAGCCTTGCTTCGCGCATGTTCTCTACGTACTGAAGGAAAGTAGGTGCTTCTTCATAGATGTATTGATCCTAATCGTATGACCGCAGACCGAAAACATGGATAGGCTTGCTCCAAACCATCCGACCTAGGAAGAATCACGTACCTTGACAAGGATGTGATGTAATGCCTTGGGATCGTATAGGTAAAGCAGGCGTTCCTGGATACCATAAACGAATTAGCCCGGTATTCCTGAACATAGCAGAAGGAAGGCACACCCCAAGCAGACCTTTGACTTTCATCACACTCCCATCTTGATATACAGACTCAGCTAATACGATCTTCTGGATGGGCGATCAGAACAGGGACTCACACTGCTTCAAAAGGTCATAATGGAACTTCCATCCATACTCATCGAAAAGCTGCTTAATGTTCCCTAGAAAATGGTCTCTCAATCATCTCAGAAGTAAGAGGAACAGTCATTACCTGTTAAATGCGAAGGCGGCGGCGGTCCCGGTATACAATCCAACGGCGACTTTACCACATATTCCCTCAAGATTTTCCACAACACCACTGAGAAAGCGTACACAACCAGCCCCTGAACTAACAACGAAACCATCCCGATCCGTATTCAATCGGTTATTGCCTAGTGTCTTGTCCTTCCAATGCGTAAGTAACCCAGGTTATTGTGCGAGTGTCGTCGAAGAGGCAAGGTGAAAGGGAGGGAAGTAGATAACACGACTCATTTAACCAGCCTTTTCGCCCCGCTGACCATTTCTCTTCATGTCATTAAGTTTAAATTTCCCACCTTTCACCACCGAACCTAGCGCTTGGCTCTGTTTGGCCTCTTCCGAGAACAGATCAGGGACAGATATAGAACACTTCCCCTAAGGTATATAATTAGAGCACTCCAGTGTAATGTGGGCCATCTATACATGAAGTTTATAGAATATATCTGTAACTCTCTTTCACTGAGTTTTCAGTGAAAACTGAATTGAAAAATGGATCCCTCGGGCGCTTGTGAGATAGATAGCGACAGCATCCCTATCAGTGTGAGACCGATTTCGTGGACATGGGAAGCATTTTCTGGGGTCTGGTAAATATCATAGAAATCACGCAGCATGATCATTGTGACTGGGAGAAGCAAGGAGTTGACGAATGATGAGAATCTGTGACAAGGCTTGGGAGTTCATACAGGCGCCTATAGACCTCCTCAGAGAACCCTAGTGTGCCCCACTCCTCGGTGTGTGCATCGGTACCCCATGTTCTGATGCAGGTACTGTTTTTTGAGTTCGACATTCAAGTGTGGGATATGTAATTATGTAGTGTGTTATACAAGTCACTAGCAAGTATATATGATGTACGCAGGTATACCAAGTCCCTAGTGTGTCCAAGAAATGACAATCCCGGAAAGATATCGAGTCCATTACAAAACAAGAAACAATCTTCATGCAAGGTCTGACAAGACGTAATGTCCCAAAAATGCGACAAGAATATATCCCTTTACCATCCACCAGAACTGTTCTAAGAGATAGGATAGTCCCAGTTAGCTTTGGATACATGCAAATCAATGACGACTCACTGTCCTATCCTGCCTCTTGGTCTCTGAATAAATCAGGACCAAGAGCAAAAAGACCTCATCCCGCCAGAGCGCCACCGAATTCACGCGCAACACCGGAGGTTTCGTCTTGTGGAACAAATGGACCCTATAGGGTACATACAAACTCGCAGCGACACGACTGTCCTGCTCCTCATCCAGTTTCTCAACTTCGGAGTCGACGCCGGAAGCGTCGGAGTAATCGGACCCCGAACCTATGTCAAACCGGACACCCTGGACTTTCTCGTTATCTCCGTCCAGAATAGCAAGGGCCTATGACGAGATAGGGTTTCATAAAAGAAGTCAGCATCCAATATCAAGCGCCATGGGAAATGAAATCAAAGGGTCTTCGATAAAGAATATACTGATGGGTAGATGTGTAAACTGTGATAACCCACCTGCCACTGTTCGTGATGATAAGTTAGTTCGTACTCGGTCCTATCCGCGGCCCACCGCCAGTGGCGTGCGCTACAGGTCAGAGAGCGCCACCAATCACCTAGTCCAAATTGTCCCAGGATGGCGGAGGAACGACGGGCGATTGACCAGCAGGAAGTGCACAGTGGTCCCAATCCTGACTGCGAGTTGTCTTCCCTGACCATGACCCTGCACTTTCCCTGACCATCATCCCGTTTCCCACTCCTATCCCTGTTCGAGTGTCGTGACCTCTGGGTAACTTGACTCTGGGTTCGTCGGTGCTGTGCTTTCACAGCTCTTGGGGCACGAGGATGAGGACGACCACGAATGAAGCCAGGTGGCTTGCATTTAATATCAGATATGGACTTTCTGTATCCGTGGACCTCGAATAGTCGCTCTCGCCAATAGATAGCACCGACAATTGGAGAATCGCCCAGGGCGGGGTTGGCGTCTTTGAGTAACGTTACGGTGCGACCCCAGAGGTTGTGCGAAGTGGTGACGGTATATATGATGGAATTATCGACAGAGGAACGAATATTGCACGAGAGGAGGTTGATCTGGTTGTCGAAGGTTGCCTCCATATGCGCAGTGCTCGTGTGAGGTGGTGGAAGTGAGGAGAGGGGAAGGAGAAAGAGGAGGAATAGAAGGAGGTTAAGGAGAGGTCAAGCGACCAGGAGCGGTAGAACCTCTCAGAACCCGTCACCCAGGCTTAACCGGTAACCCCTCCTTAGGGTTATCACCCCTTTGTACAAAGCTCAAACCCAGGATTCGTTGCATCAAATACCACTGAAACTGCTTCTCGGTGTTGATCCTTGCTTTGGGTAAGCGTATCTTTGCTGAATCATTCCGGAACATTGGGCTAACCTCACATGGTCAATGAACTTACCACTTCTGGACAAATCTGGGCTCGCGTGAGCAAAGGTTATGCCGAAAAATCAATATATGGAAGACTCTCACCCACCCACTAACACCACCTGATTATTCCTGACATTTCGATCCGACCCACGACAGTATATGACCAGATGCACATGCCGTCAAACCATCCCTCAAACCAAAAATAACACCCTACTCCTCTAGTCAGCTGCGGTTAGTCCGGCTCTACTCGTCATCCGACCATCCTTTCATCCAGCTCCTAAACGTGCATCTGTCTTGGGTCTCCTTAGGACCATCTTTCAAAACTGCACCGTAGTATCGTCGCCGGCTTGCCCAAGCCCATGCGTTCGCTGCCAGCACCCAATCCAGTTCTTCACTGACACGTAGCATATCAGGAAACCCCCTCGAGCGTGACAAGGAACCTATGTAATCGTGACGACACCAGGCGCAGACCCGTTGGCCCCGAAATCCGTAATCGAAGGAACGAATGTAGGCGAGGCTAGGAGAACTGTTCGCGATCCATCACCCGCGCTCCTTTCTCCTCTGCTTAAGTACTCTTCTACATTAATATGTTCATGCTCTAGCTTCAAATGTACAACAGACGAACCCACCCCCAAGGTAACACCATTCCAACCTCCCAGCACCTCCCAAACCAGTAAACGCCTTACCCAAAACATATTCCCATACTCCATCAACACCTTACTCTGGTACCGCAGTTTCATTCATTTCAACTCCTAAATCCACTTCGGCGTTCATCCCCGTCTCGTTTCATTTCGCCTCTCCTTGAAACGCCCATTTTGCACACTCATCGCCGAATGTCGCAAAAATAGAAACCAACCAAAAGCACATACGGCACATATACTGTATACCGCACTCGAAGCAGGCAGGGAATCGTTCTCTCCACTTTATAAGCTCAGGATTACTCGTGGGTGGAGAGCCCTTTCCCGAAGCGTGCGTAATAGCTTTTCACCAGACGGCTCTCCATTTAATAAGCTCGACCAAGAATCAAGTTTGTCCTGTCCTCCGCGTACCAATAGGTCTAGCCTCCAACCGGGTCACTTCAAAACCCTCGCCTCGCCATACACCCCCGAGAAGGTCCTCCTCGCCAACCAACGTTCGAAGTCTCCCTTCAACTACAGCGTTAATAAAAGAGCAAGAGGCGGTTATGAAGTTATGAAGTGTCTTTAACCAGAGACCCCTGCCAGGTTGTCCAACCCCTCAAGTGTTAAAACAAGCATACTTCAAATTCCAGGATTCCAATAAATATCGAAAACATTACATACAACAACCAAATTTCCGTTCAGCACCGAACGGGAGAAAAGAAAAAACAAAACTTGATTTTGGCTTCAAATAGTGGCGAAGATGACGGGTGGGACACGAAGGCAGCGAGATTCGTATACAATACAAGACTCAAAGAAAGCAGGGGCAAAGAGAGGAGTTTAAACGAGTGTGAATAAAAGAACAAAAGGCGGTGGGGCGAAGAACAAAACGCTCAAAACATACTCGCCCAAGCCTCAAGATCCACGTCCGCAACTCGCGCATAATCCATCCATTCATGTTTCTAGCCCCAAGCCATCAGTATCACAAAACCCAACCCCACACAAAAGCAGACGTACCAACAAACCCTTCGGCGTCCACCTCTCGTCCGGATCCTTCAACAAACAACACTCTACAAAGTTATCCGCCATCTTAGGAAACCTACCCTCCCCACCAGGCCCATTATTCAATCTCGGAGCCGGCTCATTCACAATATGCTGCAACAACTCGAGAATACTCATCGTCATCCTGCCCCCTTGTAAACTCACGCCCTTGGACTTTCGTTTCTCTTTCTTGTGCTTTTCTTTAGCCTCCTGGCGTTCTTTTCGCAGTGATTCCAGACTCGATGCCGATCCAGTTGTAGCATTGGTTCCGTTGGTGGAGGGTGAGGAGAGGAAAGGGTTTGGACGACCGGGGGAGAGTGTGCCATCCAAGTCGGAAAGGTCCGAGTCGTCGGAATCACAGGCGGACTCTGCAAATGGAAAGCGGCCGAGTGCGAGTTCGATAAGTGAGATGCCAAGGGACCAGACATCAGATTTGACGGTGTACTGGGCACCTTGTATCCGTTCGGGCTACAGGGAGGTATGAAGTGAGCCATAATAGGGGTGAGAGGTGATGGCATACGCACACTCATGTACGTGGAAGTGCCGACGAACGTGTCTGCGATAGAGTTGATGAGCTCCCCGGAAACACCGAAATCGCATATCTTGATCTCGCCCTGCGAGTTGCACAGTATATTCGACGGCTTGATGTCTAAGCCACAAGTCAATATGTGTGTGATGACGCGTCACGTGTAGAAAATAGCAACGGACTGACCGCGATGAATGATTCGATGGACATCATACAGATATGTCAAGCCCTCCAACACTGCCAAAGCGACTTTACCCACAACGTCGATATCGATAGCACCTATCTTTTTGTAGATACCGTCGAGGGAGCCCTTGTCCATGTATTCCATACATATGCAGATGTTGGGGTCGGCAAGGAAGGCACCGTAGAAAGAGATGATGTACTTGGACTTGCAGTCATGCATGATCTGCAATTCTCGCAAAATCTGCTTCCTCACGGATGGCTTCGCGTCTATGAGGACAATCTACGCAACTCCAGTTTAAAAACAAAACCTGTCCAAGCCGAGAAAAAGCATCTACGCACCTTTTTGGCCATAATGGTGCCCGTAGTTACGTGCTCAACCTTTTTCACACTTCCACCGTTCCCTTGACCAAGCTCCTGAAGATCCTTCAAATCCTCAGCCTTGAGCTCAAATTTCATATCTGCATTCATATCCAGATTTGCCAATGCATTCGACAAGTGCGCATGGTAAGTATTCCTTCGGCCGGATGCAAATGAGGCCGTGCTCGGTGCTGAGTTTGCGCCGGAGGTGTTGACGACGGTGAGGTTGTCCTCTGTTGCGGATGTCGAAACAACATTGATGTTGGAAGGAGGCAGTTTTGGCGCTTTGAGAGTCATTGGTGGAGGCCGTTTCTTGCCTGGTGGTTTTGCTGATGGCTGGGACTGTACAGAGGCAGGCGATGAGCCCTGTGTGTCAGAGGGAGACTTGACTTGAGCAGAGGCGGATGGGACAGAAGGAGGGTTTGTAGCTATGGGCGTTTTGCGGATGACAAGGGGCTGAATTTCTGCGAGGTTGAGGGGTGGAATTGGGGGCGGTGGAGGGAGAGAAGCATTTGGAGGGTCTGCTACTTGGAGCTGGAGACCACGAAAGTTTCGCTTCTTGCGGAGAGGAGTCGCCATAGTGGATGCTGCTGTTCAAGTTATAACTACACGTGATCTACTACTACTACCCATCCAGGTCACGACACATATTTCTCCGTTCCAGCCTCCCACTCTGCCCGTGGCTTGTACCCGCTCTCCATTCGCGTCTGCACAGAGCTGTGGAAAACTGGCTCCTTGTCTGTGATCTTTCGTCCCCGGCCCAAGTGCCATCTAGTTCAAAATATGAACCTCATTTCCCAGTTTTTTCTTTTACATTACTCTCACTTACCCAAACTTCTTGTGCCAAACTCCATCTGCATCCTGCCATGTAAACCTCATCGGTATAATCTCCAACAACCACCACAGTGGATTTAACTTGAGTTCATCATGCACTGGTGCAACCGCATCTTGAGCGTCCAACGCCGTGCTCTCCGTACCCTCAATATCAATCTTTGCCCGTTTTAACGCCTCCGCATCAAACTGGATACAGCATCCAGATTTAACGATCTCACGGACCATCCATCGCAACGTGATGTAAGCTAGCGCATGTGGTGTCCCGTTCGGTTCTGCCCCTCCACCGACGTCTATTTATCACATCGCCCATCACCCATCAATTGCTTTGCGTGATGCTGCAGACAGAGTGGACCCACATACCCGAATGACAACCCGCAAACCATACTTCCAAGACATTATCTGGTGTTCCTTCGTCCCCCGCACTCCTGGCACCTGCCTTACCCGACGAACGGAGACGGAATGGGAGGTACCGTTTCTTTCCTTTGTTCTTGCGGTCTGGTGAACCATCGCTTGAGTTAGAACCGATCCCAGAATCACTGGAATCAGAGGCGGAGGATGAGGACTCCTTGGCCTCTATGCCAGCCGACCGTTCGGATTGTGCATCATCAGTTTGTATGACCGGACTCGCGTGCTCCGGGTCCCACTTGGCCCCTTTTTTAGTAGGCGAGGGACGGTGGTACTGGTTCGGCACGAATTTCGCTCGATGCTGGGTGCTCCTCATTAACCCTTCGTCTCGCCCACACAGCACAACCAACCACACATACCTCGTCCAGAGACAACGCATGCCTAAACGTCTTGATCGACGTATTCGAGTTCACAAACGGCAACGTACGACCCATAACCAAGCCAACACTCGCAACCGTATCCCTACCCCCCACATATTCTGTCAACTCCCTTCCAAAAAAACCACAACCACAACAAGAAGCACTCACCAAACACCCATAAACTCAATCTTCACATCCTGACAATACGTCGCCTTGAACCCCTTACACAACTCAATTCCTTCCTTATCCTCCCTCTTATAAAGCTTATATGCAAAAGACACCTGCGCTTCATTATCCTTCGGCAACAACCCAACCTTATACAGCGCCCCAGCCAACGCACGCGCCGTATACGCCCCCCTCGAAAACCCAAACAAACAAATCTTATCACCAACTCTCCAATTCCGCATGATGAACTTGTACCCGTCCATGACATGTTCGTCTAGGTACCATGCAAAGGCATAATCAAGGACTTTAGCGCCCCATCGGAAGATAGGCGCTACGACGCCTGGGTTGAACCATGTCCCGATTCCGGGCTGGTAAAAACAGAGTTGTTCGTTGAAGTCATCTTTCTTGAGAAGGGAGAAGAAGAGGGGGAGGTTTGTGTTCTGTGTTTGGGGAGTTTAGAGTGACCCCGTGCGAGTGTTGGGGGAAGGGGGACGCACATGTGAATCATACTCGTTCGACGTCCCATCGAAACATAATACCAAAGTCCTACTTTTCTTCGTTACTTCACCCATTGCAAACTTTGAAGGAGTCAAGAAGTAGTCGATGTCGGTCGATGTGTCTCAAATACCCAAAGCAACAGAACCACTTAAAACCAAATCCCGAAAGAACTTAGAACCATGTATGTATATATACACCAATAGCTGTTCCACATGTTGTCATTCAGGGCACTGAGACAGAAGGGAACATGATGGAAGGGAACCACAACCACCCATGAGCGGTGTTTCTCTGCCCTGACTCCTCACTTGATGACGCAGGCCATTGAAAAGAGGTGGCTACCTCCTCGCTTCCCATGCTGCGCCAAAAATGCTGTTTTCGGATGCGTGCGACTATGGTGCTGGACGAAGATGGCACGCATGGGACATTTGGCGCACTGAGATCTTGGCCCGTCAACAACTTGTCAATTGTACTATGGGTCTAGTTCCGGAGATGCTGTGAAACCGTGTGTACAATATGCAGGATTTGCTTGGAGATCATTTCATTTGACCACCGATTGAATGGCCGGTCCTTGTATGAGATTGAGATTGAGGCGTCGCGTGATTCAGAATTTTAATTCTTGCGTCAGATGTAATACATCTTGCCAGGAAGAAGCTCGGGCTCCTTGTCGGCCGGAATCTTGTTCACGGGTTAGCCGGCGTCAGAAGACAGAAGAAGAAGTTTTGGCCAGATATGGTTACTGTCATCATGAGATGATGTCGCGTGCGCTTACAGCTCGAGGGCGTATGCCTCATGTGGAGCAAGACGGCGAGTAATTGCGGTGGGGTGGACCAAAAACGAAAAGAAAAGTGCGGAAGCGAGGGGAACCAAACAAGTCAGGGTCTGATTTGGTGAGATAGCAGATGATAGCGGGCTGGCATTCAGAAGCACTACACTACCTTCACCAGCCTCAGCCAATTCTACCGCTATGCACTTAGCCTGCTGGAGATCGAGTTTTCAGGCAGTTAGTCCAAACGTGTATTAACATATATTTCAAATTTGGATACAACAATGCCCGGAGGGGCTGCTTTTTCCCAAGCTCTAAACGTCAAATATTCTACGGAATTTTGTTGTGGATATTCGGGCTCCTGGCTGATTGAGGTATGTCCCAAGTTAGCCTTCCGCTATACTGCATCAGATCGCACCGGGAAACTCAAGGACTGATCTTTCTCTGCCTGCATAGATATAAAGCCAACCCCAAAAAACTTGTTTTCTGACCCATATTCGTCTCAGTGCGCTCAGTGTCATTGATATACTATGACTACGCCTTTGCTACCTATTGGAACATGATGCCTGAATTTTATGAAAATTGCCCACTCAATAGTACACTTGTTATTTATTTTTTATAGTTTATAATAACACTAGCAGTTATATGGAGGGGTAATGTGGGGGTCCAGGATACTCAACTCAAACAGGCTATTCGAAGTTGGTGCAGGTTCAGCACCATGCTTACCAACTACCGGAGCAGACAGCGGGCACGGTCCCGTTATCAGCCGTCCTATCTCCTACACTTGTTCGGATCCCTTCGCTTTCGATTATGGTATATACCCAATTGGGGGGTATCAGGTTCGAGTGAGTGACTAGATACGGCCTCTTTACGAGAGGTGCTGTGGAGGCATGGTGCTGCAGGTGCACTATGTGCATCGGGAAATTACAAATCTAATCTCAGATAGAGCATAAACTCTAAATCGTAAGGAGAAGTCTAGTCCAGAGAAGATGTAGCCTGCGAGTGACCCAACGAGCGTCCGAACCAAGAATGATCTCCGATTCACGGCCAAGTGTTGAATTACCACGGTATCTGAGAGTATTACTTAGGGTTTGCCAATGATCTAATTCCGGCCTTCTATCAGACTCCACGTATACCACGGACCCTGTTACATGTAGAAACCATAGATACCACCCTACCAAAGGCAGTAGATAACTGGTTGCAACATCGTCAAGCAGGGTATGTTATTGCAAACAGTGGCATCTAGCTGGCGCCACTTTGTTAGCGGCACCGCGAGATCAACTTTGGTGGGACCCTGCGGCACCTAGCAGGTGTCAGCGGTACACGGGTGCGGCAAATTCTGTAGGCCCGGTGCACTATGCGCAAGGACAAACCTCATGCCCCAACATTCAACACTCATGTTACCTTGTCGCAAACCCTTTCCTTTCGTAAGATCTGCAAATCCTGACCTTGTCACATCTGTCAGGGCTAAATTCAGACACATGTGGTGTGGGGTCCAGTGAGAACGTTGCACCTCAGCACTCAACAGCAGATTGGCAGTTGTGCCACATTCGCAGAGCACTACTTCTATGATACTTGTATGTATAACTACTGACACTTAAACCTAGGATAGTCAGAGCGGCAGGCCAATGATTGATCACACATGGTCCAGGGGACCATGAACCGAAAGCACTGCCGCGGGCCGGAGATCATAACTGGAAGATACACACCTATCACCGTGCCTGACAATGCCCATTATGTGCGTTCCGCATGAGCTGGCCATCGAAGATACCCCTCTTAACCCTACCAACAACTGCGAGTTGCGTGCAGCAACCGGAAAAAGCTCTTTACCAGATTTAGATTGTTCCTCAGCCCTGGTGCGTTAAAAATAGACACCTGATTTACCATTCATTTAAACTACGCATAAGGCCAAAAGCGGTAGACATGGGTTAGAGTGCTTAGTACATATTATTAGGAAAGGGCCAAAGGGCGGCCATAGCCTTAGCCTTTGACCTATGATGTGAGGGTTCTAATGGGCGCAACTGCTGACGATCAGTAAAGTTCTATTCCTCAACTAAGTGCGGAATCTTCCGGTGGCGCACCCAACCAATTGCGGTTAAAGGTGTATCGCTTCCGGTATGTCTGTCCAGGCTCGGTTTTGGGTTGCAAGGCTCTTGCACCTCGATCCACAGCACTATGGATGCATATTATAATTTGGAACGGCTCTTGCTCTACCTAGTGCCAGAGTGGATATCCGGCCACAGGCTCTTGACGGGAAAGCCATGAAGTGATCGTAATGTATCATATTCTATTTTGCTTACTGTATTGGAATCTAGGACTCCATAATGTCCAGTACAGCACGCCAACAGAACCAGCTTGATGGGTATCAAAGGAGAATCGGACGAGAATCCTATCCAATGCAAAGACTCGATTGAATATTTCAGGGCTCTATGTTGGACGATTTGCTCTGGGTGGTCCAGGATAAATAACAAATTATTTAGGCTACTGACTCGAAAAGCAGCCCCCCCCCCGATACAACAGCACAACGGAATTTGAGCACTCTAAATATTCAAATGCACATCTCAGTTGCGGTGATCTCATACAAATACGGCTTCGAAGTCTTTTGCGACTGGGTTCTCGATGTTCTCGATGCAAATTCAACCGCATTTCCTGGCAACATTATCAGCAGTCGCGAGTCTTGGCCTAGTGTCGGAAGGATCCTTCGACTTGCCCAACAATGACAGAAGGAATTGCCGGTGAAAGCGATTGAGAAGGAATGGCTCGCTCATATCGGTAGCAATGCCTCTACGGAAGCCCGAATAGATGCCTTCGAGCTCAAGCACTGGAATGCAACGAACTGTATATGACAGTATTTGAACAGAACAAAAGAATTAGAGAGAACATACTAAGGAGACAGAAGTACTCCATATAAAATAAATTCATCGATGCCAGTTTCGCAAGTAATAGTAATCGGACGTCTATATCTGGATATGTATTTATATGCCCTTGACATTGCCGAGACCTCGGAAGGGCTTCACGGAAAAGCCTATTACGCATGCCTCAGGGCGACTGGCTCCCAGGGCAGCTCGAACGAGGTTGAGATTGGCAATAGCCCTCCGTATGCTGACCGACATCCCCCACAATTGGCAGGCGGAAGCTCCGCCTGTATCAAGGGCGCTGGTCCTTATCCAACTACAAGGTAAAGTTGACGCAAGCGCCTATTATTCTCCGTGACCCTTCATGTCTTAATCATACTCGCGACTGTGTACCTGTATAGTAGGTACGGCGGAAGAAGGCGTTAGATGACGCAGAGCGGGATGGAAGCTGCTCAAACGATCCTGCGAAGGTCACTTGAAGCGATGCAGAAGGACCAGGCTGCGAGTCCGATTCGGGTTTGAAGTCAAGGCTGGCTCACGATCCAGTGTGACCGCGTGATAAGAGGAGAAGTGTATCTCATGAAGCAGGAATTTTATGATTCCACAATAATGAAACAAGTATTCTACTCTGATATACTTCCGATGTTGTTCAGGGTTGTACATGATAGATTCAGGGCTTGGAGCTGGCAATAGCAAGTCATCTGCGGCTTATTGTCATCATCCCCAACATAGGTAAAAACTACTCCGACATTTGGAATCCTTGTGCTTCTTCGACGGCCACCTACTTGGGGTCTCTCGCATTTCCTTCTTCTAAACCTGAGCTTTAGATTCACATATCTCTGTTTGAACACGATCCCCCCTTTTCATGCATTATTCTCGCTGCGCCAGGGAGATGTCAGAGGGAAGGTTGCAGTGGCCATGACCACCCCATACCGACATCGCGATATACGTGACTGCGCACCAGGCACTCTTGAAGCATATTCTGCTCCGACATCGACGAACTTCATCCGTAGGTGGGATGGATGAGCCAACGTGGAGAGGATTCGCGGATGCAAGAAAAAAAATGGGGCATTGTAACACCAAGGCAGGCGGGCTTAAACGCGGTTCTGCTAATCAGACGGCGATTGCTTTTACACAAGCCTGAATCACCTGCAACACTTTTGTGCCAAGGCATATTACGCGTACTTCAGCAGCAGCTGGAATCCTCGACATGGAAGCACGAGACAGCAAATGCTCCGATCTCGGCTTGAGTTTGGATCAATTTCTTCTCATCTACTGGTTATCATCCCTGCGCGAACTTCCACCTAAGAAACTCGTTATCCCGAAACTATACAATTTCTCGACTTATTTACGGCGCTGTTGGTCCAACCCCCTTTGCCCCCAAACTCTTCTTCCTTCAACGCACTACCACTACTCTATGATTCACCAGTGGTTTAGGCTATGATACATATGGATAATGAGTAATATACTAATATTAATGGTACTTGAGTTGACAGAGGTGTCAGTTGCCTCGTCCCAGCAAAGATCCTCGAAACCTTTGCGCTTAGCCCCCCATTACTAGCCTTGTCGGTCGTCCCCATGAAATTCTCGATAAGATGCGACTACCAAGATGACCTGTGAGTCTCCAGGCACGACCGAGAAAGTAGAGAGTGCGTATCCCAGCCAAGTCCTCAGGGAAGGAGAGTAACTGTAAAGTAGCATGTAAACAGCTACACGGTGGTGCCTCACCTTGCTGAAGCCACCATCTCACCTCTTGCGGATTCACTCGCCTCCTTCCACATCCTCAACACCCTTGCATCGCGGGCGTACCATTGCAAGCAGTCCTGATAAACAGGTCGGAATCGTCTCGTCATGACCGGCTCCTCTAGCTTCGACTCCTCATCATCTCCTGCTTCCACCTTGGCAAGGTCCATCTCGAGACTCCGGTTAGCGTCTTCACCCACGTCGTCATCTTCATCTACATCCATTGCAGCATCCACCTCTTGTTGTAGCACGAACCGCGCTGAACGACGGAGGGGTGACGGTATTGCTGGTGTCACCATTGGCTTCGCTTTTGTTGGAGAGGTAAGGTGAGTGATATGAGGAGCAGAGGGTGTGACAGGAGGGAAAGGAAGACGCTTTTTCGTGGGTGAAGGTGTTGGAGTGGATGTGTCGAGTTTACGTTTCTTTGTGGGTGTTTCTGGCAGTGCCATTTCCACGTCCTGGGAAACCTCAGCTTCTTGCCCTTTAGGCGGGCTCGTTTCGCTGGTCGGGATGTGTCGTTGTTTCTTAACAGATTCCCGGGTCGGGGGCTCGCGAAGAGGCTTGGTTGGCGACCGACGAGGAGTTCGCGGAGTTGCTGGTTGTAGCATGGATTTGGTGGGTGAAGAAGGTCTGGACGGATTCTTGGCCGCTTCAACGAGTTTGCCTTTCAACGAATTGCACTTTTCATTTAAGAGTTTGATGATGGGTGCGAGCCTCTTTGAGAGCAGTGCGTTCTCCTGTGCGAACTCGTCCAAAGTCGGGAGTTGCTTCACCTAGGGTGCCGTTAGTCCAAGTTGGATGGGTTCAGAAGAGAGCGCACTTTAACAGTTGAGCTTGCCCAGAAGAATATGGCGCATTGGACATCCTGTGATTCAACTTTGTGCCGCGCATCCAGCTGCAGGAGAGCATGTTCCGCCTGTCGCAAGAACATACTGAAGTCGGAGAACGGTATTTCAACTTTGTACTTCTCGCACAATACGTCATAGGATATATCTTTTCGTCTTCTCTTGGGACTCAGCTCGGCCTGCAGTACGGTGTTGACAATCCGCAAAGCCTTGTTGAAATCGGTTGTATTAAGGCACGATGCCTGGCGGGCGTTATCAAGGACCACATCATTATTATTGAGCCTAGGGAACCCCATCTAAGGAATCGAGTATGATACGACACGGCCGTCAGACGTACTGTTTGGACACAATGTAAGCACATATTGCTGGTAGAGCTGAGGTGAGACCGGAAAGGGAATGTCCGGAGCCTGGTTTTGTTCGTGCTTTGGCTAGAGGGAGAAGTTTTCTTGCTCCCGCAAGTGTTTCATCATTCCCACAAACTCGCTGAAGTTGGTCTTCGTCCGCCTTGGGCAACATGGTAACGGTAAGTGGCAAAGGTGGCGGGCGCGTCCAGGAACGGTAACGTCACATCATATGATGGGTTAGTCACGGAAGGATAATAGTTCGTGACAAGGGAGTCCTTTGTGTCCCAAGATAGATGGAGATGGAGGGTAAATTAACGACCCCCGTACTGGAGGGTCCCGCCTCCAAACCTATTCGACATCCAGACTACTACTTCCCCAGTGGAAACATCGTGATTTTGTGCCAAAATCGACTATTCAAGGTGAGATTAGTGAAATCTTCTTGTTAAGTGTCATCAGATCGATGTTCTCGCACAGGTGCACGCCTTTCTGTTCGAGAGAGATTCGAACTTTTTTCGAACTCTGTTTTCGCTGCCTCAGCAGTCCACAAGCGATGACCAAGGTCATGGGAGCCAGATTGAGGGGCAATCCGACAGCAATCCCATTGTCTGCCACGACTCTGTCGAGGACTTTGAATCTCTATGTTGGGTATTATATTCCAGGTATCTCATTCGCTTTCTTCCTCAAGGAATCCGCCTCATTTCGATAGGCCTCCAGATATCCAAGCTCAAGAAAAATGGGATACTGTGGATATACCAAGGCTAATTCGAATCGTTGCCATGTCCGAGAAATATGTCTTTCCAATCCACCGTGATTGGGCCCTCGGCATCCTCAATAACTTTGCAACCACAGATAGAAACACATTTATAGAGAAGTGCGGCCCATGGAATAATCTTGGACGGATGCTTGAGCTTGCTCAGCAGTGCCAGAGGAAAGGGTTGGTGGACTGCATTGAGGAGGCATGGCTGCGTTGCATTTCTGCCGCGGTATACGGACAGCGACGACTCGATGTCCTTAATGCAGCTTTGGATATCGCAGAGCGTTCGAATTGCCTACGCAGCTTCCATGGCTGGGCATATTATAACTACCTCATATCAACTGGCGTCTTCAGCGCTCGCGCACCCGACAGCACTCTGAATTTGCTCAATAGTTGGGACGACACATCTTATTTGGATCAGTCTCTCTCGAAATTTACTCAAGAACGCAGGCTGCGTATACTCAATGGATTCTGGTCGTTATACCGGCTTCGACTCAAATTGATGCAACCGCCTCAGTTGCGTGACAGCCCTTCCTGTCTTTATCACACCGATATGTGCCTTCCCGCATGGAAGGAATGGTGGAAAGCTCTAATATCTGAAGCATCCTGCAACAAAAACTGCTTCAATGATCCACACTTCATAATTCGTTCGGCGCGAGAAAAAGTAGCCAATCCGATTTTGTTCTATGACGGAAATCTAGAGGAGTTCCCCATACCTTGTGATGCCTTTATCAGGTCGCAAATTAAGGTGATTTCAGATACCTTTGATAATAACCTCGCCAGTCATTTCATGATCCCGTGAGGGCAGGCTATTTGTCAATGTACTTATTTCTTCCCGTTCAAGTCAATATATAACATAAAGTTTTCCCAGTTCCGCGGGTGCTCCGTTGCCCGCATAGGTTACCGAAGTCGGTCCTTGTCGACCCGGCGGCATGGTGAATTAAGAAGAATGGTCGAGATAAGTCTTGGGCCGGCATTCCTTGATTCATAACCTTCCATGATGCGTCATGTGTCGCGTCATCTGATGCATTGTTTTTCGAATGGTGGTCCATGCATGGGTTGATCCATCTCCCTATGTCAGCAAATCCTACCCTCGCCATCAATACAGAGCATCCTTCTCTGAACACTACACGGCACACCGAGTATTATTTCCCTAGTGGAGACGTTGTGATTTTGTGCCAAGATCGACTGTTCAGGATGAGCTTATCGGGACCAATCAACAGCTTCCGCTGAACGGCACTAATTCACACTCTCACAGATTCACACCTTTCTGTTCGGAAGGGCTTCAGAAATCTTTAGTACACTTTCTGCATTGCCCCGGAAACCCACGCCCAATGACGGAAGTCACGAGGGTCTAAGCTGAAGGGCAATCCGACGACAATCCCACGTCTGCCGTGAATCTGTCGAAGACTTTGAATCCCTATGTTGGGCGTCAAGGTATCTCTCGAGCGTCTTGGTTCTTAAAGAGTCCCACCTCATCGATATAGGCTCCCAAGTGCCCATGGTCAAGAACAATGGCTCACTGCCAACATACCTAGACTGATTCGAGTTGTTTGCCCTATCCGATAAATATGTCTTTCATGTCTATCACAGCTGGGTCCTCGAGGTTCTTGCTGACTTGGCACCTGCAAATACAGGCCTTGTCGCAGGTTCGACTCAAACTAGTGCAACCCCCTCAGTTGTTCGACGCACATTTGTGTCCCTCCCACGCCAGTAGGTGCCTTCCTGCGTGGAATGCGTGGTGGAAAGGTTCATTAGAAAACGTACATCGCACTGGAAGTTGCGCGAATGACCCCATGTTCGTGATGCACGAAGCGCTGATTAAAGCAGCCGGGCCAATCCTGTATTGGGCGGATCACTACAAGGCAGAGAGTATAACCTGCGACGACGCAATCAGACGGCAGGTTAGGGCACTCTGGCTAACATTTCATAGTAAACTACCTGATTTTTGCATGATTCCACAAGGGTGGGGTTGTACGCTGACGGTTCTAATTTCTCGTTATAGTCAACGCCCTGGCTCGATAATGGATACGACGAATTGGTTTTAGCCTAAGATCGGTGTTTGAATTACTGCCTAGTTCATTTATCGTGCCACCAACCTTTGTGGCGTAATGAATGTAGGCTGGCTACTGTGATCTAGATCAGTCAGTGCGGCCATCTCTCCTTGTTCTTTGTTTTTTTCGTCTTTGGTCTCTTCCTATCAGCCATCATCGTTTCCTCCAAATGCTTTTCACGCTGATGAGTCTCTTGGTGCGGTGTAGGAATCTTCATTCTGAGAGCTGTTCTTTCTACATTCAGATTATGTCAACCATTCATTTTGATACTCAAAACGGTCGGACTTTCTTTCTCCTGTCGGTTATGGCTCCTGGTACATAGTCTCTCTCCGTCAAAGTTGGGTAACCCCGTTTGCATTCACTTCATTTGAAGCTCGATTCTGGTGTTATGGGCTCATTGAGACTGAAAGGTCTTGGGCGGCATGCACTTCATGAGAAATTCGCGGTTCAAAGGCACTTCTGCATGTTGCCCTGACTGTCTGGAAACCATGTAATACGCAAACATTTCCGCACCCGGGAAGGATACCAGAAATTGGGCATATAGGCCGTGTTTCGAGCAATAGCTCTACAGGCCATCTACCGACAAATGAAACATTTATTCGGCCAGTGTATGTAATTACTATCCGTCATGTTGTTAAGACCTCATCATCAAAACTCCATTCTCAACACTCGGACCCGAAGTGTTGTGCACAACATACCGGAGGCCAGGATGATCGCATGCACCAGTGCATCACTAAGCTAGAATACATGAAAAGAGATGAATCGCTTGGCGAATTCGAAAACTACTTTAACATGGGTGCTACAGCAACATCGCTTCCGAAAGGCAAAGACGCCCCAGTAAGGGCTGGTAGCCCAGCATTCCCGAAATTCGGCAACGCGCCAACGATCGATTTTCCCTTGATCAGTTCGAGTTCTCCAAGTAGTGTTTGATGCCTATACGCTAGCCTAATATTTGGTACATTCGTCTAGTAGTCGGAATAAGCATCTTGCGCTTGTGTCAACTTGCAAAGATGAAGTCTTACCTTGTTGATGTCATTGCCATCAGCTCCAGGGAGATACCAGTTCTGTCCGAGCCAGTGTCGTTTAATCTCCATCTCGAAACCACTCTGCTTAACTGAGTTTCTGGCGAGTTCTGCAAGAGAACTCTGCGGGAGTTTGTATATCTGTGGATCGTTAGCAGGGAGACGACTTCCCAAAGAAGATTGTGCTTACATGGGCCGCAACACTGTACTCTTCCAGAAGAGGTTCCTTTGTGAAATGGAATTGTAGTGGATCATCGGTGCTCAAACTGACGTTCAACCCAGTCTTGAAGAAATCTGGAAGGGGGTTCCTCTCGTAAGTCAAGAAGAGAGCGTTGTTTGAGAGCGGGCTCATTGCGATTCCAATTTGTTTCAGGTAGAACAAGTATTGTAGAGCCGGAACCTTTCTCAGGAGGATACCATGAGAAATAGAGTGGGAGGTCAAGAATGCAGAGGTCAGGTGGTCTGTATCACCGGCTTCTCCACAATGAGGCCGGAAGACGAACGTATCTGAAAACCTCTGAGTAGGGTGGCTGATACGAAGTGAATATAAACCTACTGAAGCCTCTAAGACGTCGCCAGTTGTTTAGGCTAGCCATATTCGCGAACATGTAGTAAATCCTGCGCACAACTATCAGTTAGGAATCATGGTTTGTAAGGAGGATGCAAACCAGTAGGAGTATGGAGGGGATTGAGGGAAGTTCCAGAGACGCGGTAGAGGGAATTTACGGTGTATCCGACGCTCGACCTTGGATTCGTCGTCGACAGTGTCGAAACCCACAACGCGCTGAAGGAAAACGTGTAGCTCAGGATGCGTACTAGGATCCTTGGTGACCTCGAACAAGGGTCGGAATACGTCTGCGAAAAGTCAGTACTTGGTTATCACCGAAAGATAGAAGAATCTTTACTCACTTACGACTATATCTTCAAACGTGTTCACGGAACCATTGGCTTTGTAAACCTCGTATAATCGAGGAACTTGTATAAGCCAGCGAACATTGTGGGAGTACAGTTTGTTGTTGACGATCCATTTCGCCAGCTTGTCCCATTCATCCGGAGATCGCCCGTAGATACTGATCCTCCATTCAACATTCTATGCGTGATTGGAGATTATGGATGGGATTTCAAAGTAGATAAGATAAACGTACCTGATATTTACTCTGCTCTAGATCGCTCATGAGCTCTGAAGAATGTTCGACTTGAGTTAGATTTCGTGGAGGACTATCCGAGTACTCGCCCTTTGTCAATTCTGCTAAATAACGCCCCTTGATGTAATTGTCGGTCTTCAGGAATATCTCCCGTAGGCGCGATTCTCCAATTGGATTATATTTGAGATTAAACTTGTCAAAGCGATGGAACGAATCTTGGTGAGCGTGCATATCTAGGGTATCGATTGATAGGTCATATGCGGTTAACTTGAGAGATTCAAAGACTTGTTCAAGCGTCAGTTCATGTCCGTCACGGAAAATAACGACGTCCTGTAGAAACCGCGTTAACCACACTCTATGGGCAAATATCGTAGAACTCACCTTGGGACTACGTTTCATCTTGGACTTGATGAAGCGAAGGAGGTGCTTTTGGTTCATACTGCTGGAATGGTGAACGTGGGTATCGACCTTACGGACATTGTAGAAATCTCTGGAAGTGGGGGTGGTTAAGTGGGTCAGTGGGATCGAAGGGAATGATGTACCTATGTGGAACACCCTAGGAGTTCAAATCAGGGCGGGCATTCGATAGGATTGGAAGTGCACGAACTTTCATGTCTGCTAACTCTTGATGTTCGTTGAGCAGACCATACATGGTAAATTTGCTCTGAAGATATTTCAGACGTCGAAAGGCAAAACTCTTTGTCGGACCGTCGGAGATGACGCCCAGGACATAATCCAAGTCCATGAAGTATTCTCGAATATCGGGAATATCAAAAGCCGGTTCAAACTTTTCTGATCTTCGAGTGAGTCTTTAAGGGGCGCGACGTCAAGATTGAACTAGCCTCTCTTTCCATCATCATCTGCTTCATAAACTTGAAAGACTCCCTTGTCGTCAATCCTGAAGTTCCACGGATGGGAATGGGGGATTTCGCATTCTTCGAAACGGAACGCATCGCCGCCTGTCTCGCTTTCACCATGACTCAAAACCTCCTTGCTCTTCGAGTGCCATGTTGGAGGTGGAGGTTTAGGATATATCCTCCAAGGTTTAAACTGCTGGGGCGGTGGTTGATTAGTCGCAGGATCCACGTCAGGTTTCAGGCCAGAAGGATCGGCATGTTCATCGTCCACTCCATCAAAGTCTCCGTCATAATCCCTGGGGTCATCACCCAGCCGCTGCCTCGACCTCAGCATGTACTTATCACGAAGATCAAGACATCTTTGGAAGGCTTGAAGTATATGCGCTTGCTCAGCAGTAATAACTGATTCAGCTGCTATTGATAGGCTCAGCAACTGTACTTTGGGGTTATTTTGGACACTCACGGGTGGGGAAAGTACGGGCTACTTCAGCTGCCGATGGCTCATTATGTTCATCGAGGACAGGGTCTCCTGCGACAGAGCCTTGCTTCGAGGCCCTGAGACTCGTGATGTCAGATAACGCATCTGAACCCCGTCTGCGAACCCAGTATTTCTCGTCGATCTGTTTTAACGTAGTCGATGACGGTCAACGATACTCTTGAATCAAGGACGCACGTGCTGTTGGCTCATCTCCTCCAGATAACCAAAGAATCCATCTCTTGATTCCGGTATCCTGAGCGTAGTTGAAGAACTGCTTGGGGACATTTCGTAGTTGCCGTTTGTACCGTCGAGCGACATGGCCGTACGAAGATGGAAATTGACGCCTTGATATTCTATCACCGACAGTGGGTCAAACTCAAGGTCCGAGGGCCTTTTATGGTCATCAGCTTCATGGCCTCTGATTGGTCCACTCGTCGACATTCTATTTTTATCCCAATTCCCTCATTCCCGTGACCAGTCGCTTTCAACTCGAGGGTTTTGTGGGTCAGATTCATAAATATCTCGAATGTCATACCACAGATCGACGTAATGTTATCCAATCGCTACTATTTTTCGCTATGAAGGAAGAACGAGCTTTCAGGGTCGATCCCGGCATAGCCCGAGGTCCTTGATACCTCTTGTTCATTCCCCGCTGACGACGTTAATGGGGCCACATTTCATTTATAACAGATAAACAGGTAACATTCTTTCAAAGACATGTTTCACAACAGGTCCGACCCCGCTTGAACTTCCCGCCTCTTCCAACCAGTCCTCAAACCTCCACCTCAGGCAGTTTCGTATTGTTCCTGGGTTATGCATGGTCCTTGCAACACTACTGCATTCCACCGAGCATTCATTTATAATGCAATAGCGTGTCCGGTGTGCTACTTTTTTCTGCATTCAACTAGAACATATGACCGAAGAACCAAGAAGCCATAAGATCCCGGGCCGTCCAGGCTTTCCCCGGAGTTTTTGCTGCGTTCCACAATTGCGACCTGGCACGGGACCATGCAACATATAAACTCTTTCACAACGAAAGGAAAAACCTCTTACTCATGTTTTGGTTGTGCTTTGTCCCGCTCGCGAGCGTTTTGTTTGCGCTCTGCGGAGCTGCACCAACCGTTTCTCTGATTTCCAACAGTCTCCTCGACCCCAACGGCATCTTCTTCGTCTCCTTCGATGGTGTGGTCAACGTAAACTCTTTTCAGCTATCCGGCGTGTTAACTTATGGCAACTATCAATTTGCTGCCTGGTATACGTCTTCTCGAGCTGCTATTCTCGCCCGTCGACAATTGCCATCTGGAAGCTGGTCCACTCTCCAACTTCCGCATAATCTGTCCACCAACGACTCGCATAACGTCATCGCTCTTGGCGTCTCACCATCGGATGGAAAGATCCACGTCGCGTTAGACTGCCATAGCACTCAAGTCTTTTACACCAGCTCTGAAGCAAACTTGGCTACGAGTGGCGCTAGCTGGGTAGCCAGCAGGTTTGGATCAATTACTACCACTCTAGGCAACTTGAACATCGGAACGTGAGTCTCCGAGATCTATCAATCACGACCCCTCGGCTAAAACTTTCCTAGGGTTGTCACCTATCCTCAATTCGTCGTCAGTCCGGACAATCGCCTACAGTTTGTCTATCGATCTGGAGTCTCTGGGAATGGGGCCACGCAACTAGCGGAATATAACGGTGGGACATGGTCCAATGTTGGATCATGGGCATCCGCTTCGGGAACATACACTTCGACCAACGGTGCCAAGAGTACTGCCCGAAACCTCTACATCCATGGCTTCACATACCGTTCTGATCGACTTCATGTCACTGGCACTTGGCGAGAGCAGAATAGCGCAGTCATGTGTAACAGTGGCGGTCTTACCAACCATGATACCGTGTATATTTTCTCTGATGATAGGGGTTCGTTTTCTCGTTAATGACCCGTCTGCAAATTTGACTTTTGACAGCAGGCAGGACATGGAACAATAATGCTGGAACAAATGTTGGAGCATCAGGATCTAGTCCGATTAACGTGAACACAGGAGGACTCATCGTTGATCCTCTCAACCCTGATCACGGACTCATGAACCAAGAGTCCCAAGATGTCGATTCAGCTGGACAACTGCACGCTATCATCTCATATGTACCGGGTTCGTCCCCCACTGAGTTACTGCATTCACATGCTCAAATTTCTCAAAAACTTCAGGACGCTTTGGTCAATGCGTCACCGACTACGTGAGCGACCGCACTAAGAATGGTCGTGCATTCCACCTATATCGTTCCTCCAGCGGTACATGGACCAAGGTCGAAATTCCCTTCCCGCTTAATGCCGTCGGACGCTCACAAATCGTCATGGATGGCGCCGACAACGTCTACGTCGTGATGCCCTTTGTCCGCATCGTTACAGCCAGCAAGTCCTCCGGCTGGACAGATTGGACTATGGCATACGATGGTGTCGCAGCTGGCCTCAATGCCTTTGGCGAGGTCACTGTGGATAGGGCTAGAGTTGCTCAGGGGGTACTCTCGATTCTGTATCAAGTGAACAGCACGGGAACTACACCCTCTGCTGTGCATTTGATTGACTTCAATCTGAACAAATAACCATAATGGTCACTGCGTTTTTAATGGATTGATTACTGGAAGATACTGCATGGAGCATTCTCCTAAGTACCGTGTGCTGATTGACTGTCTATGCACCAGAACCGTTCTCGACCAACCTTGGAAAGCCTACCTTGTGAGGGCAGGGGTAATTCAACGCCTCATGCCCTGCTCAGTATTGGCGCTGGGGGAAGGAACTGGACCCATGTGTACTATGCCATCTTTACTGAAAATTCGATCGCATGACGATAGACGGAATCAAATATCAAACATCCTTACCCACTATGCATCATGCATCGACGTCCTTTCTGAGGTCGAACATCAATACAATTACAGCGTGCGACGTACTATATGGTTTACACCAGCATCAAAACGAAAACACAAATGCAGCAAAGAAAAAAAAATGATATACAAAACACAACAAAAAAGTGACAAAAGAAAAAAAAAAGGAAAAAAAGTAACTAAAAAAGGTAAGCAACATGAAGAAGGTCAAAACGATCACATCAAAAAACTGTCTAACGTCACCATCGACATCACATCGTAGTCGGTTTATAATAAACCGTCGTCATAAACTACAACACCAGCCAAAAAAAAAGAAACTCAGAATCAGCCATGATAGAAAGAACTCGGCTGACACAAAACACGCACCTTCTTCCGATACCTCGTCGTCGTAGCCACAGCCAACACCCCGTTCCTGATCGCACTCGTACACAAATGCTGCAGCACAACATGGCTCGGCACGGGCAACACACTCGCATCATCCGTCATCGTAGGTACATGCCCATTATCCAATGTAATCGCTCTCGATCCACTCACAGGTCCACGTGGTTCAGTCGTGAGAGGTGATGGACCCGGACGTTGAGGAGTCGTTGGAGGCGGCTGCGGTGTCGTATTCGTGGTCGTACGCGATGCGGTTTGTGTGGAAGATTGTGATTGTTGAGCGGAAGATTCTTTATCATTGGGTGTCGGTCCAGTTTCGGGTGTAGTGATATTCGAGGATTCCTGCGGAGGAAGTTCAGCCTCTTCCTCAACACCACCTCTTGCAGGTGAATGTTCCGGTTTCTCATCCAACCCTGCTCCTGTCCCATCTTCACTCGGTGGGGGTGCAGGCGGGAAATTCGCATACCCCGAATCACGCCAGTTAGCACCACCTTGTTCACGTCGTTCGCGTTCTCGTTGTTCCCGTCTCTCACGCTCCTCACGTCTGCTCTCACGTTCCCGTTCACGATCTTCTCGTCTACGTCTTTCACGACCTTCACGCTTGCTACGATCCCGATCACGTCCATTAGATCCACCTTGACCACTCCCGACACCACCTACAAGTCCACTGCTTCCTCGGGAAGGAGATCCTGTGTTGGAATTTCCACCGGAATGTTGAGAGTGGGTGATCATCCTGGTGTTGAGGATCAACTTGTCCAAGTGGCGTGGCATGCCAGGTGCAGGTGGGATGTTGGGCGCTGGGACAAATCCGGTGACGTGAACACTCCTTGCAGCGGCGTCGTACTGTCCAGCTGAAGCTGTGAGGTAAGCCTCCTCCTCTCGTGCTGCTTCGATAAGTTCTGGTGGGAGGACGTTGGTCCACCTGGCTTGGGTGACTTGGGCATGGAGATTGGAGGGTCGGTAGTCATCGGCGCCGTCTTCAACGGAGGAGTCAGCGGACCAGAAAGACTGACCGGGGACGTGTGGGCGTTGAGGAGTGGGTTGTTGTTGTGGGACAACTGGGGGTAGAGGTGTGCTTTGGCTAGGTGGAGAGTGGGCTGGGACGTTGACATAGTTGGCGAGGGAGCCTTGGTCGTCGACGGCAGTTGGAAATTCGTCCGAAACACGCCACTGGTCATCCACGATGAAACGGATGTGATGTGTTCCTGGTAGAAGGTATACTACGGTGGTCCATGTGTTTGATAGTGGGTTCCTAGACTACTGTGAGCAAATGACGAGATGAGAGGGGAGGGAAGTAGAATACGAACTCGCGTTCCATGGGTTGGCGGCCGTTCCAGTCGTCATCTCCTGCACGTGCAAGCATAACATTTTTGCCACCACCATGCCAGGTGATCTTGACTGGGACGGGTTCTGAGGGGTCCTCGGAACGTGCAGGTGCGGCGGGTCCTTCTTCGTCTTCACCCTCTGGCTGGGCGTCTACGCCGGTTAGGAGTCCAATGGGTATGGAGGACCGGACGACTTCCTTGACAAAGGGGGTCGGGGATGGAGGTGTAGGTGGATGGTGGTGGGAGTGGGGATGGGAGGGCTGACGATGAGAGGGATCGTGGTAGATGCTCTGCATGGGTTGGGGACCACCACGCGAGCGGCGACCGCCACCGTAGGAGGATACGGATCCATGTGGGCGCTGGGTTGGAGGGAAAGGGAGGTGAGTGGCTGGGACAATGAGGTCAGTGGACGAAAAGTTGTTCTGGGGTCTGCGTGTTGGTGGGGCATCCGCGGAGGGCTTTGGGATATTGATAGCCTGGCTCTTTGGAGGTGTTTTCTGGACGCCTCTGGGCTGTGCTGCGGTCATGGTTGAGCGGTTGAAGTCTGGAAGCTCGAGGGACTTTTTCTTTGTGCTCATGGAAGGGTGTGGTGACCCCGGTGCCGGGGAGGGCGAGCGTGTGCGGACTTTGTCGTCGAACTTGGCATCTGTGGGCCTGTCTGTGCGCTGCTGAGCGGAGGAGGACGCACTGTTGCCCATTGCCGTCTCTGTTCTCCTTCTCCACACAACTCTCTCTCCATCGATAACCCCCCCCAGATTATGTAACTCCCTATGACCTCATCACCCCTGGCTATGCCGCCACTCTTTTGACCATCTCGACATGTCGCCCAGGGACTCTATTCCCCAGGAAAATTTCTTCCTCATCTTCTACAGTTTTGGCTAGCATGCGTCCCAATTCAGCGTCTGTCATGGTCGGTTGGGAACGCTTGTCGCAGTATTTAATGGCCCACGCATTCAACAATTGCTGCTCGTCTCTACTTTCATGTCCTCTTCACGCGTCTGGTTGAGTGAGTATGCTCCTTCCACCGTGCTTTCAACCCCCCTACTCACACCTTTACAGTCACTGGTTAGATTTCTCGCGTCTGGTCTCCATAGCACCTCCTCACGTTGCACAGGTGCCTCGACTGGCTTTGGCTATCACCTCGCCTGCCATGCTCTCGACAACGGCGACACCGTTGTCGCCACCATGCGCAACCCCGTCCCCTCCGCTGAGCCTCTCTCATCCAAATACACCAGCCAAGTCTCCAACGGCAAACTCCTCACTCTCAAGCTCGATGTAACAAATGCACAAGAAATTGCAGACGTGTTCAAAGCCACCAAAGAAAAATATGGCCGCGTCGACGTCGTGTTCAACAACGCCGGATGGGCAATTATAGGCGAATTTGAGGGAACCCCGGAAGACAAGGCAAGGGCCTTGTTCGATGTACGTATACGGTTCCACCTTGGCGGCGACATAAGATTCACGTGTGCAGACGAATTTCTGGGGGGCCGCCAATGTCATGAAGGAAACGCTCAAGGCTTTCCGAGAGAACAGTCCCCCAGGCGGCCGACTTCTCCAGAGTTCCTCCTGTTCCGTGTTGGCTTGTAGCCCTGGAGCATCATATTACGGTGCCTCGTACGTACTCCCACTTCTGCCGCTATGACGACATGTTCCTGATACTCATTTCCCCATGTAAAGGAAAGCTGGTACGTTACGTACGACATTATTACATGAAAGGGGTATCTTCATTGGTTCTATTCAGCACTCGAAAGCATCACAGATGCACTTTTCCAAGAGATCGATCCGCGCTGGAACATCAAAGTAAGTAGGTCCACAACCCCTTGGCACCAAAAAAGTCTCATCGTTTCATAGATCACCATAATTGAATCTGGACCCTTCAACACCAAAGCCATCAAAGAAAATATGCTTGTCCTACCTACGCATCCGTCATATCCTTCCCCAACCCTCGGAGCCAACCCGACAAAGCTCTGGATGTCTTCTGGGGAACTGTACAAGATCGCCGGTGACCCAGAAAAAGGCGCTAAATTGTTTTATCGCGTGGCTGCGATGGACAATCCGCCATTTAGGTTGCCGTTGCATCCGCTTACTATTCAGTGTGCCAAGGTGAGGATTGAGGGTCTACAGAGGAGTGTGGATGAGTATGCTGCGTGGAGTGATGAGATTTTCTGATGGCGATATTTTGTGAATATTTTCCGCTAACTGGTATGAAACCTTGTGATGGATCCCTTTTTTACGTCGCTGTCACATGAGTTGTATGTTGCATTGGCTTAAATGAATTATGCTCGCTATCTCGCGTTGATGCTTTCTGGATCTATGTAACATCAATATGAGTGCAGTCAACTCCGTTGTCATAATCCTGCTGTTATCCATACTCTGTAGTGCTCCTTGGTGGCAAAGTCAGCTTTTTTCCCCATTGTTTAGCTCTCTTTGGAGGGACTTGGTAGCAGGAGCGTGGGATTAAGTGCTTGCATGTGAATTTGAACCCCAAACGTCTCCGCCAACCATACTCTGGCATCAGCTGACCTACTGTCGTTGATCAGGTGTTAGAGAGTTTTTGACGCCCAAGCAATTTCCTCCACAGCCCCATCATTCTTGCACCCTCAAATTCAACTAGGTCATGTAGAACTTAGCTGGATACAGTACTATATTTTTTGTTTAGTTTTTAGAGTGGAGGAAGTGGCGTCGGAGCTTCTCCGATGCAAGCAGCTCAGAAAATATCAGGAGTTTGACAGCTCCGTCACACAAGGTCACACTCAATTTCAGGCTCCGAACTTCAGTGCATCCGACAGAGACGAGGTAGTAGACAAACGTTGTATTGGTACTGGACTAGATACAGACCTAATCAAGATGTAAAATTATTATAACCACCAGATGGTGCAGGTATGTAGTAGTGAGTGGGGCCGATCCTGCCTTTGATCTCGGGGTCATTGTAGTCAACTCGGTGAGATGCAATTCCATCAGATTGAGTTTTCTTCTGACCCGCTCGAGCTCCCATGTGCTAGGAATGGATGATATATGGATGTACTTCACTCAATCCATCTCTATGATTGTCCGCTGGCAAGTCGGAGTTTGAATCTGCTCAGCCTTTGTCACGCTTAGAGGTCTCGATCTCTCTGTTTCGCGAACTGTGTTTTCATTATTGTGTTGTTGAGCCTATAAATTTGCAGGATCGTTCTATTGTAGTAATTGCTTAAGTGTATGAATTTTGAGAGGAAACGGTCAATGGGATCAAACTAGATCTGGTTCACCCCGGGGCAAAATCAGCCTAGTTTTTCCATACTCCCACTCAAAAAAAATCTGCACACACTCTGCATGAAAATTTCGCAATTATTCTTCGATATTCCTAATCTCACTATGTTATGCCACCTAGGAAATAAATATGAAGGTCTAAGCTTCTGGTGTGGGTAAGCTATGAGGCACGCTTTTCACTTTCAAACTCCTGTGACGCTGTCAAACACCTGATCAACGTCAGTACTGGCAACCTTGAGTCAATATCTTACTTCAACTATACTTGTCACGTTAGGTAAGGCATACTTGACATTGTCTAGGGACGTATCAATGGCCAATTAAGGTCTTAGGCCATTCTCAAATAGTTTGAATTGGTTGAACAGAACAGCCCTTCCCGACATGAGGGACAGATCCAAACAGCTTTGATAAAGCAGCACCTAAGTTAGGCTGACTCCTACGCTAGCGTCCCCACTTATGCCTGACGAGTCCGAGTCCACGTTTGCATCCCAGGAGAATGGGCCCTGTGTAGCGCAAGTGCAGCTATAGATGCCATCCCATCATCAGTCTAATTCCTCGTTCCACCCATTCCTCGTTCCACCCAAGCATGTAGTCTCCCAAGGATAGCGGTTCGCTTCGCGTCCTTCAAGATGCCATCTTACATGCTGACACACCTTTCCCACTGCGTTCAGGGTAAATGAAAACAGGTTAGCTACTTAAGGACTTGTGCAGCAAGGCTCGTTGTCACTTTCATACCCCATCATGATGGGTTGTCCTTCTCCTAGGGTTTGGCTGAGTGGGTACATCTCCTATCGCGATCCACATCTTGCATTGCTAATGCCTTACTCCTTGGTTCACCAGTCACAGGTTAGTGTAGTGCTCACAGCCGAATTCCTTTGTTCACCACGATTTTCGGTCGTAGGTGCCTCATCAGGATTTGGTTATGCGCTTGCTTGCCATGCCTTGGAGAACGAAGAAGTTGTGGTTGCCACCATGCGTGACCCCGGAAGCGATACCCTCACCCTTAAATACCCGAATCACGCGAAGAAAGGAAGACTAGTCGTCCTCAAACTTGACGTGACGAACTCAAAGGAAATAACGGCAGCTTTTGCGACGGTCAAGGAGCGATACGGAAGAATTGATGTAGTTTTCAATAATGCTGGGCGCATGCAAGCTATTGGCGAAGCGGAGCAGGTACCGGAAGAAGTGGGCAGAGCCCTATTTGATGTACGTGAATCATCATGTACATAAACATTCCGAGGACAGCCAACACTCATACATGAACCATCTTGTCAGGTCAACTTTTGGGGAGCTGCAAACGTGTCAAAGGAAGCTATCAAGTATTTCCGAGAGAACACGCCCCCTGGAGGGCGGCTCCTGCAGAATTCATCAGGTTCAGCTCTGCAAGGAATCCCTGGAGCGGCATATTACGGCGCCTCGTGAGTAATTTCATTATGTTTTGGGTCGTAACTACATCTTTCGGGTGCGGTCATCTCCGGTGTGGTTTAGTAAAGCTGGTGCGTTCATTCTATCCCCCGTTTGGTTTGCTACGCCTCACTTAATTACCTAGCATTTGAGAGCTTCACAGAGACACTCTCACAAGAAATAGATCCTGGGTGGAATATCAAAGTGCGTCATCAGTGGACCGGTTAACCAAATGTTGATGGTTTCCTCTCATCACAGATCACTATTCTTGAGCCTGGTCCCTTCAACACAAAAGTGGTCAATGAGAACCTAGTGGTTCTACCACCCCACCCAGCTTATACCGATCCAAGTCTCGGAACCAACATTTCTAGGAAATGGATGACGCCCGACAAGCTCCATCTGATCACAGGGAACGTTTGGAAGGCCGCAGCTCTCTTCTATCGCCTCTCAACCCTCGAGCATCCTCCGTTCCGCCTACCTTTACACCCTCGGGTTCTCGATAGGTCAAAGCGCCATATTCAGTCCATTCAGGCTGGGATAGAAGAATATGGGAGTTGGAGCGATGATATCTTCTGAGGACACCCGAACTCGTCAATTATCATTTGTATATTTGTGATTACCCTTTGGGGACATGAATTTCTTTATGTGAAAGGGTGTGAACATTCACCCTGATTTGACCCTCCTTTCAAGCTCATCGAATCTCTTGTATTGGGCTTTGCCTTCTCGAACTGCGCGTCGTGTGACTCAAGCCGGCATGTCCAGTACGTACAGCACAGACAGGATAAATTAACATGTTTGCTGCAAGCCGTAAATGATATGGTTTCAGTTGACCTGGAAACAGGCTGGACCAAGATGTGTCTTATCGCACTCGCCCTGAGCTTCGTCCAAGACAAGCTAAGCCATCGAGAGTTATGTGTATTCATATTCATCTGCAACGGTGCCATTCATCATGCTACTGGCTAGTTCATACCAAGTTAGAGTCTAACACTCATACGGATTAGGGAGATTCGGTTGCGAGAAACTTGAGATCATCGGAGAGTTCTGGGAGCTGAAGATCGCCTCCCTCATGTCGTCATAGAGCAATTTACCTCATTTGCGAAGGGAAGCATACCGAGTGCCTTGAACCCAAGCATCCGATGATCCGATCGGGCAATGAGCATAGATACACCATGGTGCATTTTGTCCACGTCCCAATGAATGCTAGGGCTCAAAAAGGCTGGCTCTATGAGGAAAAAAAACAGGTTCAGGCAGACCCGGCCCTCAGAAGGAACCTCTCGCCTGCTCTCACATGTCGCCACAAGGTCAGTCTAACCCCCCGATGAGAGTATATTCTCACGAGATCCGTTAAGAACGCAGCAGAATATCAGAATAATGTGGCTGATGAGACCGAAGTTAGGACCTGTTGTGCTCCGCCTTGTCATCATGCTCGGCATCCAAGAGTCAGTCCAGCTCTAACAAACACAACTTCGACACTATGCTGGTAATGGCAGTGACCGCGCAGCTCACTCGAGCAAGGGCTCATATATCGTTGTTGACGTATGGCGAATAAGCCCCCCAAGAGCCTGAATAATAGATGTCAGATAGAGACCAGCTGATACTCCGCACCGCACCAACAGCGTGCGAAGTCGACACCTAAACAAAGAATCAAAGAAGCACCCAACGAAGCCTTCATCTGGTCATTTCTCTCGAACATTCCGTCTACTCCGTTCCCCTCTAACATTCATCGTAACGACACATTTTGCGGGTCAGGAAATTGAGCCATGGAGAATGCCCTATACCTCACGTCCCAAGTGAACATGATCTTGGTGCCGCAAGGTCACCTGCTCTGCAACCCCAACGCCGCAAGGGATAGGGTTTCAAACCCAGGTCGAATGCCTATAATTAGCCTAATGTCAGAAATGTAATCCTAGTCAAGACCCGACCGTGGTGCTTCCTGGGGGAGGAGCAAATGGCCCAAGTAGTCTTTCCTTACTTACCCCAGACAATCTGATCGATAGTGTGACCATGCCAACCTTTGGTATATATAACGTGCTTTCATCGTCGTACACTGCCTTATTGTCCAACACTTCCGCTATCCATATCTTGATGGTACTTTCTACCCTCGTACGCGCTCTTGCGTTCTCTTTGGTTTCTTGGCTTGCTTGGAAAGTATTCCGCAGACTCTTGGCCAAGTCGCCGTTAGATATTCTCCCGGGTCCACCCTCGTCCTCGCTTCTTTTTGGTGCGCCCTCTTTACCCATTCGATTCCATTTCCTCTAAACCGAGCCAAGGGAATATTCCTAAACTATATGATTCGGAGGGGTGGGACTACCACAAGTATATTCTGGAGCACTGTAGGTCCCCATTCCACAGCCGCAACCGATCCACTCATCAGCCATCGACGTCCTATAGATGGAACTACTATGAAGATTAAAGGAGCGTTGGGGGTACGTATTGTTATTGGTATCGCTGTTTAGCTGACTGAGATTGTCCATCCAAGGAACGCTTGCTCTTGACATTCGACCCGAGAGCCTTGCATCACATTTTTGTTAAGGTATATCTCAAAGGGTTCCGCTTTATGAACGTATTTTCATCGTGCCGTTGACCAGGATCAATGGATTTACGAACCATCGGTAGCTTTGATGGAGTAGGTGCTACATATGTTCAATGATTTGGATGCAGCTCACCCATTGCAGCCGTAACAATATTTACTTCGGTGAAGGACTTTTGTCAACTTTGGGTGAGCTATTCTTGACATTATAGAGCTTTACTATATTAATGAGACGACACTAGGTGATCAACACCGAAAGCAGAGAAAGATGTTGAATCCTGTCTTCTCGATCAATCATATGCGGGAAATGAGTAAGTCACCACCATTCCGGAATCTGGAGCGGTTTAGTCATGTCCGAAGTCCCTCTCTTCTACGAGGTCACAGACAGGGTCCGTATCTTCCCCCTGACTACTCTTATAAAACTCTGATAACAATGTAACAGTTGAGACGTGTGTTAGTGAAGAAAGTAGAGGCAGGGCCACAAGAAATTGATATTTTACACTGGATGACACGCACAGCCCTGGAGCTCATTGGCCAGAGTGGCATGGGTTACTCGTTCGACTCGTTAGAAGATGACAACGATTATCACCCATACAGTAGATCTGTGAAAAGATTTGTGTGAGTAGACAACTTGCTATGGGTTTCCACCAACCATTCACTCTTCGCTCTAGCTCACTCACTGGTGGTCCGGTTGGGTTCTTTGCCAATCAGTTTGCTTTTCATATCGTGGCGAAAATTAAGCTTCCGCGTTTAACTAGGTTTATTGTCGAGCACATCCCTTCCAAGCGCGTTCAGGACCTGAAGGATGTAATTGACATCATGTATCAAACCTCTGTCGAGATTATCAGAACGAAAAAAGAGGCAATGAAAAGTGCGGATCCTCAGATTGCTGCCGAGATGCGGAGCAAGAAGGACATCATCAGTATCCTCAGTGGGTCTTACGTACCATGGTCTATCACCTGGATGTGGCTAACGGAAAGTATAGTGAGAGCCAACGCCACTGCCTCTGCAGAGGATCGTCTTACAGACTCTGAAGTGATCGGACAGGTGGGTTTCATGTGAGCTCATCAGACATCTCTGCTGATTCGGAGTCTCGCATAGGTTTCGTGCGTTTGGACGTTGCAACTCAAAAGTTTTGATATTAATATTTATGGCCAGGTCACTAGTCTTTGCTGCGATGGACACAACTTCGTCGGCTCTGTCACGAGTTTTACAGTTGCTCGCCACGCACCCGCACGTCCAAGACAAGCTGAGAGATGAAATCAAGGAAGCACAAACGAATGGACAATTGAGCTATGACCAGCTTGTTACCCTCCCCTATCTTGATGCCGTCTGTAGGGAAACTCTCCGAGTGTAAGTTCTCCACTTTCCGCTACACCTTAACATCTGAAAAACGTGCGTTTTAGATTCCCTCCCGTAAATCTAGCTTTTCTGCGCACGTACGTATTCATTAACAGGATACCCTTCGCATTAAACATCTTAATAAACTAGGGCACGTAAAGATATGGTCCTTCCCCTTTCAAAGCCTTTGAAGGGGTCCGATGGCCAAGAGAGAACGGAGGTTTTCGTGCCAAAAGGGACAAACATTATAGTCTCGGCCTTGGGTGCAAACTGCAACCCGGAGCTCTGGGGTCCGGATTCTTACGAGTGGAAACCTGAAAGGTGGCTATCCCCTCTTCCAGAATCCGTCATAGAAGCACATATGCCGGGCATTTATTCTCATCTGTGAGCATCGGCAGCAGATTCCTTAGTGATATGCTCTAATTTGGACTCTCAGGATGACATTCATGGGAGGCAGTCGCGCATGCATGTGAGGCAGAAGAATGTTCCTTTCGCTCTGTGCTGATCATGTCTTCTAGTGGATTTAAATTCTCACAGCTGGAAATGAGTAAGCACCCTTGCCGTTTTTGGTTGTGATTTCCACTTGATGTTCGCTGTCAGAGGTTGTGTTGTCTGTCCTCATCAGCACATTCCGGTTCTCCCTCTCCAGGAAGCAGATTGGGTGGACTATGAATGGTATCGCGGGTCCCTATGTGAAGGGCGCTGACAAAACTCATCCACAACTCCCAATGGTTATGGAATTACTGGAGAAATCTGGATAAGGGTTAGTATCGCTCCCCAGAGATAGTTGCGGGATGTTTCATATATCTCAAAGAGTGTCCCGTTTGTCAATAAAACTCACCTTTCATGGTGGCGGTGACTACTTACGGGGGTTGAGATCAATTACGTCATATGTAATTCATTAAGGAAACAAGTCTCTCAGGGTTAGAGTGCTCCTCAACCAAGCTTCCTGGCCCTGGATAGTATGGCTGCTGGATCTCTTCCAAGGCTGACACTCCGAATCGGACTTGTCCAATTTTCGCCCAAGGTTAGGATGACAGAACTTCAGCTTCATCCTTTAGGTGGCATAGCTCACCCACATCAGCTAGGCCAAGTCCAAGCAAACCTGAGACGAGCCAAGGAGCTGACTGATAGGTTACACATCTCCGTAAATTCCGAAATATCATATCTTTGACAAGAGTTGTTCATAGCCTTCAGCCAGGCTCTCTGGATCTTCTATGCTTTCCCGAGATGGCTTTCACTGGTGCGCTAACAAAAAAGAGGGAAGTTGAGTATTCATGTATTAGTTTACACAGGTTACTGCTTCGAGAGTGCCAGTGCAATCATGCCGTTCTTAGAGAAACCGCGCGTTGGCACTACATCGCTTTTCTGCTCCGATATTGCTAAGCGACTGGGATGTTATGTCGTTGCTGGATACCCCGAACTATTGGAATCGGATGAGCTCCAACAATGTACTCAGAATGATCAGGTTGTGATTCAGGACACTGACTATGCGGACGAGGACTTGTCGGAACCAAGCTCAGCAAAAGAACGTCGGATTGTGGGTGCCAATAGCGCGGTGATGTATGGGCCTGCGGGAGAATGGATTGGTGGTTACAGGAAGACAAATTTGTTCAGGACGGACAAGACTTGGGCTGCTGCAGGTGTAGCTCGTCTCTTCGGCCCCTCTACTGAATCCGGAACTGACCAGTGGATCCTTTCAGGCTCCGGCTTCGCTACTTTCAATCTTCCACATCCGTTGCATAATGTCACTCTAGCCATCTGCATGGATCTCAATCCTTTCCCACCCAGTGACTGGAAACTTGAAACCGGGCCATACGAACTTGCCGATTATTGTCGATCTCAGGGTACGGATATCTTGGTCCTATTGAATGCCTGGCTTGATCCAGGCCATGAACCCGACGATGAGCCCTCGTGGACCACGCTCCAATACTGGGCAGCCCGATTGCGCCCTCTGTGGTACAGCCACAGCGGCACAGAAGCCGGCCCGGTCACGTCAAGTTCTAACTTCAATAAGACTACCACAGTTGTCATGTGTAACCGAACAGGCGCAGAAAATGGTGGGTATACGAGTCATTATAGGAATGTAACTGAATGGCTAACGTCAATCACCAGGAACAACCTTCGCGGGCACATCAGCTATATTCCGTTTGAATCCAGCACACGGAAAACCTAGGTTAATAGACATGATGACCAAGGAAGAAGGGGTTCGTGTCTGGACTATTCATGTGGATTCTTCGAGAACGGAGGTATAGAGCGATTATCCCTGCCGTCTCATTTTTTTCTGCCACAATGCACAATGTCGCTGTAAGATATCCATCAAATCTTGAACATCGTCCTCATCACTACTCCCGTCTTCCGACGTTCCTGCCATATGAAGAACAGTTCGGATAACTCTCTCAATTTGAGCATGGTATCCATCAGTCGTCACCGATAAAGCAAGAGCTGCGAACTCTACTTCACGGGCCGAGTCGCAAAGGACTTGTTCTCTTGTCGAATGTCAGCTTTCGGGAAACCAATAAGCAGGGCCGAACCAACCGTATCTCCGGGCCCAAATTTGGAACGTGACTAGGATTTGTCAGGCTGTCTACGCTTATGGAGTGTAGAGCCCTTCTAATTTTGTTGAATCCCCTCCTCCGCTCGGTTAACTGTTCCCGTACCAGTCAGTTGATTCACTACCATCAGCAGGAAGCCCATCTCACCGGCAGCTTTTCGGATGAGGGATTTTCTAGTTCTACTTCGATGTCGGACAGTTGGGCTTGTAAAGCAACCCTCAGCTGGATCCAGGTTCGTCATGACTACCCCTATGCCATACCTTGCGGAGGGGGTTCCGCCTGAAGTTCGGATATTGGGCGTTTTGTTGTTTGATCTTCCACGTAGATCATATCGGAATCCCCGTCTTCAGGTTCTCGTAGAGGTTCGGATGTAAGAACTTTATCAACGGTAACGTATGGGTTGGATCGTGGGGCCGTAAGCTGATTGTCCTCTGATTTCTTCTTAAAGGGTGGTTTAAATGGTCTTGTTAGTCGTTTTGCAGACTCAAAGGGGAGGGTGGCTTCAAGGCGATGGTTTCAGGCTTCGGGTAGCCTTCATGGCCGACGTCTACTTACTGAGTGAAGGAACATAACAGGTTTTCGCTTTCTTCGCTATTCCGGAAGGACCAGAGGAGGTAGTGCCAGGATATCCTGTTTGATTTTCTCCCGGCCGTTTTCTCGGACCGTTTTGCAGTGATCCTGATGCATTCGCCCTGGCATGTCCTTCCAACGTATCTATTTTGGTCAGCGTAGGTTGATGCAACTTTCTTTACTTCCTTATTCCCTACCTCGACGCGTATTTTGAGGTTCTCTGCTTGGTGTGAGCCGCTTTATTCGAATCTTCGCTTTCTCTGGGTATTTACAGACCTAAGAAGATGTCAGAAGGGAATAGGACCTAAGAGGTAAAGACGTACGTCACACATGTTTTTGCAATAACTCTTCACAGTATCTGGGCTATCATCGTCGATATTCTCCCCGAAGTAGCGGCATATTGTCTACATTTCTGGCAATAAACAACTCACGTCTAACCTGAGAACAATCGACATACTATATGCCTGCAAGTTATGATATTTTCAGCATATTGGATCAACTAACCAAGGAGCATCAGATGATTGCTTAATGAACAACATGAGCCTGCCTACTTCATCTATGCTGCTTGTAGCTCGCTGGGTTGGGGATGGGCCTTCGAAACCGTCATTAACGCGGTTTGGATCGGACGTTGTGACTAAGTCTCGGACACGAGCCGCGTCTTCCCTTGCTTCATTAAGATGAACAATTGGACATAACGCACAGATTGAGAATACATACAGTAATATAGAATGCATTTAGAGGGCTTTCGGAGGAAAATCACTTATGAGCAATCAGAAGTTTGCGAGGCTGATGGCGTTACCTGGCCATCTCTTCCTGCTCTTCCTGGAAATCATCAAGAAAGTGAACATGACAGGCATATGGCGTTACTAACCTGTCTCTTGATAATACCCTAACAAGTTATATCAGAATCTGGCCCTGCCACAGTTGTGAAGCCTCAAACTTACCTTCAAAACTGGTGGGAAGATCGTAATGAATGATATATCTGACAGCAACGTTCAATAAAAATGCATTGTGACCTGAGATATTGCACACCGGACGTCGCCTTTATCTATCCCTAGCCCAAAGGCGATGGTAGCAACAACCTTTAAAACAAAGTACAACTTAGCCAGCAGGCCCCAACGTAACCGAGTCGACTCACCAAATCAACTCCACCCTGTTCCCCATTGCCACCTTCAGACCAACTTTTTAGCGTTTCTTTGAGAATTCCGGGACTGCGGGATCTGATATCAGGACATGCAATTACATGAAAGGAAGAGGATTGGGCATAACCTTATCCCACTATGATAAGGCTTTGCGTTCAGTCCCTTCCCGCGAAGGAACGCAGAGAGCTCGTTACAAGTTGCCTTAGCACGACAATATATGATCCCCGAAGAAGCTCTGTTTCGCCGTTGATACAACAGGGTGATATATTCAAAGACTTCCCGCATGCGAGCGTGCGGTTCAAGTAACGATGTGTAACGAACCTGGAGAGGATGAAGGCATGTGGGATTACAGTGCAACCCAATTTAAACTCACCTCATAAAAAAGGTTATCTCGATTGAAAGGGTGGCGAGCATAGAACAAGTTGTCCTTATCCATCTTAAGGCTGTATATGATGTCGCGTTGAACACTGAAGGCAATGAGAACAAGAAAACCGCTACAAACGGAACGTGCGTACACCGGTGTTGCGGTCGCAGTCAGGGCCATAATCGGGATATCGGTGTAACGGTCTCTGAATTTGCCCAGTCGACGATAATCACTGCGGAAACTATGTCCCCACTCTGATATACAGTGTGCCTAGACAAGACGTTGAGCCATGATGTGATCCTTCAATTCCATTTGCACCACACCTCATCAATGACGAGGCGATTGAGATTACGTTTTTCGTACACCGCATCCAACAGACGCGTACAATATGATGTGGCATATTTCTCGGGAGAGACTGGCGCGCTTGTTAGTCACTGATAAAGTATACGCACAGACGGGGACTTACTGTACATTAGGCGTATTCGAGGGTGATCAGAGAGCAAATCCTTCTCGATCTGCGAACATTATTGCGATGTGCCCAGAATTAATCGGAAAGACCGACCTCCTGTCGTTCCTCTGAGTCCGTGTCAGCGTTCAAAGTCACCACCCTCACACCCTTCTTTCGCAAGTTTTCTACCTCTAGGAAAACTCGTAAACACTGCCGAAACACAAAGACATAGAACTTACGGTTGATCATCAGAGCTGTGGTGCGGTATTCAGCCGCATTTGGAACTGTCCACTTCTCATGAACTCACAACATAGAGGGGAGATGACCAACGTCACACCAGTTTTCGCCATAACGGCTGGTAACTGGAAGCACAGACTCTACGGGGACAGAAGCATACGCATTCCAGTAAGATAGATAGTACATACTTTCCCCATTCCTGTCGGAGCTAGGACAAAGACATCTTGCCCTGGTTCAAGTGTCAACCCCAAGTACAGTATGGAATACCGGCAGAAATGGACAACACGAACCAGCAACTGCGGCTTGTACTATGTCCTTCTGCTGGCCCTTGAAGTCTTCATGCCCGAATACTCCATAAGAATACTCAGACGTCAGACGGAAGTTGATTCATGACAAGTGAACATACCCCGCTGTAATATCCTACAGACCAAACGGCCTCAGCGCATACGCACAAGGGGGGAACAGCTGCTTACTCATTGCATTCATGCAAATTTTGGTACGTCATGCAATTTTGGTGGCCGCGTGAATAGGCGAGCTGAAAGCCAGAATAATAGAGGGGTCGAATGTCGTAGGAACAAGGACTTATGAATCCGTGTGGCGAATAACAGAAAACGCGCGACATGCACGTGACCAAACATGTTCCGTCACGCTAATCAATTAATCATCTCGTAATACACGTGAACAAAATCATACAAAGAAGACATTGCTAAGCTAACACAAAATCGACTTCAGCCGTGTTCTCGATTGGGTTAAGAACTGTAGGAAGCCCCGCAAGCTGCATCTTTACACCAATCTCAAAGAGGTAGTCCAAGCACTATCAGAAACCTGAGTTAGGGCTTCGGAGGAAATGGGCACATCAACTAACCTCCGTTTGGGTTTTAGCTTTCTCCCAATCCTTACCTGAAAAGGAGTCAGAAAAGATATTTCATTCCCGGAACAGGTTACACAGGAAACATACCCCAAACGTAGACACCGTGTCGGCGTACGAGAACACCGGGTGCATCAGGATATTTCACCATAGCTGCGGCCATGCTGTCACGGAGGTCTTCCTCGAACGGGGTGTTTTCAATGATAGGCACGATCAAAGTATCGAGGTAAGACAAAGCGGCGCCTGTGCCTCCAACCCGTACACCCTTGATCATCTGCGCAGAGAACAGTGTCAGTGTAACGCAAGTAATTCTACCTGTACATACTCTCACCTCCTGGTAAATACGTCAGCGAATGATTATCAGTGCGCGTAACACATGATTGCTCACTTGATGAGAAATGGTAAATACCGGTCCTGTCCAAAGTAAGGTGGCCATAACTGCATGCTGAGAATGGGTATGGATGCAACTACCAGCATCTCGGAGGTCGAAGGAGTTCCAGAATAGTGGAGTGCATGCTGATTCCTTCAGGTTTAGTTGAGGGCGGCGCAGAAACACACGGTCCGTATGAGGCGATGGCGCTGGCTGAGGGTATGGAAGAACAAAGATGTGTTCCGGTTCAATTCTCTCCTTCTGCACGCCAGAGGGAGCAATATAGACTTTGTCTCTGCCTGCGCTGTCCAGCTCTGCCGTTGAGAAAGCTGTAGGTTTGATACACACCCTTGTCTAATGCAGATCCCGCCACCTGTACCCGTAACCCACCCAAGCTGATACAGACGTCACCAGACAAGCCAAAAACATCTCCTGGCCACACGTACGTGGTAAAATGACTTGCACAGCTCCGGGATCAAATTCGCAGGCTATGGAAAAATGAACCTTTGCAAGTTCGGCAGAAACTGATCAAGGCTTACGTGCAGAGGATCAGAAGATCGAACAAGAGAATCAGCAATGTCTCCAGACAGCATGATAGTGTCTTGCGCACAAGAACTCTGTGAGAGAGGAATTTTCACATCCTGTCGCCATTTTTTGACCAGAGCTTAGAAGGGGGAATCGCATGATCGATGAGGCAGGATCGCGTGATTGGCTCTCGCAAGTCGCCGAACCATAAGTAAGAGAAATTCGAGCCTCCGTTATTGTCAGCGGGATCCATGACCTGAACTAACTCGGATTCCCGAGTTCATAGTCGCCTTAAATTCTCGAGCAGGGTAATTCTGAGCCCCCTCTTGATTGGTGTCATGACTGTGATTTACAAGCGGTATCCAAAAAACGTCGACTCGGTTCCAGGCTCCAGTCACCATGATTCTCTCGACCACAGCAGACCTTCTACAAAGAAGGCCGTTAGGGAATTTCTTGTTAAAAGGCTCGCCACATGATGTGTGCACATGAATTGGCGGCCCGTTTCGTCTCATACACACTTGAAGCGGTCCGCAATGGCTCTCACGATTCTCAGATTGTCGTCCGTAGCAGCAGGTTTCTGGCATCCCTCAATTAACTACAGCATGCTTGGCACTTTGTCTGCGGCTTTTGCGTTGTTTCTGGCGCCACTGACTATCGCTCTCGATAATGGACTTGCAAGGACACCGCCTATGGGTTGGAACCCGTATAACGCATTCCTGTAAGATGCGAAATCATTTCAATCACTTGAAGCCACATATACTAACCTCACGTAGATGTTCAACTACAGAGCAGGATTACCGTACGGCTGCGCAAAATCTGGTTAACCTTAGCTTAGCCACACTTGGCTACCAATATGTCAATTTGTATGTGCGATTGGATCGTATCGGTAGATAGTAGGAGCTCTCATCAGAAACAACTAGGGATTGTGGCTGGCAAGGAAAGGCCCGAAACGCTAGCGGCGGGTTCACATGGGACACAACTACTATTCCCTCAGGGGTTCCGGCTCTTTCTTCCTTTGTCCATGGACTCGGCCTTAAATTTGGTGTTTACTCGGATGGGTAAGAGCCTGTAGTTTCTTTCAGGCTTGGGGATGCCTAACGCAGATTGCAAATTTCGTGACAGAGGTGTTTTCGCTTGCGACTTTGTGGGAGGAACTGCACATTATATAGGAAGTCTCGGACACGAAACCTCGGATGCGAATAGCTTCGCCGATTGGGGTGCAGATTACTTGAAGGTTGTCCAATATTCTTGTTATTCCACTTTTTGTCAACTGACCTTTCCCTTAGTATGACAATTGTTACGCAGGTGGGCCCTCCTGGAATCTAGATCCAACTGACCTCATGCATCTCACATTGCCCCCCTCATACAGTCAACTCGACCGATTTTGTCGACTTTAACCCTCCCATACAAGTGCGTTTCTCCATCATCATGTACACCTAAGAAGCCCTGATGTGCCATCCGGGGTCTAGATTGAAGTAGGTTTCATTAGAAGTAGTTCTTCTGAAGGGACTCATTCTTTTAGCCTCATTATCTGGCGATGCGAGATGCACTGGCGGCTACGAAACGTCCTATTGTGTTCTCAATTTGCGAATGGGGAGTACAAGGTATATTTTTCGATCGCTTCCTTTCCAGGTCCCTCCAGACTGATTTCGATAGACCCTGCCAGGTGGCCAGCGAGTGCCGTGGGTCATTCGTGAGTGTTACCCAATGTGTTGTATTCTTACTGCAGAGTCAACTGATGGAATATAAGGTGGCGAATCTCGTAAGCCGAAATATGACTGATTCCTGTATATTCTGGTTGACGAGATTTTCGAGGAACGACATCGGTCCTCCGGCCTCATGGGACAACCTCTTCAGGATCATGAATCAGGTTGTCCCCATTACGCAGTTTGCAGGGCCTGGTGGATGGAACGGTAAGGGTTGGCGAATAACGAGTTTGTAATCAGGATAACCGGTTCCTTAGACTTGGATATGCTCGAGGTCGGAAACTCTGGACTGACAGTAACAGAGCAACAAACGCATTTCGCATTTTGGGCTGCTGCGAAGTGGGTTCAGAGTGCCTCCCCGTGCAGGCAGAAAGCTCATGCACTATAGGTCGCCTCTTATTATATCCACAGATCTCACCAGAATCTCTGCAAGCTCCCTGGACATTTTGAAGAATACAAGGATAATTGCCCTGAACGTACGTCGTTCTCATTAACTCGTTTCCGGTGTTGTTCTAACAGTTAAACCTAGCAAGACCCTTTGGGAAAATCTATCAGCTTTAGGAGACGGTACACAAACGACCATGACGTTTGGGCAGGACCACTTTCTGATGGCTCGACTGTAGCAGGTTGGCTTCCTTCACATTGATAAATTCGCAGGACCTTAAATGTGTTATCTAGTCATTATCAACTGGCAGAACTCAACTCGGCCGCTAACATTCGATCTCGCGGATGTTGGCTTCCTCTCTGTTGCGAGCGCAGCTGACTTGATTTCTGGCGCATCTTTAGGGAGGTTGACAGGCTCGTAAGTACATTCACCTTCCTTTTTTGAGCGAATGATCCCATGGTCCACTCTTTTTCACAACCTCCTGCTCCGCCATGACAGGTATACAGCCACCGTCGACGCACACGGTGTAATTGTTTTGAAACTCAGCGGCGGTACCTCGGTATCACCTCCATCATTCACGTTCTATAACGCAACCGCGTCCCAAAATGTACTCGCGGGCGGAGCCACTGTTCGGGTTGTCTCTTCTTCCGTATCTGTTGTCGGATTCATAGGAAATGGTGGGACTCTTACATTCAACAGCGTCGATGGAGGAGCGTCCGGAGGCACCAAGCTCGTGTCCCTAGATTATATCAATGGGGACTTCGTGTTCAGCAACACAGACTGCTCGAACTGTCGCAATGCATTCATCAGTGTCAATGGGGGCACACCTATCCAGGTACAGATGCCGATTTCTGGTCAGGTACGAAGACTTTTTTCGGATTCGAGAGATCTCTGAGGATCTGTACTTATCTCTGCATTTAGACCTGGGACATCCTGTTTTCGGGCTATCTCGTGTCCCTTCCTGGGTTCAAGGCCGGGAAAACTAACTCTATTCAGATTTCCAATCCACACGCATGGGCACCTGATTTCTATCGCATTGGCGTGGCGTCCTAACTTTGAAACGAACGAGTTTGCTGTGCTGTCATGTGTGTAAAACCGCGCTATGTATGCTATCTAACCACCTTCGCGGGATCCCAACACTACTTGAATGGCTAGCCTGGAATGATTACTGATCACTAGCTGTGCAAGAATGTCGCCAGGCAACTCCAAAGAAGGTGAGGTCATGGGTCGAGGAACCTCATACCCCATGGGATCGAGTAAGATTGGGTTTACACGCTGAGTGGCGGGTGGATCTTCCCCCCATGCGTAGGTCATGTGTTAATGCTTAAAATACCAAATCCTCGAGTTAGGCGATACGAAGTGATAGTGATCTGGATGCTGCGGTCATGTTACTGCCATCCGGTATTAAGTAGAATTAGGCATAAGTATTGGGACGAACTGTCAGATGGAAGATGAAGAACGGTGTAGTCCACGTCGGAACCGTAAGTAATGATACCTCATTTGTATAGGCCAGCTAGCAAGCGTCCCCAACTCGATCTCGGAGAAGCACGCGTGTGCGCGCAGAAGCGAGGAGACTTCTGGGTTCCTGAAAACCGTATGGGAATTCATTCGGTTTTATATCAGGGTCCGCAAATGATAGGATTTGGAATAGGGAAACCATTCTTCGATGAAGCGTCATGCCGGGGCGAACTTTTCGGCGACTGGTAACCCTAGTACGGAAGACTATTTGATGGAGTTTGGGAGCCTCTAAACGTATGCATAATGGCCAAGTTAAGAGCCGGAGCGCCTCTGAAACGGGCATCTGACATGTGAAGAGTGCAGTCTTCTCCGCTCATAATTGGTATGTATTAGATGCGGGAGAGATCTGTTCCAAACATCTTTCGGTCTGAATCTGTCACAATCTGATGCATTTCATATAAACCCCTGAAAAAACCCGACTGGGGCTGACGGTCGCCTCGGAATATCTGTGCCCTGCGATCTGTTGTGAACTGCACCATAAGGTCTCATAAAATGCATCCATGCCGTAGACTGACAGTCTGAGAACGGCTTAGATCACCGAACGTGGACACGAACCTGCAGAACAGAAAGTCGGCTCAAATTTAGAAACACCGTGATATCTGCACTTGCCTCGTTTAGTCACTCTAAGGGTTCTAGCCTAACTCGGCGACCCTCACTCGGAAAGTGCAGAATATAAAATTCGAACGTCAGGGATGCAAGTCATATGCGCTTCAAGAACTGACTGAGAAGGACGGAGGAACTAGATAGTGGCTCCGGTTGACATTGACGAAGCAGTCACGGGATATTGTGGCCACTGCCAGATGTCATACTAGAAACGGGCTATCTAGGTTGAACTCGATTGGTTATTATGTTCTTCCACCGTGCGTCATTTTAATATGGGTAGATTGCGAATTCCGTAAGGGAATAAAGGGGAACGGAGGCAGAGGGGATGGATCATGACTGTCCCATGAGTTGCATGTGCTCCAGAGTTTCTGTGGAATTTTGGAAGTGAATTAAGGGCAGGAGTCCGGAATTACGACATGTCTGATTTGGAAATTCACAGTTCATGAGCAGCTTCATTAGGCCACTCGCGGAGTTGGTTCCAAGATTTGCCGATATATATTTTGTGCGCGTGCTCCATGTCGATGGTTAGTCGAATCGTCCAGCAAAGTGGAGACAGCTACTATTCACACGGTAAAATTGGTTTCCTGAGCTACAGACAAAAGCCAATACATATAGACAAATAGAAAAAGAAACAAGATTTATGTAGAGATCTGGGGCTCTAAAGAACCGGGATGCGAAGCTGACGGCTGGGAGATTACGTTGATAGACAAGATGTATGGTTTGTTACGATCATTTAGAAGAAGGCAACGGAAAGAGGGGTTCAAACAGTGTGGTATACGACAGTAGACGGCGAGAATTCTGTTGTCCAGATACGGAATAACAGGCATAAGTGAGGAGCAACACAGCAGGAGAAGAGCAGAGACGGAGTATGGATCAGCGACCAGAAGAAGTAGTGACAGAAAGCCATTTTAGGTACAAAATGAAAAGAAAAAAAGGAAGAGAAAGTGAAGAGAGCCAAGAAATGAAATTACGACGTCGCACGCCTAAGGATCACCATCAACCCATCTGAATGAGCGGAAAAAATTGCATCGACAGGGAATTGTGGTGAATTGACCTCATTCATCGAAGTGCTACTAGGTGGAGGCGAGGAAGAGTCGGGATCGCGACCACGGTATCGTTGCCGATGCCGGTTCGGTGAGGTAATTCGGCCAGGAGGGTAAGCATGCCCGGACCTTGATGGACGAGATCTCCGTGAGGAAGGTGTTGGGTCAGGAAGGCGGCCACTATAGTGAGGCAGATATTAGCGTCATGATCCTCGGGGGAGTAAAGAAGCAACAGAGTGTGAGCGAGTGAGAATGGAGTTTTGGAGAAGTTGGAGAGACAGGAGAGTAGAAGACAAAGATGAAAGAATGAAATTGGATACTGACATGGAATCGCGGCCTTCCGTTATCAGTAAGAATCTGCCAAATCCGAACCCACCGTCACTGGGCTGGCCACGCTCATTGACGCCCCAGCCCTTTACACACTCTACCCAGCTTCTGACCTGTTCTTCATCTCGCTTAGCCACGTAATCAAAGAAGCTGCGGCCGACGCAGTCGGTTGTGGAGATGAGAAGGTCATTGGAGCAATAAAGGATCGTACAATGCATGGAGAACCGGTCGAGAATGAAGGCCGTGCGGAAGGACTGGCTGGGGAGATGATCAAAGGTGATTATCCCTTCTTTGGATGAGTCAGTTCGACGCCCGCTAGGGCTATGGGGTTCCTTGTCGTGCTCAGAGCCGCTGCGGTGGCTGGGGGTTGGGCTCCTAGAACTACGGGGGCTGGGGGACTGCCAGGGCGAGTTAGGTGGTGCTGGCGAGGGGGAGACCATGCCTCTAGAAGTTGGACTCGGAGGTAAAGGAGACGGATCATTCCATCGCTAGAGACGGGTCAACAATCCAATATTCAGGGGAGATCGTACCACAGAGCCGGTCGCGAAGATACGTACTCTAAATTGGAAATTGTGTGGAGTGGGTGATATGACGGTGATCTCTTGGGCAGTCGAGGCGTTGTGTAGGGCTTTGGCGCCGGGACTTGCAAAAGAGACACTTCCAACGAGGACATTGTGCACCACGGTTCTGGGGACGAGTCTTAGATAAATTGCCATTGGTAGCTAGGCGGTCAGAAGACTGACCTCGACTGTCGAGAGAGGGTCATCGAATGTTTAGCTGGGCCATTTGTGTGACACGAGAGAGGAAGATACTGACGATTCCACATAGGATGTAGCCTTTGTATGGATCCTTGTGTCTCAATCGAAGATAGACGAGAGCTGCAGCTTTATCTTGCTGGATAGTGTCACTGAAATAGGAAAGAGATTTGTTGTGAAAGGGCACTCAAAGGCCATACGACTTACTAGTGAAGCTGTCTGACTCGCCCGAATTCGTCTGGATGGACGAGTTCGAGGGAAGGGCGACCGACGAGTTCATGGGGTTCGAAGCCTAGGCAAGCGAGATTATGGGGGAAGAACTAGATACTGGATAGAAACAAACCGAGGAGATCTGTCACGGAATCAGTCATATATATCCATTTCGCCTACGGTAACGATTATTAGCTTCGGGCCTCCGGCAAAGGAAAAGGATAGTTTACCTCTTGCGAGAAATCAACGATTCCAACTGGGGCCAGAAACCGTCAGGTCGATTAGGAAACGGGGGACAGATGCAACACTGACTGAATGAGACGCAGGGAACACCGTTATCCATTGAAAGGCGTTTTGGTGGGTCTGTGAGAAGGCGGGTTTGGGGTCGGATTTAAATTGGAATCTAGGGCGCCTATTTTGTGCAAAGATGGACGAAGGGAAAGTGAAAGCAAGAAAGGGACGTGGATAAGGAAACTAGTGGAGCGATGGTCGCATAATTCACTGGTGTTGTTGGTGGTGGTAAAGAAGAAGAGGGTGGTAGGGGTTGTTTAATAAGGTAGGCCTAGTATTGCAGCCTGCTGTGAATGGACGCGTGTGTATCTTTGTGTAGCCGCTGGATCTGATTCTGCAAGTGTTTCCCACGACACTGCCACTCGGCCAAAGGAAATGGACTGAAAAGTCTGGCATGACTTTGGAGCTGTGGAAGGGAAAGAAGGGGATAAGAGGTGCTAGGATCTCTGTGTGACAAGCAATAGATCTCCATTACGGCATTCCAGATTCGCTTTCCGATCTCCAATTTCAAATCTCATCCCAATCCCTCTCCATCCCACACCCATCATCACTATGTGGTCCTCTGCCCGCCAAATTGCTGCTGGCGACCTCGTCATCGTCTGGATGGTACCTCCCTCTGCCTCCAGGAATTCACACTGCTTACATACTCTAGACTAGAGACAACATCCAGCCGCTCATCGTCACACCCGGCAAGGACTTCAACAGCAAGTATGGGAACTACCGCCAAGGCGACTTTGTGGGTGTCCCATATGGTTCAAAAGTGGCCTGCCGTACCGGCAAGGGTTTTGTGTATCTTCTTCGCCCGACGCCAGAACTCTGGACTCTGGCTCTCCCACACCGTACCCAGATCCTTTATCTCGCGGACATCGCTTTCATTACCTCGCGTCTCAACATCAAGCCTGGCAGTCGAGTCGTCGAGGCTGGTTCGCCTTTTCTCCATTCTTGCTTTTTCTAAAATTAACGTCTCGCTCTGTTCTAGGCACCGGGTCAGGTTCATTCGCACACTCTGTGGCAAGAACCATTGGCGAGTCAGGTCATCTCTGGTCATATGAATTTCATGAAACACGAGCCGACAAAGCAAGGTGTGTCCTCATCTCGACTTCTCCCTCTTGACACAACTCTAAACCAATAATTTCTATTTCAGAGAGGAGTTCACGCGCCATGGTATGACAAACACAGTTACCCTCACGCACAGGAACGTATGTAAAGATGGTTTCACGGTTGACAACACCGTGGATTCCGGTGCGTAACTTTCGTTTGCGTTTTTCGACCCACTCTTAACCACGATCACCTGTCCTTTCAGTTTTTCTAGATCTCCCTGCTCCCTGGGATGCCATTGAGCATGCCAAAAAAGCCCTGAGGGTGTGTATTACGCGCATATATTCACCAAATCTCGGTTCTAACATCATCGGTATAGAAAGACAAATTAACCCGGATTTGCTGCTTCAGTCCCTGTATGGAACAGGTCTTGCGGACCGTGGCTGCTTTAAATGAAGCTGGGTTCACAGGTGGGACAATTTTTCATCGGGAATCAGGCGCATATATTCACTCGAGCACACGACCACGCAGAAATCACCATGTACGAGACCCTTCTGCGTCCACACGAAGTTGATCAGATTCCTCAACCCCAACCAATTGGGGAAATATCTGAAAAGCTCAAAGAAGCGGAAAAGCGACGGGAAGAAAAACGCCTCCGCCAGATTGCAAATAACAAGGCTCGACTGGCTGCTATTGGCACCGAAACCGCTTCATCTCCTGCCTCCATCTCTATAAAACGCAAATGGAGTGATGACGGCGATATGGAGCCAATCGCCGGTACTCCACACGATCTGGCTCAGCACGATGCATCACCCGATGTCAAGCGTATCAAAACGGAAGAGGGGGGAGTAGGAGTGGAAGCAGAGCCGGGTTCTATTACAGCACCTGTGCGAATGGACATGATCAATGCGGAAGGATTCGAGGGTGGGTTGGTGGCAGGTGAATCTCGCATGGAAATCACACCCTCTTCGAGCCCCAGACCTGGTCCACGCATCAGCGTCTCAAATGCTCTGCCAGAGGTCCGGGGTCACACTTCGTACCTGACCTTTGCGGTCCTTGTTCCTTTTGCGGCTTCTGGAACAACAGGAGATGCATCTGCACGGACACCAACGCCAGATGCTCCCTCCGCAACGACCCCACCAGAAGCAGAGAGCAAAAGTAGTATAGTGGCTCCGTGACTTGGTATATAGGTCTACTGTGTGATATGCTTCATCCAAGTAGTTCTAGACTTAGTAGGATATGGTATAATGTGACGAGAAGAACAGATGCTCGGGCTGGAAGGCGATGGAGAAGTCTCAAGGGAGGATGAAGATAGAGTCCAACGTCGAGCATCAAAGGTTGATTACTAGTGGGGGATACCTATCCCGGATACGGCGTTGTCGGTTGCGGTTTCCAAACGCTGTTCCTCTTCGATCTAGGCAGTGCTTTTTGATCTCCGTGGACGTAGCGTCCTCGTAGTTGCAGGAGCGTCGCGCGTACTGGTATCGCTCGCGGCAGCGGTCACGTTGAAAGTGGAAGTGGACGAGTTATCTGCGGCAGCAGCTATAGATGTTCTTGTTGTTCTTGGCTTCTTTCTACGCGGCATCGATTCCTCCCATGATCCAGTCCCGTCATATTCATCATCATCGTTACTCTCATCGCCAGCGTCGGAACCCTCGTCATCCGAGACATCCTTCCGTACTCGTTTGCCGCCAGTTGCACGGGTTTTACGAGGTCTTCGAGTCCTTGCCGTTGTCACGCGTGTAGTCTTCTTAGTGGAAGACCTTGGAGGCGATGGTGCTTTGCGCTTTGTCGATGTCCTGAGCTTGCGTTCCGTGCTTCTTGCAGCAACATTGGGGGTTGGTCCAAGTTGTGCAGCTTTACTCGAGCCCTCGAGGACAGACTCATCGAAGCTAGCATCGCGCTTCGGTTGTGCATCATCGGTATTGATATGTTTATCTCCGCCACGACCATCTGAATCGTTGGGGAGGTCGTCCCCGGTTCGTCGGAGAGACTGTAGGGCGGAAGATGATCGTGAAGGCGTGTTGGAAGTGCCTCCGTGTAGCTCGCGTTGTCGGGCGGCAGTATCTTCCGCGAGCTGGGCCATCGTTATTGGTATGATAAGGTTTGGGTTACCGGAGGCGCCGTCCCTGTTTGTTTCGGTATTGGCGGCGGTGGCCACGACCATCTCGTCGTCTTCGTCCAGGTCGTAGGTGATGTAATCTGGTGCATTGCTCGTCGATTCTTCCAGCTCCATCTCTGCCGGTGTCGGCGTTTTGTTGAAATCCGTGCCAGCAACTCGTGATCGGCGTTCATCTTGGAATGACATCACAGGTTCGTCTGGCACGTACTGGAATTTGGGCAATTGGAAAGCTTGAACCACATCATCGGCCCCGATGAGAAACCCGCCACCGCCGTGTCCGGAGGTTTCCTGAGTAATGGACGAGAGCAGATGGTAATAGATGTCAGCGAGAGTTGCACATTTTAGGTTCAAGTGGGGTTCGCCAATCGCTATTGTACGTACCTTTTCATCTGGCAACTGGCCCTGTGCAGCTTCTGCCTGGAGATCCTCCTCGTCCGGACCTTCACCCTCATTCTTATTGTTTGATCCCATATTTCTAGCCTTGTGGACAGTCTTCTCAGACACCCGATCAGACTTTGTACCATACTGTTCTTGGAGACGCTGCCGTATCCGAAGACCCTGGATTAATCGTGTCCATTGCTTAATCACTCGCTCCTCTCGTTTCACTCGGGCTTTCTCTTCAGCAACTCGCTCGGATTCCCAAAATGCCTGAAATGGGATAGAACAGGAGTCAATGATCAACTTCCAGTCCAAAGTACTGGACTTTTTCAAAGCAGGAGAAGATAATTGAAAGGATCAAAGAACGCCATACCTCCAATAATGCCTCCTCATTCTCCTTTGCAACCACGACACCCTCTATAATTGGAAGTGCCCGTCGCTTCCTGAACTCGAAGCCCGTCTAACATCGAATCCACGCAATGGAAACACGGAAGTAAGCACTTAATTACTAAGCCTGTTGGACAATCACGCACAACAGCCTCAGCGAAGTCTAGCCCTAGTTTCCTTGCTATCTTTGCCACGCCTTTATCTGTCGTATCATTGATCAACATCCCGCGCACCAGCGTTGGTGAGAGAAGACCAAATAATTAAAGCAACAGTGACAGCGAAACTTTTCGCCACTGGCTAGATTGCCTGTAACGCACTCACAAGGAATGTGTGCTGCACCACGAGGCAGCATTGAGGGCACATAGAGATCAATGTTGCCAAACTTATTTTTGGGTACAATTCCCTAGATTTTAAGTTAGATCATCAGAGTTCCAGGAGGCCAGGCTGGGGAAAAACAAGTGCAAGGTGCACAGTACTCACGTCGATGACTGGATCAGGGACATAAGGTTCAGTTTGCGAACGCGCATACAGGCCTTGCATGACTTCGCCTGCGGACCCACCCTCCCCACTTGTGCCAGCCTCTTTCAGCACTTCAAGTTCCCGTAGTTTATTGACAGTGCCAGCGCGGACTTTGACCATTTTCAAAGGCTGTTCACCCGTTTTGATAGTTCGACCTTCACTGCGCATCCAGTTCTCAGCAGTCTTCAGAGACACGACTGCGGACCTCGGATAAACAGGTTCCCCACGGAACTTGCCCAGTTCCGGCGTAGCTGGGGGCGGAGGATGAATGGTTTCATTTTGTTTAAGATGTCGTGTCAGGACGTAACTTAAGTTAAAGTTAAAGCAGAGCCAAACACAGTAAGAAGCAACACACATAGGATGATCCTTGAATCCTCCCACAGTCGTTGGCATTCCCTCAAGCATCTGCGCCGTCTCAAGTTCCTCGTCTTCGACATCGTCTCTATGCTACACAAAATTCAATTGGGATTGACAAAAAGAGCCACAATGACTACTCACCAGACGATAAGGTCTACTGATAGTGCTTAACACGCGGTTCCACCACACCAATCGACCTTTGCCGCCGTTTCCCATATTCGCTGCGTCGCTGCCACCTTGCATTTTTGCTATTTTGGCGCCGAATTCCCGAGCATAACGTCGTGTTACATCTCTAGCATAACCATCCTCCTCGAATGCCATTACATAGACAAGTCGATTTTCCTCCTTGATAGGATTTCTCGACGGTTTCTTATTTGGCACGGGGGAGTTGAACCGAGAAAATTGGGCTACCGCAGCGTTTGAAGACTGGTTGATAGTTATAGGAGTCGGGTCGAAGACCTTACGCTTGTTGACGATGCATCGTATAGGATCGACAGGAAGCCAACGGCCGTCAGGCTTCGAAAATACTTCCGTCCAAAAGACGGGCGGTGTAGTCGTTGGGTCTGGGGGTGCTAGCAGAGAGCGAAAGGGATCAACTTCAACTTCAAGAATCACCAAGAAAACATACGAAGGCCAATATCTGAGGTTGAAGGAGAAGAGCTCCCCAAAGTACGTCCTTTTGACTGAGACTTCCTCAACTTGATTAGTGGTTTCGCCTTCTCCTTCCCCTTGCCTTTGCCAACCGTTGTGCCACCATCAAGGCGTTGACCACTTCCCGGGAAGTTCGCTGCTTTGCCGTTTCCCTTAAGGTCGCGCGCCGCACTCGAGGCCGAGGGAATTTCCACTTCTTCCAGGTCATCATCTTCGCTTTCCTCACGCTCCGAAGTTGGTGTAGTGTTGTCTATTGCGGAAGCCTTCCCTTTTCCTTTCCCTTTGCCTTGAGTCTTCTTCTCATATTTAGGTTTCGGTTTGCCTATGCTTGCTTGCCAGGGTACACTCTGGATGCTCACAACGAGACGGGCGGGGATTGCTAGAGCACGACAGAGTGCTGTAAATAGCTGAGCGCTGGTATCTCTTGACCCTCTCCCCATGAGAGCGTGCTTCATCAAGCTCTTGGGGCTCCGTATAAACTCGCCATCTTCGTCGAAGGCGTCCTGAAGAGCTTCCAGATCCATTTCAGCGTCAGGGGAGTCATCATTCGAAAGGAGTCGATAGCGTTCTAAGATTTTTTCGACATCGTGGAAAGTACGATTGCGGAGATGTCCCTCCGGCACTATCTCGAACGAAGCTGACCACCAATCGGTTAAGTCCCGAATTGCATTCTCGAACGTCCGGCCGCGTTGGTTTTGATCAGGTATCCGTGACTTGTGTATCATCGCAAATGCGTTTTGTAGTTTTAGTGGGCACAGAGAAAGTAAGCGCGCCTAAACTTCCTATGAGCTTATGTTTGCAAAGTATTTTGGTTCACATACGTGGAACAACTCGTCGTTCAACCACTTATTCCGGATCCAAGCATTAACGAGCAGGGCGACTGTATGTATCTTATGGCAGTTTATCCTTAGGAGACGTTCCGCATGTGATATTCCCTTCTTTCTGAAACGGTGTCAGTCGTCAGCGTGATAGAAGTAGACGACTGAACAAACTTCGTTTCTGCCTCAGTTTTGGGTTGTGGATGGAAAGTTATCTCTATTGTCCGAGGTTGAGCTTCCGGTACCTCAACCTCCTCCCAGTCATATTCATCGTCGGTGTCTGCGTCGAGAGCATTGAGGTGGTTGTCCATGAAAGAAAGTCAGGGTGCTTAATTGGACATGGTGACAAATGACTTGTTCTCCATCATACGTGACGAGCACTGACAGCTCGCGTGACGTAACGCGTCGGAATTCCACCTAGAATCATTTTGTTCGGCGAAAGTCTCCTTCGGAGTTCGTACCAACCTAACACCACGACCGAAAAATCTTTAGGGCGTCACTTCCCATAATTTCCGGACCATCCCCACCGTGTCTCTTGGCACACTATCCTCCTTGAACTTGGGAATATTCTCGACGACTCCGTGAGTCTTATATATATGCGGCGTAGCTCACGTCATGATGGCACCCAAAATAAGTGTTTATCTGCTTGATGGCGCCTGTTTGTACCCACAGGAGTTAGCGCTGAGAACAGTGAAACCTCCGTCCACCGACGCACCATCATTGCCACCACCCCTCGGTCTTCGATGTCTCGTGAACTTGTCGTTGATTGTCACAGGCTTCAGACAAGGGGTACATTTACTTGAACCAAGGACTCACGCGTTCACGACAACATTGTCCTTTTCGTTCGACTACCTCAATGCATCACTTGCATTGAATTGGGTCAGTCTCATTGTTCAACAAGACTAGCTGGAAGAATATTACGATCCCAAGGTGTCCCCGAAACCATTAACTATTGGTGATGGTGATGCACCGCCTTTTTCCCGAAGAATATGGACACCGATAAAGTAAAAATGAAACCTAGAGGAATCGTGCCATGTACAGGATTCTCTTATTTTGTGAGTGTTTAACCTGAACCAGACAATAACTTTTCACTCACAACCTCACCCAGCGTGCGTTTCAATCTTCCTCTCGTCTCTCTCTACTTGGCATCGGTTGCTGTAGCGACTGTTCCGCCCAAAAGTAAGCCGTATTACGGTGGATCCAGCACTTCTGAGGCCGGCTCTACCAGTACCATCACTCAACCAAGGCCCCATTCGTCTGGGAGTGTCCACCCAGGACCTCAATATTCTGGTACTCGTCGTGAAGGACCTCAACCCACTGGCTCCTCTATTGGAGGCGGATGCCAGCCTTCCGGTGTTCCTCATGGCACTGGTACTCCCAATGGGAACTGGGCTTGCGCCTCGACTACTGTCACTGTGACGTTGAGCCGGGACCGACTGAGCCAGTGACAACCACTCAGTCGGTGGCCACCCCTCCTCCCCCTCCTTCGCCTCCACCGCCCCCAGCCCCGTCACTGGTGAGTTTCGATAACCCATACTGAGAAGACCAGCCTATTCATTCATCGCACCTTCTAGCCCGATCCATGTGCCCAGGCAGTTCCTTTACTGCGCACATACAATGCCGCATGAACTGATTACTTCTATACCCCGTGGTGCTCAAGACATGAACAACGTCATTACGTTGGGATACAACCTTGAAGGCTCTCCCGGTTTGGTCTTTGCCAATCAAGTCCCCAAGTTAACCCCCTTCTTCCGCGCTGTTAATGACCACCGGCATGACCCCTTTTATACTACCTCTCCGTCCGACATGGCTGTTACCGTTAGACAGCTCGGGTATCACCAGGAGAACAATGCGGGCTCCTTGTAACCTGTCCCTCAGTGCGGAGCTATCCCACTCTTCCGCTTGGTCAATGACCAGGTACACGACCATTTCTATACATCTTCTCCTGCAGAAAGGGATGGTGCACTACAGGGTATTGTCATGAAGGCATTGCTGGGTATATTTTACCTAGCTGACCAATAGGTAGCTCATTCGTCAGGTGGTCTGCCGTTACGGACAGGAGTTATTTTCTCGGACTCTTTTACAATTCGTAATGCTTCCTTCTCTTGTCAACATGCTCTGACACTTCTTGAGCGATATTCGCCAGCGGTGGAGTCAACATACGCGCAGAGCGACGTTCCAGGTCAAGAACTCGCTTCTCATTATGCGGTGACGAATTTTGAATAGTTCACCGATTGGCCGGTCTAACATACCTTGAGCTCTTTGGATTGATTTCTACATGCGTTTTTATGCCTTGACCCTCAGCGACAGCCCCCGAGTATTCAGTGTCGGAAAATGTATGTGCATGTGTACATCCCCAATGCTCAAACACTCAACTCCAACTCTGATAAAATCAGAACTATACGTCTTCTTCCTTCTGTTTCTCTCTGTGCGGTGTTCGTCATTCCCATCTATGCCGTACGACCAGCCTCCCACACTAGTTGGCATTATGGCAGGCTGAATTGCAACTTTCTTAGGCTCAGCGTCTTGTGGCCTCCTTCTGGTGCCACTCCAGCGCCCATGGAGTCCGGGCACCACGGGCGATTTTTACACAGCCAATACAGTAGAGATGAACAATGCCGCCCAGCGCCTGGGGTACAACTTCGACGGCCATGCTGGCTTTATTTTTCCCAGCCCTACTAGTGGTGCAATGCCTCTCTTATCGTACTTGGAATGGTGGGATCAAAGTCAACTTCTACATCACATCCAATCCTGAATCTCGGAATGCTATCAACAATTTAGGCTACAGTGATGAGGGAGTTGCTGGCTATGTGTGCAGCTCACCGCTGTCTCACTCTATCCTATGTACAGCAAGGGGCAATGGACCACTTCTATACTACCAACGCTTCCAAACGTGACAACTTCGCTCGAAATTTGGGATATTCATGTGAGGGAGTTGCCGGGTACGTCTTGCAATAGTGAGACGCCACAGATAGAAATGGTTAGGGCGTGTGTTTGCGCGTCTATCCCGACTCGTAGAGATGATACTGTGAATACCTAAGGGGATAAATGGGATGCAGCGGCCAGAGTACGTCCTCCCAGGCCCTGAAATCTGAATACTCACTAGAAGCCTGACGGCGGCGATCTCTCAAAGACTAACGCCAGCCTTCAGAAATGGAGTGTGTGGGCGCCAGAAGGTGCATCATGAGGGCATCAAGTCGAGGCTTAAGGCTGTATGCTAGTGACTTGAGCAACGAAGAGACTAGGACTAAGAAGGGATCGACGCGACGCGTCCATTTTGTTCCATTTTTATTCCTGAAACTAAACGGGGCCGTGGAATCTTGCTTGCAGCTTTATTGTTTGCTGTAACGAGATGTACTCAGACGTGAGCGGTGTTGACTCATTGCGGACCAGAAATTCGCTGTATTTATTTCGGTCATTCGCTGTCTCTGCCAACGGAATTGAGTTGCAAGGGCACTAATACCCCCTTATTGCCCATTTCTTATAGGGCAATCTGAAATCCCTAGAAGCAGTTATGATCTTGGCCTGGCATTGACATCTTTATCACAGCGCTCTGGAAATGTAACATACTGAGTCACCACAGCATGTCAGAATTTCGCCATTCCGCTTTGATATTTTCCGGAGTTGGCAATGCTTAGAGTATATATACATTGGAAAACGGCGAGGGTAATCCTCAGCAGGCCTACCAGTCATGCGATTCACCACTTCTCTCATTACGCTCTCGCTCGCATCTGTTATCCTGGCTATCCCCCAAGTTGCCAAGGAATCAGGTGATGGGAAGTATTACCACTATCCAGTTAGTCCCAGATGATTGTACCATCAGCCAGAGCACAGCATACTGACCACAGGTATTGGTGTATCAGGCCCGTCCCCACTCCCACTTGCGCATCTGCCTCTCAGGCAGTGCCATTGCTTCGCGCCTATAATCCAACTCTCACCAACCATTTCTACACTGCCAATGCTCAAGAGATGGATAATGCTGTCAACGTACTGGGCTACCAACCTGAGCCATCCCCTGGCCGCGTTTTCCTTACCCAAGTAAAGGACACTATCCCATTGTACCGCGCTTTCAATGCCCAAATTCAAGACCATTTCTATACCACCAACGAGCAAGAGATGAACAACGCCATTCAGAATTTGGGCTATACCTCGAACGGAATTACGGGTTACGTGTACCCTGAAGCCGAGTGTGGGGCAATCCCGCTCTACCGCGCGTACAGCCAGCAGATCACCAACCACTTCTACACTAGCAACGCTGCTGAACTCGACAATGCGGTCAACAAATTGGGGTATACAGACGAGGGAATCACAGGGTACATTTTGCCTATTTGAGTTCTGGTAGGTTGTAGACGAATGTCGCGCATTTCGAGTGTATAGAAGTTGTATCTGGCGTATGTCGAATGTATAAAATCTGGTGGTCCGTTTGTATGCGCTCTTTTGCTGGTCAGCTGCTCCAATTGTGTGATCGCAGCAACACGTTCCAAGATGCTCACTTCGTTCTGCTGCAAAGGTCCTTGAATAGCACTCAAGAAACTCGCCGAGATGGGATTCCCATTTCGAATGGTTATATCCTTGGGTATCACCGCCGTCATTGAGAGGGTAAAGCATCCGGGACCCGTTGCAGAGAGTACCATCAAGATGATAGATGCAGCGAGCACGTAGCGAAACATGGCGCTAACTCCTTAACCTTTCATGAATGCATACTTGACACGATCACAGTCCAGAAGCCAGCGTGGACACTCGATCCGTCTCTCCAGGTTCTAATGCCCGCTTCCTCTCAGCCTGAACCCCACTCGAGGCTGAAAATAGTGAAGAGGATATCGCTGAGCAATGCGATGGAAAGGGTGTCCCAGATAGTGGAGGCAACAATGAAAGCACCTCTCAATTCCGCGAAGACTTCAGTCAATGGGATAGGTGAAACCCGCGACAGGTTGTACGGTCGAACGTGACCGTAGCAAATCCATAATATCCAAGTCGGAAGACGAGGAACCACACGCGCGAAGATGTATTTTCGGGGCCAATTACCAATGCACGTCCGACGTATGTTGATCAGCTGAAGATTCGTCGAGAGAGAGAGAGAATGATAGTTGCCAATTGATTAATGGAACGGGTTTGTGCTGGGGGGACTCCTCAGTATCTTTCGCGGCAGGAATAGGAATCGAACCATGATTCAGAATTTGGAGTGCGACACGGAGATCAAGGGGGAGACGGTATTGATGCTTAGCATCCAAGAAAACAAAACAACCAAAGAGGATACCAATGGTGGCAAATGTGAAGGGTCTGCTACCAACGAGTAGAATGACTAGTCGCTCGATTGTTGCTGGGACAGTAGAGGTCTGGAACCCAAGAATTGACTAGATCCTTGGCCAGCAGGTTTGATCAAGAACGCTTTAGACGCAGAAACACATGTTCTTTTGGATCGTGTCGAGATCAAGAATGTCTTCTGTGAAATTTCGTTGGTTGGTCCGAGCCTTGACATTCTGACCATGGGTATTGAGGAAAACCTGAGCAGCAATCGTGCTCAATGGACTCGGCCACCAGGACTTGCAGATAAAGGGCTGAGACCAGTAGTGCTACTGAGAATATCAAGCTCGACAGTTTCTTGGGGAAGGTTGTTCTGGCGCGGGAGGTCTTCGAGACAGAGCTCACAGTCAAAGTCGTACCGGATGCCACGACATAGGATGTCGTTAGGCTGTGTTTCGGATCGCAGACAAGTAGAGCAATAGTGAGACTGGAAGGCATCTGAAAAGAAAGTCGGGATTGTGAAGGAGTGCAGATAGTTGTTGCGGCATGTTGTTCATTTTGAGCCGGAAGGGCATCGTTTCACTAGATGAACATCCTGCAAAAAGGTAGCCGGAGTGACCCTCAAAGGATCCGGAGGCATCGTAGAGAGGGTACATACATAGAATAGCCTCAGCTTCCGAGCTGTATATAAAATAATTTGGACACACCAACAATAATATCATTCACACTTCTAGTGTTCCACTCCCTTGGCTGACAAGGCCATTCTCTTGCTAAACCCGCGGCGCGGTCCATTCGCAGTAAAATCCAAATTTCGCAACGTCACTTGGGTAAGTTGTCGTTACATTCGGATCCACCACCTCTTTTTCCTGCCTTCCTATGAGCACGCTATCCAGACTCTCCACCCAGTCCTTAGTTCCTGTTCAATATGCGCAATCACCTCGGCCCGCTGAATTGAGGCCATAACAGGGTCACTATGATCGGCTGGGTTGGGGTGTGATTTGCCAAAACGACGTTCTTTGTGGATAGTCGTGGAGCGATAGCGGTGGTGATAGACGTTGGACCCATCGTCCTCAAGATCGTGATGAGGGCCAGCGCACTGAGAGCTGCTTTATAGGCCAGACGTGGAAAGAAATGTTTGCAGTGAGGGTCGATACGGTATTGCAGTCCGGACGGAATGGGTGGTGGACGAGGTAAAAGCTCCATTCCTCGCTGACAAGAAGGGCAGCGACAAACTGCCAAGCAACGAAAACGACCCTGAATGCGTCACGCACTTCAGGGAAGTAGAAGTTAATTTGACAGGTAAGGGGGGGAGCGCACACCAGCATCAGAGCTAAGAAAATAATTTGGAAAAGCAGGAACCCAGCGGTGAGAAGAAGAGCTGGATGGGGGAGAAGATTTGGTGCAGCCATTGCCGCCTGGTGGATGGGAGGTTCACGAGGAAAAGGAGCAGCGTGTGTATCCAAGTTTTATACAATACTTGCATATCTATTTGGGGATTGAATATGTTTGGAAAAACACGAGTGACGAGAGTGTGACGTCACGGAGATCTCGGTTCCCATGTTTTGCAATGTTACTCGTACTTGCTCGACCCCTCCTTGCGCTCGCCTGCCTCAAACTCCTGCCCACTGCTATCCTTGACACTACAGACAATGCCGCCAGCTTGCCAACACCGACGTCTGCAGCAATATCTACCAAGACTATCAGCAAAAAGGACTGGAGACTGACCCTTGCAAGACTCGTGTTCGCATGCACATTCACCGAGTGCAGCATGCTCTTCGTCCTCCTCATCCTCCAGGCTACCAATACCTTTGCTGCAAGTACCCGTGCTGCACACTTCCAGTTCTCACTCTATGCTCTGTTGGCTATCCACATCGTCCTCATACCGCAGTCCATCGCTCTCCTCGTCTTCTCCCCTTCCCCGTCCGTGACAACAATATTCCGCTCACCGCGCACGATCTTCCTCTCACTCACCCCAGTCCTCCTTTCACTCGCACTCCTCTCCTACATCCCCCTCCCTTCCCACCAACCTTCGCTCGTGTCAACCCTTCTAAGCCGTACCCTCTCAAGGCTCATCGTCCTCGGCACAACCATCCTAGGGCTCCTTTCTGGGTTTGGTGCTGTAACTCGCGCATGGGATTTCTTACCTATATCCCGGAAGAAGGATTATGATGTTATCCCGACCGAGGAGGATATCAGGACAACAGAAACAAGTTTACAAAGCGTGCAAAATGATTTGCAGCGGAAACAAGATGAACTCGCTCGAAGGGCTCAGGATTCCTCATCACCTTCTGACACTAGCACAGCAATGAGCTGGGTCAAACGGGTAGGCGACACTCTTCGTGGAGGAGACGATTGTATGTCCTTTTTCCCTCCTCCCCTTATCCAATGCTAACACCAACACAGTAACACTCGAAATAAGGGGCCTCCAAACACTGCACGACACGCTCTCCCTCACACTCCAGTCCCAGCGCTCCAAAGTTGCATCCGCAAAACGTTCCCGTACACTCCGCGGTCGCCTCATCTCCTTCATCGGCCAGTTATTTGCAGGTTACTGCGTTCTACGCATGTTCACCGTATGCCCCACTCCTCCTAGGCCCCGACTTCCTGCTAATGATGGACTAGGCAGCGTACAATGTCGCATTCCTCAGTCGGTACCAACCACAGCTCCAAGTACAACGAACATACCCCGACATCGTCACCAACATCCTCATCTGGCTTCTTATCCCCTCCAATAGCTCAGATGCTTCCGCACAATCGCTATCACGGCCTTTTAACTTTACACTAACACCAGACTCGATATCCTCCCTCACACGACACATCTCACTTCTCCTTATCGGTCTCATTGTTCTCTCTAGCATCGGGCTCGTCATGCGGGGCGTCAATCGCGTACGTCAATGTTTCTTCTCTCCCTATAACCCCCTTGGCCACTCCTTGTTTCTACTACACGCTCATCGATACAAAATAACTAACGGCTTGGCATAGGCTCTAAAGGTGACTTCTCGAACACTAGGCACATCAATCATCATTCTACTACTCGCATATCTCATGGTTCGTCCTTCCTCCAATCATCCTTATACCAAATAAACCCACCCAATACAGGGCATATATCTACTATCTACACTCGTCCAACTCCGCTCCTCGTTCCCTCCCCCTCCTACCCCTTCGGTACCCTCAAGCGGCGAAAACAGGGACTCGGAGACGACAACTCAAGTGCCCACTAACCTGTTCACACTCATCCCGCCTTACGAACTCTTCAACTCTCTCTTTGATTCAGCGTTTCTTCTGTCTGCGGTGGTTACGACAGTGGTCAAGTGGAGTGCTCAGAGACTATCTATGGTCGATTGACATGCGATTCTTGTAGCATATTCATATACTGTTGCATATCTTGGTTAATTCACGCTGAAGAGAGAATTCTACCAGCATATATCAGCAATAGGGCACTGCATCCAATCTTCAGCTTCCAAAATGCTTCACAATCATCATGGTCAATCGGTACACTTCGCCTAATGCAATACCTGATTACATGTTGTAAGTGCTGAATTAGAAGATCGACTCTGTATGCTTGTCTCGGACGGCTGTGGTATGAATTACAACGCAACACCGGAATACACCTCATCATCATCCCCTTCATCCTTCTTGACTTTATCCTTCTCCACACTCGGCTGCACAGGTGCCGGGGTCACTTCCACTTTCGAGGGCTGCATTTTCACCGTCGCAGAAGTCAAAGTAGTTGTTGTCGACGGAGGTAAAGTAGGAGGCGAAGTCGTATTCACCGGTGTTGGAACCGTCGCAGGTGTCGTCGTCGCTAGTGGTGACGCAGGAGTGACAGTGGTAGAAGGCACAGGGGGGACCGACGACCGACTCTGACTAGGGACCACACCCGCCACAGGCGGCAACGCTTTCTCAGCTGATACTGACGATGCCTGAGCCTGATTCTGCCCTTCACTCGACTTGGTCCTAATCAACCTCGACGAAAAAAAAGATCCAATCCCAGCTCCCCACGCCGACAAATTATTCGCCGCGGCAGTGGCAGCAGCACTCGTCCCAGGCCCCGATACTCTCCTTGTATGATCCGTACTCGCCGCTGCAGGAGAGGGTGACGTATTCGGAGACGTCGTCGGAGAAGAGGTGAACGAAGACAAGAGTGAGAACGGTCTTGATGCCGATTTAGGGCTTTCCACTCCTTGCACACTGGGGCTAGAAGCATCCAACTCGGACTTTGATACCTCGACTGGCGTGCTTAACCCCGAAGTATCTGATACCACTGAAGCGGAGGAGGAAGTTTGTTTCTGCGCCGCCCACCTCTCGCGAACGCCTTCGACGGCTTTGAAAAAGTTTGTAGATCCGGTTGCGAGCGTCCGTGCAACTGCTTCTCGAGCGGGTGCGAGTTGTTGTTCGAGTTTGAGTTCCTGGATGCCTTCCTGTAGGCGAAGACCAAAGTCTGCTACGACGGAGGGTTTCTCTGTACATGGGTGTCTATGGGCTGTCAGAGTCGTAGTTTGGGCCTGGTAGGATCTTCGGAGGCTTACCTCGGTTCAATGATGTCGAAGATCAAGGGGTCTGTAATCCGGTCCCAGACGGCATAGGCGTTGGTGTTCTTAAACTCAGTTATCCATAGTGGGTTAAAGTCGTCCGTGTTAGACACGTCTCCTCCTATCAAGTAACGTGGGCATCCCAGTTCAGCAAGGCCAAAAGAGGGATGACTAACCTGTTCCGCCTGTTATCAACACACCACTCCCTTCACCCTTGAGCACAAAATCCCGGTATTTAACAGACGATAAAGCTGCGGAGATATACTCCTCAAACTACGACCAAGATATCATTTCTTGCTCCATACGAGGATTACCATTAAATGACCTACCTTGGTTCGCAAATAGTCGTCACTACCCTTGAACCTGTTGACTTCCTTCAGCCTCTCACTCACATATGGATTGGTGTACGACTCACTGAAATGTCGATCCCTTGCTAGGATCCGCATCATCCCAATGCTCATTGACATCATTCACAATATCATCCATCCACTTCCGATCCGCGGGTGTAAGTCCCGCTGAACGCTCCAACTTGGGATTACGGAACTCAATGGTCCCCGTCTCGGTCTACACCACACCGCCAAAACAAACACTGAAGGTAAGTAGCGGTAGCTGGGTGATCCAGTGTTAGACGTACATTCACGAGTAAATCGATGTCCTTCTGCTGTGTAACTATTGAGTTCGTGCTCCCGCACAACCAACTCGGGGTATCCTTGGTCATATCCAATTGTTGTAATGGCAGATAGGGTTGGAAAAACGCGTCCTTTTTCAATCAACTTCGTATCAGAAACCATTCCAGCACAACAAGACACTACAAGGGACGCGTACCTTGCCGAAAATGTCCAGTGGTAAACCCATAAATGCCATCATACTTTTATGGTCGGACGTTTTTAGCGAGTTGGGGCGGGATAATGTTGGTGCCCGGTTAGCTAGAGGTGGTGAGCCGCAATCCTCAAGGGCCTGTAGCAAGCCTGTTACAGCAAGTGAGCAACAATCAAGGAGAAAGAGGGTCGAGAAGGTTGTACCTGGCAATAAAGATATCAAGGAGTATTGATATGTGCATAACCGTTCCACCGGGTGGCCATAGAACATAATCTTTGGAGTACGCTCCTTAGTGACTAACAATGCGAATAATACCACCTCCACTTACCCTCTTTTGGAGTATTAGAGCTTTCACGAGGATGAGTGTTCGATGCCGGAAGGTATGGACAAACTCGCGTCTAATTGAGGATTAGAGAGTGGCGGTCATGGAATGAAGTCAAGATATTGTTTAGGAGGAACGCACAAGCTCGTGCCTATTTGATGTCGTTGAGCTGGTGGTTTCTCAAGCATAAGATTGTCGCTCACCCATATAAAGCCCGCTTTCTGTAAGTTGGCCCCTCAGACTAGGCTCAAGTGTGACTGCAAAGTCATCCAATATACTGGTATCTGAGAAATCTCTACAGAGACGCACGGATATCAGGACTTTGATATAATGCCGCATACAGCCGTAAAATACCTTCGCTGGAAAAGAGCGGTCGTGACGACGCGAAGCTTTTCCCTAAATAGACCTCAATGGCATCCTAGACCTGCTAGCAGAACACAATAACATACCGAATAGGACCGAAGACGGGCTTGGACGCCAGCACGACGACCGCCTTCTGCACTATCGAACGGGTAACATCTGGATCCTTCACAAGTAACGCCTTGGCGGATATCTGTTGGTTGCACCTAAACCATTCAGATAAGTCGTGATATAAATCTCCTATAGGGAAAACACTTGCGAGATGCCAAAAATAGTGGTGGTATTCGGACCAGGTGGAACAAGATGGAAATACGAGTAGTCTTCGGAACTCTACACGGTGATGAGGGAGATTGTGAGAAGCTGATGATTAGGCGACTTACGAGGTGGGCACCATCAGGAAGTGCTAGGAAGGGTAGAATTTTAGCCACCTCTTCGTTGTCGAAAATCTCTCCTTTCGACCATTCTATTCGGGGGCCAACCTGTAAACTTGATTAATTGACGCATTGTTGTGATGTTGGTGGTCACAAACCAAGTGGTTGAAGTCGACTAATGCGATACCTAGCACCAGGGGTCCCTTGGGTGGGGTGACAAGCAGGGATTCGGGTCTTGCTTTGCGCGATGAAGTCGTGGAAGTGAGGGAAGATATGGATACAGTGTCATCCCTGTTGGGCTGGGCAGTTGGTGGATATGTCGTAGTCGCGGGCACAGTGCCCTGCACTGGTGCAGGTAGAGGAGCAGATGTGGATGCGAGAGGAGGCACAGAAGGTATAGACATAGTCTCCTTGGTCGCAGTCAAGGGGTCTTCAAATATGGAGGGGGTGGCACTAGTATTTGGGGTCTCCCCTGTAACGGACATTCTATGCTTGTACAAACTCATATCATCAGCATCCGAGCTGAAATCGGTGTCAACGGTAAACTGGTTTGACTCTCGCTTATCATTAGCGCCAAAGAAGGCGCCAGGATTTGCGAGAAATCTATGTGCTTCAGAGTCTGAGTTCGCTATGGACTGTCTGCGGGAGCCAGGTGGCGAGTCGAGGGAGATGGAACGCTGGGACGCAGTGTCTGCGTCCGAGTCTGGGTCGTCATGTAGGGGGTTGTGTGTCTGTGAGGCGGAGGGAGTAGTTGGCGACGCAGGCGGGAGTTTTAACGACATTTTTTTCGTGAAAAAGTAATTGGAGGAAAGGGGAGTTGTGGCGAAGTTGCCGAGTGCTGCGTTGTCTGGTCGTCTTCTGAGCCTTGACAATTCACATCCAGGCCTAAGACTTCCCTCGCAGTTGAAGCTTATGTCAGCAGATAAGATTGGAATGGTATTATGTAATCAAGATAAGATAATTTCCGCTCCATCACTCGCATGCACTGGTCCCGCCTACAACCATCATGTAACAAAACCACAGGGCGCCTTTCCCGGGTATTTATCCCCACCCCTTCACTAGCGTCCTCCCTTCCATATCTTGACTCACTATGACCTCCCAGCTCGCCCTTGCCTTCCTTGCCTGCTGGGTTTCCTGTGCCTCTGCGATCCCTTTCGGACCCATCGCCAGACCCGAGTATGCAGTGGCCCTCTTGGACATACCACTCATTAGAACAGACTGGGCGCAACTGTGGAGCGGACGCTCAACAAAAACCCAGTTCTTGATACATGAGGATGACGACGACCCGCAACCACCTGGCTGGTACGACCCCAGAGCCAACGGCGGGAGGATGCTTGACGTGCGGTAAAGCTCTCCAAGTCATTGAATTGCGCTCATTATCTTATAGTTTACCACTAAACGTTATGGAGAGCCACTGAATGTGATCATATCCGGACGCTCTGACCCCTTCATCCTCACCGAAGATGGACTGCATGATTATGCCAAGTGAGTAATCTCCCAGACTGAAGAGGAACCTCTCCAATCCGTCCACAGATCTCTAGGCTTTTCAGGAGAATGCCTCGGCTTGCACTACGGCCATCTACATGAAGCTGATTTAGGCGACGGGGACAATCGCAAAACCGAGCAATTCCTTGCTCGACAACACTACTTCCCGATATGGGGTACTTGCTGGGAGAGTCTTGCAGGTACGCCAACAGGTCCTGATCTTAAAAAGAGACATTCAGCTAAAATACTATATGATAAAGGCGGGCACCACTTCCGCGCATGGAAACAAAATGGGACATTGGCCAATAGTGGAGCATGGTTTATCGGGTACGTGTGCAGTCGCTTTCACCTGACAGTCTAAATTAATCACACGTGTAGGGCGTCAAAAGAACATGTAAGCACTTTATTTGACAGGGTTGGAGGTATTAATATTGCCGCATAGGACTCCCGACGAAACCATCGCATAGTCCCTAACGGTTATAACCTCGGTATGATCTTGGCCCCACACACTCTGTTAATACATCGCTCACTCCCGTGCAGGCCGCGATTACGTGGTAGAACGTGCTACTTCCGGTGGGAGTTGGAAAGGCAAATACTGGAGAGCAGAAGTAGAGTGGCGCAGCGATCTCTTGGAGGCGGGGAGTGATGGTGAGTCTATCATCGTAGCATCGCGCAGGTTGATTCACTGCATGCTGCATAGGTGTCAACCACGGTATTGAGCAAGATGGGCGTGTGGCCGTTCTAACCGTCCATCGGATACTATGATTTCTTTCATATTATACTGCTCGACGATGGGCGTAATTACACCCACATTCGGAACCCTTTCATAACCTCCTATACTAGTCACTAACTTATTCTCGCAGCCCCTGATAGATATAAACTACTTACAGACTATGTATATACTCATACATACCTGTGTGCTACTCTGGCTTCAGTATTATATTAATTTACTATGCCAATGTCAACGACTAGCATCACTGTACATTGACTACCCAAAGTACCGACCATGTCATCATCCCCACCTCGAGAAGGACAGAACGAAGCCAGTGTTTGTGCGTGTTGAACTCGCACGGCCAACTCCCAAAAAATTCAGCCATCACCATCACATTTCCCCAGTTCAAAGCCCGTCGAATGCGTTCATAAACTCCAGCATTTAATCATGGCTAAATCTCCCAAACAAAAGGCTCCCGCACCAATTGTGTCGAAACCTCAATTAACCTCTACAACAAGCATAAAATCCGATAAGAACAAGGATAAAAGCAAAAACAAGGGAAAGAAACTTGCTGCACCTGTAGCACCTCCGCCGCCTATCGAAAACGAAGAAGATGGTTCTGAGGACGAAGAGGGGGATGCAGGTGCTGTCGAAGGAGGGGAAAGTGATCCTGACGACGAGGTAGACGAAGAGGAGGATAGTGAAGAGGAAGAAGACAGTGGAGATGAGGGTGTGGACCAGGAAGGCATGGAGAGGCTCATCAAACTCCTAGGCGAGGATGGATTGGATGATTTCGATCGAGCGCAGTTGAGGAGTCTGGGTGGTGAAGACGAAGAAGACGAGGAGGAGGAGGAGGAGGAGGAGGAGGAGGAGGAGGAGGATAGTGATGCCGAAGGAGAGGGAGAGGACGAAGAGGTGTCGGATGAAGGGGAAGGTGAAGAAGATGTGTCGGATGAAGAGGAAGGTGGAGAAGAGGATGAAGAAATGGTTGATAGTAAAAAGGTTACCCAGAACGGCGAGGCTGCTGAAAGCGACGAGGACGAAGAAGAGGACGCGATCCCTCTTGACGAAGTCGAATCAATAGACGGGGACGCAATCCCTCAACAAAAACTTGAAATCGACAATAAAGTATGTAACCCCCTTTCTCTTCACTATCTCATGCCCACCTTTCCTTGACACTCCACAGATCGCACTAGAACGTATTCGCCAAACCATCCAACTCGACCCTTCACTACCCTGGACAGAAACCCTCACACTCACGTATCCCGAAAAAATCGAGGTCGACGTAAACGACGATCTCAACCGCGAACTTGCATTGTACGTCATTTCCACATATCTTACTTCTCTCACTCTCAGCTACTAATCATTCCTATCTTCGTTGCTAGCTACAAACAAGCCCTCCACAGCGCACAAGCCGCCCGCACACTCGCCGCCAAACACAACTTCCCATTCACCCGCCCCTCGGACTATTTTGCCGAAATGGTCAAATCCGACGCCCATATGGAACGTATCCGCCAACGCTTGCTCAACGAAAGCGCAAGTATCAAGAAGAGCGAGGAGAAGAGAAAAGAAAGGGAGGGGAAAAAGTTTGGGAAACAAGTACAGATTGAGAAGTTGAAGGAGAGAGAGAGATCAAAGAAGGAGATGGTGGACAGGTTAAAGAATTTGAAGCGGAGTACGTCTCAAACTTTTTTTTTCGTCATCTTGTGTCGGCTAATATCCTAATTTTTTATGACGCTACAGAACGGAAAGATATGTTGAATAACGCTCAGGAGAACGATGGCGAAGATTTCGACGTCGCAGTTGAAGATGCAATCTCCGACCGTCCTTCCAAGCGCAACAAATCCTCCGAAGGTAAACCTCGTATGTCTCGCAATGCACGTGACAAGAAATATGGTTTCGGTGGTGCTGGCCGGAGGTCGAAACAGAACACGAAAGAGTCTACAGATAATTTCGGGCGTGGCGCTGGGAGAGGGAGGAAAGGCAAGGGTGGTGCTGGTGGAAAGGGTGGAAAGAAGCAGAGACCGGGCAAGTCGAGGCGGATGGCTGCGCGTAGCAAGTCATAGTGTGCATATGTATTGGTTTCTTGGATCGTTATCTATCGGGACACTTTTCGAAGGTTGCCCGAGATTGTGTTTTGGGCGGATGAGTGGAGCGATATAGGGAGCTAATCGCAGGATCTTGAGGGCGAAGCGAGCCTCGGATGCGGCAGCAAAAGCCAACTCGCTGTTGCAGCTCACCGGTCGCCGTCGAGTATACCATCCTGGGATAACCCTTGCAGAATAGAAGACTAGAGATGCGTCCCATCACACTGGTATTGGATAGAAGTTCGCTTCCTTCCACTCGCAAGACGTGTGATACTATCGCACTGTGAGCACCCAAGTACATCCACCCTGTGATCCCCCATGTTAGAGGCAGCGGGGTATATCCATTGTGTGGGATAGCTTAGAACTGCACGTTGATAGCAGGGTGCGGGAACCTCTGGTTATGGAACACGTAGTCAATCGGAGCTTCCTCTGCGAGTCCAGCACTGCACGATAGATCACCCACCCTCCATTGCTGAATAGAGCGGAACGACAGAAAGAGATGCGCAGTACAGGTCTGGTGGCAGGGCCCATGTAATGTAGTTTGAGTACATGGACCCTGGGTCGTGTACATTTGACTTACTAGCCAGTATATCCAGATCCCGCCCGAGTTAGAAAATCTCTGGACGCAAGTGGCTCGTAAAGTCTTTTAGAGATCTAAAGGTTGGGGAGGGCAATTTTCGTCGGGATAGGGAACAGGACTTGTAGGTGGAGGGAAAGGGGGACTGCCACAACTGCAAGCGCTAGGAGCGGGATGCGGAGTGAAGAGCGAATTGGAAGGATGTTAACTACCATGAATAGAACTGCGAGTCGGACTAGGGAGGGCAAAGAACTCTTGTGCGAGGAGCAGGACACGAGAGAAATTCCCATCGTCGCTCGCCTCAAGGCCCGAGCACATGTCTCTTCGTCATTTCGAATTGTGGTCCCTCTCTTTGCACTCAGAACATCAAATGTAGGACCTCTAAGCTTCAAGCCTATGACGACTCTCTTCCTGAAAGCCAGCGCATTGCTCCTCTACATAGGCCGATTCGACCAGACGCCTGGCTTAAGGTTAGGGCCATGTCCACTGCATCTTTCGGTCTTTCTTGGATGTCTCTCGTGTATCTCTCGAATCCGGAGGAACAGCTGGCAGGAACTTTGATTCCCAGCCCCAGTACACCGTGGGATGACGCAATGGTCACTTGTCGAGGAATCAATGCCGTCGAACACACCATCCCAGACTGCCTCCTCGACATAGCAACTCCTCCACGGAGGCAGAACTGAAAATGTTCGCGCTAGTGCCGCCGCGCGAACCACGAGAACCGCGAGAAACTAGGCTCGCTTGTGTCTAGTAAAATCCTCACGACTTCTCCTTGACACTGCAGGGGAAGTACAAGTAATGCCGGTGGAAGCATAACAGGAAACAAAATCCAGACAAGGTGAGAGCGTATGTACATACGTTTATTCACTTATTTATTTTAACGGAACAAATTGTAAGTACTGAGGTTATGTTCTGTTCAGAAACGAACGAATCATACAGAGCTTCACAGGATATTTCAAGCGGAACACAGTCCGAGTCCTTAATGAAGAAACGATTCCCTTCGTCGGCGGTGTAGAAGTGGTCGTAGTGGCCGCCGACGAAGAAGAGCCAACGGAACAATGGAACGGTACCGTCAGCGTGGTTGGGGAGAAGTTTGCCAGTAGGGGTTTCTTCCTGGTACCCGTTAGCACCTGCATGAGGCGCCTCCGCCCCGTTTGTTAAGTAGAAGTGGTCCAACCATACAGGATTTCACATGCGGCGGAGTGGAACTGCCAAAGACGGGGACGTGCATTTGTCGTTTGGTTTCTAGAGAATAACAACATTGTGAGCAGGGGGGCTTGATACAATGATTGTTGAAGGCTTACCGGGTGATCACTGGGGCAGTGTTTGGAATAAACACTCAGTGACGACCGTCGTGTCGGGACATTCTTTGGTACAATGCTCGCACTCGGGGGGACAAGGGCGGCAATGACCATCTGCGCAAGAACATTTGGGTCCAGGGCATGGACAGTTGGGTCCGGGACACTTCAGGGACAGCGCGGACCAGGGCATGGGCAGTCGGATCCCGGGCACTTCCAAGGGCATTCCGGTCCAGGACACTTCCAGAGGCAGTCGGGTCCGGGGCACGGGCATTTGGGTCCTGGACACTTCCATGGGCACTCTGGCCCAGGACATTTCCAAAGACAGTTGGGTCCTGGGCACTTGAACGGGACTCGTGTCCTGGACACTTCCAAGGACAGTTGGGGTCGGGGCATGGACAGCCGTGTCCTGGAATATTCCAAGTGCAGTCGGGCCCAGGCCATTTCCAGAGACAGTCGGGTCCAGTGCACTTCCAAGGACAGTTGGGTCCTGGGCACGGGCATTCGGGTCCTGGACATTGCCAAGGGCAGTTGGGGCCAGGGCATTTACAGTTAGGCCCGGGACAAGGGTTGCAGGGTGTGCACTCGCACTGCATGGACGTCGATCCCGGCTCCATGAAACAGCTAATACACAGACATGAGTAACTTGATGTCGTTCTTAAAATTTGAAGACTTACTCCATCTTCGCTGGAACCTTTTTAGAAGCTGGTACCCAAGGAACGAATTTCGCTCCCATTGGAACTTCATTGTGATATTCCCCTTGTTCTACGGGAGCGGAGTTTGCTCGTGCTAGAGCCGTGCCATCGAAGGTGAGCTCATTGGCGATAGCCACTCCAACCCATCCCAGGCAAAACGCGAGTAGAGAATACTTGAGGCACATCAAGAGTCAAGCTGTTGCTTGCTGGTGACAACAGCCACTCAAGCCGTCTTATAATACATTGTTAGAGCGCCTCCCGACAATGGCGTTTCGTGTTAGATTGATCTGGTGAGAACAAATCTCACCACATTTCTCTCCGGCACAGACATAGGAGAATTCAAGGGCACGGAGCTTCGTATTACTAGCATTACCGCTGTCAATTTACACATCAGCATTTCCTCTTCTTCCATTGATTACCCTATTTGGGGAACGCAAATTCTTGTTCCCTTGATCCTTTGGTGGCTTGAGGGGGTTAGGGGGACAGTAAGATACCCTCTCAACTACAGATCAGAGATAGATGTGAGCTCGCCGTCCAACAGTTGGCTTGGACCTTCTTCGAGATTAAACCTGGGTTGGAACACCAGGTTAGTCGAACGTACGGAACGGATTATTGTGGCAGAAATACTGAAGTCTCACCCCAGAAACATTAAAGTGGCTTGACATGTGCATATAGAAGATACTTCATTGTATCAGGGAATAATCCTCTCCGAAAGTATTCCCCGCCGTCTGGTTCCACCCAACCTATCCCTGGTACAGAGGCCGCATGACAACATATGATGTACTCATGAGGATTGGCTTTTGTTCATGCCCTATACACTAAAATCAGTTCGATTCACAGAATCCGGACACAACTTACGAACTATCAAGAGTAGTAGAAAATAAGAGGCACAAGAGTTTATTGATTTTTTGATGTTATATTCAACAACAAAAGGACGTTCTGATGAACTTACGGAGGACGCTGCTGATATCGAGTAATGGAATCATAACGCTCGTCGAATCCCAGAAAGTGACATGTAGTTTGTTTCCATGCTTTCTATATCAGAAATTCTGGGCTTTGTCTGGATTCCGCTGAAACTCCCAAACGTCCTCCATGCCTTCAGAGGTGCCAGACTTCGTGATGCCGATTGAATGCCTATGTAGTTTTAATACAAGTGGATGTATTGCCGACCTACAACTGACTGTCTCTCAGGTTAGCCCAGGGTGAGTTGATTTTGATGATCATCTTGAGTCACCAATAGCGCTCAATAGGACTGTGAGCCACGCGCCTCTGTGCTCAACGTTGTTGGATTAAGCAAACTCGCGTGATGCCCAAAAGCTCGGTATACGGGCAAAATTTTTGTTTACTTAAATTTCGTCAGTAGTTTGCAATGTCTCACTTTATCTTACTAAGTAGCTTATCGACACCTGTACACCTCAGCTCTCGCGTTTACGAGCTGAGGTGAATTCCATGTATTTCCGTCTCACAATCGTAGCTAACATGTATTTAGTGCTTTGTACCTTAGGTAGTTATCTCAATAAATCAGCTCTTGTAAACTAAGCACAAATCACTCAGTCTCGAAACGCGAGAACTTTTATATTTGGATAACTACCTAAGTACAAATCACTACAATACATGTTAGCTACGATTTCACTATACTAAGAGAACATGCTCACCTCAGTCTCGAAATGCGAGAACTGAGGTGTACAGGAGGCGAGACAGAACTTATATACTACGGGTTACAAAGGTAAGACAAAATTTTACAAATAGAAACACTTGGTCAGTGCATCGCTGACCGCCATTTCCCCTTCTGTCGACCCCGTCCTACTGGGCATCGACGTGTATTTGTCTCCCAACAGCTCTCGCGTTTACGAGCTGAGTGCTTTGTACCTTAGCTAACAAACGTAAGGTAACTATCTACATGCGGGGAATCCGAGACGGATTAAGCTCTATTAAGCTGGGGGGTAACAGCCCCATATGGTAAATGTCCGAGGTCAAGCTAATTATTCCCATATGCAAGAGCCGCGGTATCATCGCGGCGTTCTTGATAGTATTTGTTCTTATGAAATACATGAGTCAAGAGCATTTCGAGAGGAGTGGAAGAGGTGGATAAGTCTGGTATTATAGACTACCGATGTAGAAGACTTCATGGAATGCCTCCACAGGAAGACACAGTGTACCGCAATTATTGAATATCAGCGTCTCAATACTGGGTAGCCCAATTCAAATAAGTGCATTTACTAGGTATTCTACTACTGCCGCCGCCACCGGCAAAATTCTGCCCCTAGTCGATCTTGCCCTTCTTCCTCAACTGCTCTTCGTCCTCTTTTTGCAACTCGGCATCAACCATCGCGCCTCTGGAAGGCTTATTCCCATGGTCCATAGCCGGTTTCAATGGATCCTTCACGGTCCGTGTGTTCTCCTCGATCTGGAGCTCGCGTTTCTCTTCAGAACTTAGCTTGTTCGCATTAGTGCGCTGGTCTCTGTTTATTCACTATGGTTAGTTTGCCACTTTTCGAAAGTGATTGTTTGGCCGGTAAGAGGCGATGTGGAGGGAAGGTGGGAGAGGTAGGAGAGCGACGTACTCGGAATCGAGGTTGAAGTGTGCAGGACCGGGACCGTGTGCGAATCGCTCCCGTTGTTCCCTGGCTCCTTCCTCAGGGCGTGTGGTTTTGGGATATCTGTGAACCAGTAACCAGGAAACGTTTAGGGTATGCTAGAATCTGGGAAAAAGGGGAAACGGCGAACCTCTGATCCCCAGCTTCATAAATGCGTGAATTTCCAACGTTAGACTGCATGGTGAGAGTTGGTCTGAAGAACTCAATAGCTGAACCAGCTTATGTACCCTTTGGCCATAACTACCAAGAGCTCTGAAACCACGCGTGACGTCATAGCCACACTTCCATGACATCGTTTTTTTTTTCTAGGAATTGTGTACCATCGGAGTGGCTGGGCATCAGTCGTTCTTGACTGGAACAAAAACTGGTTTGCTGGAATGAAAGGCGTTACCAGGGTTCGAACCTGGGTTTCGGGAATGCTTGAAAGAAATCAAAATCCCGAGTGATAACCACTACACTATAACGCCACATACTTCCCTTATTTTCTACCTCATTCCGTCAGCAATCTTCCGGCATTCCCTTTCTCTGCTTGCGTCAATTCAACTTGGTTTCCAACCACATTTCATTTTGAATGTCTTCACATCACTTTGTTCATCCGTATCACCACCCAGAGTACGCACCTCCAGTTCTACGCGCGCCTTCTCCTGCAAGTTCTGTGGGAACGACATATGGACCTGACCAAACTTCATATTCGGATTCTGAACACCAGATTTCACAAGCCGCGTTTGAGAAGAAGTGGCTTGCAAAGTTGGACTTGGATAAACCGAGGAAAGAGGAGGAAGAGGCTAATGAGAGTCCGTTGATTCCCAGGACGGAGAACAAGGACGAAGAGAATGGTGCGTTACCCTGGTTTCTCGCGGGAACGTACTGAGATATTGACGAACGTTTATAGCTATGGTGGAGAAGATACTAAAGAACTTGCGAGCAAAGATTCAGCAGCTGGAAGAGGATGAGTTGTTTGAGCAGATGTTGTTACGTGGCTCGCAGGTGGGATTGGAGACGCGTCCGTCGACGAACGATATCGACGCGTTGATGAAGAGTATGATGGGTACTAGCATGGTTTTGACTGAGGGGCCGAGCAGCAAGATCTTTGGGCGTGCGGCTAACGAACCGCTGGCGGATGGTCCTTGGAATAACCACGATCGGGCTCAGGTACATGAGGGCAATTTTGCTACGGGGGTGGAAAACAAAATGGCAAATGTGACTGCATTTTCAACGGGTGGGAAGCGGAACCGTAGCGGCAAATCTCGCAAGTTGAAGTAAAGTGACATAGCATACGTGAGTTTGTGGTTTTGGTACATTGGGATACTAAAGCACACGTCTCAGTCAGACAAGTCAGCATCCGAGAAATAATCAGGCAGTGCATCCTCAACCCTCTTGATAACCTCGTTAATGCTTCTCCTCGCCGCCTGCCTACAATCGTGATGCATATACGTCGCACTTCCCCACCTATCATAATCTTTGGACATTTGTTTCAATCTCCCAATCACGTCCGCGAGACCGAGGCTAAGCATCGCATCGCTTCTTGACTTCTCCTTCCAGAATTCTAGCCAACTCTGCGTGCACCCATGCTGATGCCATGTTGCCCCACACGAGATGGCGTGATCAAAATGAGGTGGTGTCCTGCGAAGCTCCTCCCACGTCTCGGTGAGGCGGTAATATCCTGCCAGCAGACGCAGTTGTTGCTGTGATGTGAGGGATATGCGACCCTTGTCTTCCGCGTTCGACGCTGCATTGTTGGGGGTTAGTGTACCAGTTGTATCTGTGGCCAAGGAGGATTGAATAAGGGGTCCTTTGTGATAGACGTCGACACGTGGGCTCCGGACGATGACAGCCTTCTGCATGACCTCTAGGTATGCTACACCACGAAGAGTCCTCAAGCCGAGTTCATCTGCGAGCGTCATTGCAAGATATGCATACTGCACGGAACCCACCATCAAGTCCCGTAGGAGATGGATCATGGTGTTCAATAACCTTTCGTGGTTACACAGCTGAGCGAGGCGGATCAGACGCGTGAGCTGCTCGGTATTCTCAATCTTGGGGTTGTAGGGTGAAGGGGAGGGGACTAAGCTGGCGAAGGGAGCTGCATAGGACGGCGGTGGAAGGATAGGGGAGGGTTTTCGGTTGACATATTCCTGGATAGCATCGAGTGCCCATGTTTCTGTACTCTTGAATGCGTATTTGTTGGATATACGGGCAACAGCTACGAGTTGGTCGAGGTCGGCCGAAGGGCTTGTAACCACACTCAGTTCGGAGGGTCTGAGAGCACTAAGCGAGAGTATTACTAGTATGGAGAGCCGTGACAACGTACAGAGCATAAAGAGTCCACAGAAAGTGTTTGAACTCTGCGGCACTGTCGCCTGCGAGGACAATGGGATTATCGTCCGAGGTGCCCTCCACGTGAGCTTCCCCCGGAGGCAACGAGAACATGGTCTTGAAGCTTGACGAGTCCTTGCTGAGAACGGATCGGTGGACCTGGGGGCGGGGATGAAGGAGTGTGTGAAGAGGTGAAGGATGTGAAGAGGTGAAGGAATATACGCACGTTGAAGAGGACGTCCTCAACGAGGAGGACGCAGCTGCCGTCGTCAAAGTAGTAGGTGTCGTCGCGTGAGGGCATGTGAGTGATTGCCTGGTACTTTTGTGGAGGGCCTGTGTTGTGGAAACTATCGCATCTGGGGCGTTTGCGGGACAAGCCGATGGGGTTGTGTGAGATAAGACTGTCTGACTTTTTGGAAAGAGATTGTGCCATGGCGTGCCTTAACACTCTCCCAACACATGACAGTCCCGCCTTTGATGATGACATATCATCCTCCCGCCTTCTATGATGATGACATACCAACCTCTCCCACACAACATGCCCTTCCCCCACATCCCCCTTAGTGACGGGCACTCTATACCCGCTATTGCCTTCGGCTCCGGAAGTGTGAACAAACACAAGGACATCCACGAATACATCGAAAACGCCCTCGAAGCAGGCTTTGAGCATATTGACACCGCCCAGTGTATGTCCTTCTCCCGTCATTCCTTCTTTTCCACTCATTCCGTGCCATAGTTTATGACAATGAGGAGAGCGTCGGCACCGCTATTCGTGAAAGCGGCCTCAGTCGGTCTGACCTCTTCATCACCACCAAGTGGTCCGGCAACCCGAACGTCCGCGAGTCCCTCGAGACAAGCCTGTCCAAGGTGCGAAAGTCGATATATGCGCGCCCTCACTAAATCACAGCACCAGCTTGGCCTTGATTATGTAGACCTGTTCCTCATACATACCCCTTTCTTTGTCAAGCACAATCTGGAGGACATATGGCGGCAATTCGAGGAGCTGCGTGAAGCAGGTCTGACCAAGTAAGCCCACGTATAGGCACCTCGCACTTGCTTATGTGTCTGATTACCCCTTGCAGGAGCATCGGAGTTAGCAACTTTACCATAGAGGATCTTCAGCGACTGCTCAAGGTTGCACGCCTTAAGCCAGTTGTGAATCAGGTACGGTAGTCAATCAGATCATTTCCTCTACTGGTTAGCTCATCGGTCCTCAGATCCAATTTCACCCTTACAACTGGAAACAGAACAAACCGCTTCTCGAGTTTCACGCGAAACATGGCATTGTTACGGAAGGTTTTAGTAGCTTGGTGTGCGTTGTCCAAGTATCCTTCCAAACTGTCAATGATTGAACTCGCCCAGTCCAATTACCCGATACCCTGGCGGTCCTGTTGACGCTGCCCTCGCCTCAGCTGCCAAACGCCTCAACGCCACACCGACTCAAGTCATCTTCGCTTGGGTGAAAGCCAAAGGAGCGGTTATCATCACGTAAAGTTGACTAGTCTTAACAAGACGTTGTAGCTCACCAACGCGCCTGCCAGAACAACCTCGAAACGTGAAAGATTAAAGGAATACTTGGACGCCGGTGACCTACGTGGGTCTGAATCTTACGTCTGAAAATACGTGTATTGACATTTTCCACTAGCTGACCTTACACCTGAGGAGATCGCCGCCATAGATAAAGCAGGTTCCCTCGGCCCCCCCACTTCGCACTTGAAATCACTTGCGACAGAAGCTTTGAATCAGGGGTGGCGTTGTTCGTTAGTTTCTTTTATTATTCTCACCGTCTTGCTCCTCCATGTGTATAAACTTTGCCTTCCTAGTGAGGCGGTCTGACTTGCCAATAATAGCATGAATGAACTTCAGAAACGCCGAGTTGGTGCTTAATTGAGTTTGAAGAGGCGCGCGCAACCACGTGTTTCAAGATGGTACAGCACTATATCTTCCCTCCCCTTCGCTTAGATTCCCCTTTCTCTGCATTCCAATGGAAAACGTAGTCAAGGATGAAACTTATTACTTCGAAGATGGTAGTTGCGTCTTTCGCGTACGAGATTGCTTATTCAGGGTACGAACATTTCAAGGAACTGCGCTGCGTTAAATGTTGATACGATGAACTTAAAGTTACATCGATCTATCCTCCGGATGCATTCTTCGTTCTTTCGGAATATGTTTACCCTGCCGCAAACTTCCGATAAGACACCCGATGGAAGAAACGGCCCTCAAGTGATCGAATGTGATGATTCTCCCAAGGCATTCCGGGCCCTGTGCTGGGCACTGTATGCAGAGTAGTGCCGTTTTGAACTTCAGCCCATTTTAAAGGATTGATTCTTGATGGACAGCCCTTTGGACACAGCTAATGAAACCAAGCTATCCGCGGAGAATGTCGAGAAAATAGCTCATATCGGTTTGCTGGCACACAAATACGAGTTTTCTGCCATCGAACAATGGGCTATCAACATCTGTCAAGAGCTTCCGATCGCAGAGGTTCTTATGGGTTTCCACCTTGAGAATCTGAAGTACCTTGCGCATGTTGTTACGCATTGCGAGTGGCAGGGGGTCAAGGAGAAACTGGATTCGATGATCATAACTGGTGTATCTCGGGAGGAAAGGCCTTCTGCGATCGCTTCAGCCAGCACTCTCCGAAACGCAATCCATATCGCCGACCATATTGGTGACGAGCGATTGCGAGCAGATGTGTATTACGCATATCTGCAGAACACGCATTGGGATCTCCATCCAAGAGAGAGAAAGAAACAGAGAGTAGCTTTACAGCTCGACGATATCGGGGATTATTCGATCGTTGAGCCGTTATCGAGTCTCTCTGAGCAACAAAGGCTCTCTCTCTTCCGCGGATTCTCTTCGCTTCAAACGCTACGTAATCGGCTCCGGTATATGCCTGTGATAGAGCCATTTCCTGCAGCCTGCGATACTACAAATGAGTGGCGGTCGTGTTCGCGGAATTGGAGTTCCTGGTGGTCTGGGCAGGCTGAGAGGCTGGATAGGTTGGTGTCTATGGATGGGCCATGGGATTTTCTGGCGACGATGATTAAGAGGATAGCGGTAGACCCGCCTTCGTTGCCGGCTCATGGGAACGCACCTGTTAAAGAGTGTGTTGCCCATGTTCAGGCTCAGTTGGCGGAGATGAAGGAGGCGTTTGAGCATGATTTGCCTAATTATTTTGTGTAGTTGGTCAAGTTGGGACGAGTTATATAGGCGTGGATGGGGGTCCCTCGTACGCCAATGGGCCGTGGTTGATAAGTAAACGTAAGAGCGACAAGTTCCTGCAGCCGATTCACCATCACGAAAAGAAAGGGCATGGACTGCAGCGTGGGAGTATGATTCTTTTGACGCCTATCTGTAGCTGTGCATCCACGCAGTATGCAGAACCCAGGCTTGTTCTTGACTCTAAGGCTCAGATCCTGGATCTCAGGAGTCGGCTCAAAGTCCCTCCAGAATGTCATTGCTTGGTACCATAAACAATTCACCTGGACCTATCAGAGACCCAGACTATTACTTCGAAGATGGGAACTGCGTGCTCCAGGTGGGCGATTACTTGTTCAATGTAAGTCAAGCACGATCCCAAGACGGATTCATGAGAACTGACTATAAGTCATCAATCTAGCTTCACCGTACTATTCTTCGCAAGCGTTCTGCTTTCTTTCGACAAATGTTCTCGCTGCCTCAGCCTGCTGTGGAGTGTCAGAGTGCGGACGGAGACAATGATAGTCATCCGATTGTGTGCGATGATTCTATTGAAGCCTTTCGAGCTTGGTGTTGGGCTTTGTATGCTGGGTAAGAGCCTCGCCGTGATGGCGTCATCGTAATCCTCACCATAGGGCTACATTAGCATCGGCGAACTCATGGAAGACAACGCAGCCGGTGCAAGCCTAAACGAGGAGATGTGTGCCCATATCGGCTTGCTGGCCTACAAATATGAATGCGTAGCAATTGAAAACTGGGCACAAAAAACTCTCCTCCAGAAGCTCGGTGCCGGTGACTATGTTGTTCCTGACGGACCACATCTTGCCTACCTCCTGCATGTCTCGACTAATTGCAATTGGCCGCCGTCGCTGCAGGAACTTGTGGAAAAGCTGCTGCTGCGCACGGTTTCCAGAGGACCTATTCAGCTCAGAAGAGTGCTTGAGATCGCAGAGAATGTCGGAAGCAGGAAGCTGGCAGCTCGTGCTTACTATCATTACCTGTGTTCTCAGAAGTGGACTTTTTCTTTAAGGGAGCGCAGGGACCGACATTCAGGACACGTTACCCCGTTCCCTTTGGCCAATATTGGCACTTTACAGCTCTGGGGAGTTTCTGGGTTGAGCATTTTGACGGATGCCCAGGAACTGTGTCTCTACCGGGGATTTATTTCGCTTTCTGCTCTTCGAGACCAATTGCGAAGTATGCCAGAGATTGAAAGGAGCAGGGTCCCTCCCACCTGTTTTTGCTTGGATTCCTACAGGAAATTATGGAGTGAACATGCGCAGAAACTCTTTGAGGACGATTCCTTCAATGGTGTTATTGAATTTTTGGTGGAGATGAAGCGAAGATTGAGCATTGACTCGTGGGCTGGGAAATATCATACAGGGGGGTTGTGTGCTTGTGTCCAGTTGAGGAACGAGATCAATAGTTTCTTGGACGGTTTTGATGCTAGCCTGACTAGGTTCTTCCCTGCTCAATTGTAGTCTTGTGTGTTGACAGTCGTATATTGTGCATATGTTGTGTAGCAGTGCAAGTGTAGCCATCAAAAATATTTGCTGGGTTGTCAATGATCAGATAAAATGTATCTTCCTTTTTTTGATTTTAAATCAACATCTATTGCACTAGACTAGCTAATACGAACGGGTGCGCGATAGCAGTCCCATAAAAATGTATCGTCGGGTCTCATCAACCTCGGTATTTTGGTGATAGGTCTGCGATCCTGGGCCCGAGGCTCCGGCTCTCAATGAGTCACCATATCCTGCGTCAGCATTGCGCTTTAAACAGCATCTGTCAGGGATGAAGGAGTTCAAGATCCTTTCCAGTGACTTTCCTGTTGTTCGGAGACCCAGTTGCTGGCTCGTGGGAATACACGTATCAAGAAGTGCGCTGCCCGTGCTCAGGCTCAGTTGACGGAGATGAAGGAGAAGTTTGAACATGATTTGCCTAAATTTTTTTTTGTCGTTGGCGAAGTTGAGATGTGTTGGATGGGTAGGATTAGAAATCTCTTGCACTTCAGTACATTGAGTGGAAACGCAGACACTGTAAGACAGCGCTCAATGCTCAGCGTGCGAGTATCTCTATCATGATGTTGATATGGAAAGCTGCAGGCCGCAGGCTTGTCCTCAACCCTCCGAGCGAACTCAACATCCACCGAGAATGACACTGCTTGTTGCCAATAATGGCCCGGGTGAACTTACCAGAGACCCGGATTACTACCTCGAGGATGGGAACAGTCTGCTTCGGGTGGCGAATCACTTGTTTAAAGTGAGTCTTCAATACTGTTCGAGGTCGCTTCCAGGAGAGCCGACTGTCATAGCTACATCGTACCATACTTCGCAGAAACTCTGCCTTCTTTCAACAAATGTTCTCATTGCCTCAGTCCGGCGCGGAGGGCCAGACTATGGATGGGGACAGCGATGATCATCCCGTCGTATGTGATGACTCTATTGAAGCCTTCCGAGCTTGGTGTTGGGCCTTGTATGCCGGGTAAGACACTGTTCATGATAATGTCGTCGTACTGTTCATCGTCGGTCGTATTAGTATCAATGAACTCACGGGAGATAACGCTAGAGGTGCAAATCTAAACGAGAAAACATGTGCCCATATCGGTTTACTTGCCTACAAATATGAGTGCGCAGAGATCGAAAACTGGGCCCAAAATGTTCTCCTCCAAACGCTCGGAGGCGACGATCGCGATATCTCTGACAGTCTTGACCTTGCCTACCTTCTCCAGGTCTCGACTAACTGCAATTGGCCAACGTCCCTAACGGAGCTTGTGGAAAAGCATTTACTGAACACCGTCGCTGCCGGCCCTCTCCAGCTCAAAGTTGAGCTTGAGACGGCAGAGTCTGTCGGAAGTGAGCAGCTGGCGGCTCGTGTTTACTATCATTTTCCTGCGCTCTCAGAAATGGAGCCTTTCTCTGAGAGAACGCAGGGACCGAAATATGGGGCATGCGAGCTCGCTCACTTTGATCAGTGCCCCCCTGGAGGTCTGGGGAGACTCTGGGTTGGACGTTCTGACGGACACCCAAAGGTTCTCCCTTTACAGAGGCTTTATTTCACTTTCTGCGATTCGAGGTCGATTGCGAACTATGCCAGAGGTTGATAGGCGCAAGACCTCCCCATTTTGTGTTTGTTTAGAGCCCCATGAGAAAGCGTGGAGTGATCACGCACAGGAGATCTGGATGGAGGACTCCTTCAATGATATCACTGAATTTCTGGTCGAGATGAAACAAAGGATGGGGATTGATTCTTGGACTAGCAAGTGTCATGATGCAGGGTTGTGTGCTCGTGTCAAGTTGAGAAACGAGATAGACAGTTTCTTGGACCAATTCGAAGCTAGTCTGACTAAGTTCTTCTCTGTTCACATGTAGTCTAGTGTCGTTGACTGTGATGGGTTCTGCATCTTATATGTGCCACGTATACAACGCGGATGGTTTCTTAGCTGACCTCGCCCTTGACGCGTACATATACCCAAACAACGCGACGCGTAATTAGCAATAATCCAGTTTAATTCTTTCCACGGTGCTGAAGTCCCTGGCACATGCCGGTCATCCTCTCTGGACATGAGCTCCAGACATTTCAAACGTCAAGTAGGGCAATAAGGCACAATAGCCCCCGTAATTGACCAGCTTCCAAGCACTCAACCCCTTGGATTTCGTTTACTGAACGTGACAGAGACTTTGACATCAGGACCAAACAAGATGGCTTAGTCAGTGATTATCCCTCAAGGTGACAGTTCTTCATCTTCACCTCGCACTCCCACCTCCCTCTTCACTCCTACACGGCGCCGCGGTATCTCTATCAACAGACCCCTTCAAATGACCATGGCGTATGTCTTCAAACGAGGTATGCTGCATTGTCTCCTCGTCATCTCTCAAGTTGACCCACCTCCCTTCTTGCAGACGGGTGAGTTGAGGCGCGTTGTAACGTGTCTCAAGGAGTCTGACCATCCTTGTCATCGCCAGCCGGAAGGAACGCGTGCAGTTTGACAAAGTACGCCATTATCGACGCGTTTTTGTCTCATAACCTCACGAGTGTTCTTGTAGATCACGTCAAGAATTGAGAAACTCTGCTATGGCCTTGATACTAATTATGTCGACCCCATTGAGTATGCTCCCACCATTAGGTCGTTGTCTACTCGATTTTTGACGAATAGAAAGGGTAACACAAAAAGTGGTGCAAGGCGTCTATCAAGGTGTAACGACGGTTGAGCTCGATGCAAGTACACCTTTCTTGTAGTGGCAATGGTCTCCTCATGCTGTGTGATAGAATCTCGCGGCCGAGACAGCGGCCTATCTCACAACGAAACATCCCGACTATGCCGTGTTGGCTGCCCGTATTGCTATTTCCAACCTCCACAAGGAAACCAAGAAGAGCTTTTCGCAGGTCATCAGCGATCTGTATCATTATGGTATTTACATCCAGTGTTCCACCTTTCCATCCCGGTGACCCTTTTCCCAGTTAACCCCAAGAACGGACGTCCTGCGGGCATGATCTCTAAGGAGACTTATGATGTGGTCATGACCCATGCTGATACCCTCAACTCGGCCATCATATACACTCGCGACTTTAACTATAACTAGTGAGCCCTAACTATTACCTGCGCTCGTTCCGGTATTGACAATCTCGCTAGTTTCGGTTTCAAAACCCTCGAGCGTTCTTACCTCCTTCGCATCAACGGTCGCGTTGCTGAACGACCCCAGCATATGATTATGCGTGTTGCTGTTGGCATCCACGGTAATGACATTGACCGGGTTATTGAGACCTATAATCTCATGTCCGAGCGTTACTTTACACACGCCTCTCCGACATTGTTCAACGCTGGAACCCCTCATCCTCAACTCAGCTCTTGCTTCTTGGTTTGTATGAAGGATGATTCTATTGAGGGAATTTACGACACTCTTAAGAGCTGCGCCATGATCAGCAAGACAGCTGGTGGTATCGGGTTGAGCATCCACTGCATTCGCGCCACTGGGTATGGTCGAGCACCGAGTATCTTAGCTGGTTACTCAAGTCTGTCCTAGATCTTACATTGCAGGAACCAATGGCTATTCCAATGGCATTGTTCCGATGCTCCGTGCCTATGATGCAACCGCCCGTTACGTCGATCAAGGTGGCAACAAGCGGCCCGGTGCATTCGCTATCTACCTTGAGCCATGGCACGCCGATATCTTTGAATTCTTGGATCTTCGCAAGAATCATGGTAAAGAAGAAGTCCGCGCGCGCGACCTCTTCTATGCCCTCTGGATCCCGGATCTTTTGTAAGTACCTCTTCGATTGCAAATGTCACGATGTTCTGACAAGTCGTCTAGTATGAAACGAGTGGAAGCTAACGCTAATTGGTCTCTGTTTTGTCCCAATGAAGCACCAGGTCTCCATGAAGTCTGGGGCCCTGAATTCGAAGCGCTATTCGAGAAGTACGAGAAGGAAGGCCGCCAGCGGAAGACAATTCCAGCACAGAAACTGTGGTATGCTATTTTGGAGGCTCAGATCGAGACAGGTGGACCTTTCATGGTCTACAAGGATCATGCCAACTGTAAGTCGCCTTGGCTCCTCTTGCAACTATGACAATCTCATGTTGTATAGCAAAATCCAACCAGAAGAACCTCGGAACTATCAAATCCTCCAATCTTTGCACAGAAATCATCGAGTACTCTTCCCCCGATGAAACGGCCGTGTGCAACCTTGCTTCCCTAGCTTTGCCAACGTTCATCGGCAACGGAAAATATGACTTCAAGAAGTTGCATGAAGTCACCAAGGTCGTTGCTTTCAACCTGAACCGCATCATTGATGTCAACTACTATCCTATTCCTGAGGCTCGCCGCTCCAACATGCGCCACCGTCCCATTGGTATCGGCGTGCAAGGGCTAGCTGACACTTTTATGGCCCTCCGTATGCCGTTCGACTCGCCAGAGGCCAAATTGCTCAATATTCAGATTTTTGAAACCATCTATCACGGTGCACTCGAGGCAAGCTCCGAGATTGCCGCCTCCGATGGTCCCTATGAAACCTACGAAGGAAGTCCCGCCTCTCAAGGCCAGCTTCAGTACGATCTATGGGGTGTCGTTCCCACAGACTTGTGGGACTGGACCTCGTTAAAACAACAAATCGCTCGCACTGGACTTAGAAACTCCCTCCTCGTCGCCCCCATGCCCACCGCTTCTACTAGTCAGATTCTCGGCTTCAATGAGTGTTTTGAACCTTACACGAGGTACGTAACGGTCATGATTGGCTATTGATGAAGGAGTTGACATCCCAATAGTAACATCTATACTCGTCGCGTTTTAGCTGGCGAGTTCCAGGTTGTTTGCCCCTGGCTCCTCCGCGAGTTAGTCAATCTTGGACTTTGGGATGATAACATGAAGAATATGATCATCGCCCATAATGGTTCTGTCCAAAACATTCCAAATATTCCCGACGACGTCAAGGCGATCTATAAAACCGTCTGGGAGATCAGTCAGAAGAAGGTGCTCGACCTTGCCGCTGACCGTGGTCCATTCATCTGCCAGAGCCAAAGTCTAAACGTTCATCTTCAAGCCCCCACTCTCGGTCAGCTTACCAGTATGCATTTCTATGGGTGGAAGAAAGGCTTGAAGACTGGGATGTATTACCTTCGCACACGGCCCGCAGCTCAAGCTATACAATTCACAGTTGATCAAACCGTCCTCAAGGAAGTGAAGAAGCAGAACGGTACCAGCAACGGACGTCCCGCCGTGAACAAGTCCACCAGCATTCCTACCCAAACTTCATCCTCTTCCCCATTGCGTGCCCCCTCCACACCCGCCACTCCTTCGTTGTCAGGACCTTCCTCGTCGGAGGTATCAAGTTCCACTGCTCCTGCAGCAGCCCTCGCTTCGTTATCTCTAGACGAGAAAACGAAGAAAGCCGCAGCAGAAGATCCCGAGTTCGCTACCGCTCTCCAAAGGCAAAAGGAGCGCGAGCTCGCCGAGGCCAAACTACAGTGCTCACTCGAGAACAAGGAAGCGTGTGTTATGTGCTCTGGTTGATTTCTCATTTCATTTTTGGTTGTCCTGTAATTGTAATTTAGGTTCACTTTGACCTCTCTTCGTACGCCCTGTCTTGTCCTATGATTTCATAATTGATCTAGATATGCCTTGTACTAGTAATTGTTCGCCAAATCCCAAACCTTCTTCATCCTTTGCCAACATTCAGTCGAGAGGTGCGATACGTACGCAAGTCATCTATTCCTGCCAAATTTGTTATGCTCTGGTCTGATCGCGTTGCTTAATGCGCAGCGCGGAGGAACCGAACTGACAGTGAGGGTCTTTTGCTAGTGGGGATTCGCAGTAGAGTACATTTGATCGCTCTTTCTGAACGGCATGGCTTTTAAGCCATGGACCGTATCTGTGGACGTTGAAATATCTGCAGTTCCTTGGTGCTTATCAGAATACTCTGGAAAGTTTCCAAACGACTTAATAGACAAGTGCGAAAAATGCCCTAGCGGTATCCCAGCAACCCCCAACACTCATAAAGGGGTGCTGGAGCAAGATACTGCGCAAGCACTTGATGAACTATTTTTTTGTAGCGGTGCGGGGGTGAGTTTCCCATACCTCTCATACCCGTGTTCCCAATTGCTATCAGGTTCTCTTCGTGGTCGCGCCGCTTGTTCACTCAATCCTAACAAAAGACCAGGCTGTGTGGGTAGCCAAAAGATACTGGGGCCACGGGATCATGCCTACTCTTCAACCAGGTTGACGGACTCTTCGAAGGTCCTGCTTTGCTCCTACGCGATAGACTTCTCGATGCAATGGCAAGAGACGGACATCGAATGTAGACTCAATGTGACAACTAACTTACTGGCGATAAGAAACGTCATGTCTTGATCATGGTCGTGTGGTCATGCTGAGTGTTTAGATACTTGCATCCGGAATGCTAGCGTGCATGATATCACTAGCCTAACATACTGGTTGCGAGCCGCTATAGGATGTTCATGGGGCGAGATGGCCGAGTGGTCTAAGGCGCCAGACTAAGGACCAGGACATGCAGATGTCCTCCCTTCCTCCTGTAGGAATCTGGTCTTTCGGGGCGTGGGTTCGAATCCCACTCTCGTCATAAGTTTTTGCTTACTCCCGCCATGGGACGACGACGGACTTTCATCGGCGGTGATATTCCTTTTTCCTTCCGACTGTGATGTGTAAATGAAAAGGATAAGCAAATAGGAAGTAAGGTATCCACAGATATCTGATTAGTATCATGGGACTGCTATCGCGCACCCGTTTGTAGTAGCTAGTCTATTACAATAAATGATGATCTAAAAAAAAAGATTAGTATCATCAATTCAACGCAGTCTCCACACCGTTGTGAAAGTAGTAGAACCTGGCCAGCCCCTTCTGTCTCAACCTGGAACTGAGTCAAATACCGCGGTCATATAAATTATAGACATAATACTTCCCTCCTCAATATGTGAAAACACATTTCCAGAGGCATCTATCTCCCCTATTAAACATTCTGTAATTCCTGGGCGTTGAACGCCGTATATTGCCTCTGACTCTAGTGTCTGTCATGACACCTACCTACCTAATGCGATTCGTATTTCCATTCCCAACAATGGTTAAAGCAAAAGGATAGTGACGTGAATTCGAACCCACACTCCGAAAGACCAGATTCCTTGTATGAGGAGGGGAGGATCCTGGTCCCCACGTAGTCCGGCGCTTTAGACTGCTCGGCCAATACCATCTCACTATCTCGGATGTAATAATAATGAAAACGAGAGAAGTCGTAAAAGGACATCTGTGAAGATACAATAGCGATTATTGATTGAATACCGGAACCCTGGTAGTGGTAAAAGAGGGACAGGGGTCTCGGAAACCCACGCCCTGACAAATTCAAATGCGGTGGGAGGGGTTGTCATTGATGTGGCTAAGGAGAACCGACGAACCCTCGTCAAGTAAAACCCTATGGTCGAGAAATATGACCTTCGATGACAGGTGGTACTGACGAAAGGTTGATTTGCACTCACAATGCAAGATGCGTGTCACGTCGATGGTGAAGTGGTTATCATGCTTGCCTTCCATTCGGGGTAGCAAGCGGCACGGGTTCGATTCCCGTTCGACGTAGTGTTTTTGGTCGTTGTGTTGCTTGATGTTCAGTTCTAGTAACTGTTCCATCTGTGCATCATCTCTCACACATTGGATCGATGTGTGCGTGGTTATGCGAACAAAGATAACATATCTTATGATATCAGAAGCTCAGGCTCTTCTTAGGCACGTCGATGGTGAAGTGGTTATCATGCTTGCCTTCCATACTGGTGAGCAAGCGGCACGGGTTCGATTCCCGTTCGACGTACTCTTTTTCCCTCAGCAGGCAGAGTCTGCAAATATACCACAACAAATGATGGCATGATGATTGCGTGGTCGAGGACGTGTCAATCTAGTCACTGAGCCCAACTTGAGTAGTCTGTCTTTGGCCTTAAGCTGTCATCCAGTTGCGATACCCGTTATTCTTTCCTCTACAGAATGCCGGTTGGAATCGAGGCTTGGATCACTCAAATACCACCAATCACGCGGGGATGGTTGGCACTTTCAGTATTTGTCAGTCTTGCTGTAGTGCGTCTATTCGGAGTTGCTCTGGGTATCAAACAATGACGATTTTACGGGCTTCAGCAATGCCAGCTCGTTACACCCCTGCAACTATATTTCAGTTGGAAGAGCGCATTTGGAAACGCGCAGGTACGTCACTTCCTCAGTAACTCCGTTGTCAGCTGCTAAATGAATTTAGCCATGGCGTGCTATAACCACGTTCTTTTATTTCGGGTCAATATCATTGGATTTTGTCTTCCACCTCTTCTTCTTGTGAGCATTCCGTCTCGAGTCTGTTGTGCGCAGAGCCTGACAAAAGACAACAGCATGCGGTATAGCAGGATGTTAGAGGAATCCTCCTTCGCCAATAAGAAAGCAGATTACTTTTGGCTCCTTCTCCTCTCTTCTCTTATGTTACTCGTATGTTTCTGCTCTATTCTGCTCCTCGGAACTCCCAAGTCACAGCATACCTAGGCCCTCTCTCCCCTCGTCAACCTCCCATTCCTTTCTTCTTCTCTTGCCTTCGTGCCAATATACTTGTGGTCGCGGCGCCACCCATCAACACCAATCTCGCTATTTGGTCTCTTCACCATTAGTGCGCCATACCTCCCCATCGCGTTAGTTGCGTTTTCATGGGTTCTCAATGGAACCTGGAAAGCGGCCGTGGCGGATTTGGCTGGTTGCGCAGTGGGTCATATTGGTTGGTTCTTGAGAGATGTCTGGACAAGGGAGATGGTGGGCGGACCGACAATATTCAGTGAAGCGCCAGAGATGTTGTGGGTATTTTTTTTTCTTCTTCTGTTTCACCTAATTTGATCCCAAAATAATGGTTCAGGAAGCGGCTATTCGGAGACCAATAGCTTTACAGGATTGTTTGTCCCTAACACAATGATTTTGTGGTGGTGCCGTATGATATAGTCTGGAACATGCTATGCTGTCATGAACGGACAAAAGCCTTGACGGATGCCCAAATGGGGGTGGCCTTGGGTATTTCACACACGACCTTCATATCAGCCGTCATTAATGTTCCAACTTTTCCGGCGTAAATCAGTCTGGATTATATAACACTTGAACATGTTGTACAGGAGGAATTGTAACAAAATAGAACGAGTGAGATCAAGAAACAAGTTAGCAGATAATCCACACCTGAGTTACAGATATATGGCCGGAGTCCATTGACTACTTCTCCTCCTCCCTGTTACATAGATGACACAGGTCCAGTCCGGGGGTCAGGGCATGCAACAAACGAATACATGTCCATAATGGCAGGATAAACCATTTTAATCTTCGTCAGACCAATGGGATTGCGGGACTTCTCCTGCTTCCATAATCTTTGTCATAGTCTTGATCTTCCGGTGAACAGCGAGAGGTTTGATTGTCACCTGGTTGGATGTTTGCTCTCGATGTGTCGGCATTTGAACAGGTGGGAAGACAAATTGTCCCGTAAGGTGCTTTTTCATCCTGTATCTTTCCCACTCCGCAATTTCTGCGGGAGTCGAGTCGGGATTAGGTGGTGGTGGAGGGCGGGATTGGCGTGCCCAGGATGTCGCAGAGGAAGAGTCCGAGCCTGAGTCCCGAGAACCGGAGAAAGTTCTGATAGGATGAGCCCGATACGTGATCGAAGACGCTGATACGGAAGGGAGCCGAATAGACCGAGTAGATTGAGATTCCGCTTGTAGGCCGATGATGTCGAATTCGCGGACTGCGAGGATGAGGAGAAGAATGACTGTCGAAATACCCGCGATGACCATCTGGGGAAAGTATCCAATGGTATCTGCAAGACGGAGTTGAGTTGCCTGTCAAAAGAGACATACGGGGGACGTCTCGCTTACCGATTAGAACACCTAATTTAAGCAATTCGGTTAGCCAACAAGCCGACAAAGTAAAACTTCTAAAAAAACTCACCATCAAGGCCGGGAGCATCAGGCATGCTATTCCGGAGTTGGGGAAGCGAGACGAGGATCGCACCAGAAGACACAAGATGTTTGAGAAGCGGCTTCATTCCAGAGGTGCGTCTCGCGAGTATGACATGACCAATGGTGACATGAGTGAGGATCCAGCTGACAGTGAAGAGGAGCAACGTAAAGAAGCGCGCCGAACCAGGTCGTGCCACATGCATATCGATGTCCCTGCTGGGCAAAACCGCCCCGTCCCCGGTTGTGGAAAAGCTCTCGACATCAGCTGTTCCAATGTCAAAGCTTGACATAACGTCCACTGTGGCGAGCTTCTGGATTGGAATGCTTTCATTTGAAAATCCGACCGCTCTGAGAGTGCTGGTTAGGAAGTAAGTGTCAAAGGGATACAGTCGAGCGTTATGAACGTCGAGAACGTGGTCGCTATCGAACTGAACCAGGTTCTGGATACTGTTGACGCAAAACTCGTCAGTTTGACTTTCAGTATATGTATGATACCAATGGTGGACAGACTTTCGACGATGACCGGTCTCTTTGTTGATAGGAATAGTTGACGGGTCGTATGTTGCTGCAGGCTCCTTTGCACTAGCAGGAACTTGAGCACACGGTGACCGAAGGAATAACATGGTCATACTTACTTGTCGACGAATATCCGAAGAGGAAGGGAAGGGAGCCCACAGACATTACTTCCGTGAACGCCATTAGATTCAGGTAACACAAATCCTTGACCACAAGCTAGGATGGACCACCGAATGGTAATCGAAGGTTCGTCGACGTCAACATCAACACTTTCCCCTATCAGAACGATCTGGATGTCAACGATGTAGGAGTACTGATCCACACAATTTGAAGACAAACTACATACCCCAGGCGAGCTCTCTGCAACCTTATTCAAAGTAGTTTTGAAATAAGGATCCTCAGCATCCGCTCCCAAAAACGCGAATGAAATAGAAATGATGAAGAACAGAGAAGCCATGATAGCCAGAGTGACTATGGTGGAGCCACGGAGAGGAATAACGAGGTTGGCGGGAATAGGGCGTATCTTCTTGGTTGTTGACTGGGATTCAGTGCCTCCCATAGTGGCTTGTCGGGTGGCGAGCCGCACATTGGCAGCGGCCTCAGTAGGTGACAGGTGAAAGGAACGTAGACGATGAAAAGAGCGATGTGTGCGAAAGAACGTGGGGACACGAAACGACGACGGCATGTGGAACCTGCTTGTCATGGTAGTGCCACTGCTTGGGCGTCAACTTGGCATGGGAGGGGGCGCGGCGGGCGGATTTGAGCTAGGAAAAAGGCTGGGTTATAAGTCTGCCTGACACACCATGGGCCGAGAAGACAGGAAGCTAGTGCTTGACGCTCAGTCGCTGTGGCAGGGTTGAATGACATCTAGCTCAGATATAACGTATGCGTTCATCGGTTCATTTCCTGCACTCGTTTCTGAGGACATATCGTCAAAGCAGTTGATACAACCACCAGCAAGAGGAAATAGGGTAGATAGTTGGCCGCGAAAAGCCGCGCATAAAGGCACAAGAGGACTATGGGGTCGTACTGACTCCAGGGCAAGAATAGACTTTCACCGCCGGTTACGTACAATCAAGGGTTGCGAGGTTTGAATTTGAGCACTAGCTATTTTGGCCGAAGACTCCTCTTATTATATTGGGTGGTTCTCACCGGAGCCGTGTAGGAGCCGGATAACGAACGAGCAACAAACTGCAAACTGCCAGGAAATGATCATTCGCTCAAAAGCTTTTCCAGCTGTTGGAGCTCATCCAGAGGGCCACATTCGTCCCCTTCCCGCCCATAGACTGACAAGATCCTCTGAGCGTGTGCCAGCGTTATCCGAACCTGGTTCTCGTCTTCCGCCTCTGCCCCTGAGGTTTTGGAACTTATCAGCGCATTCCACCTCGTCTTCGCCAGCTCCAAGGCATGTAATCCTATTTTCGACATACATTACAACACCAGTCCACAGAGTAATCTCGACCTACCAATTTGAGGGTAATTTTTCGGGTAGATCAAGAGATATAGTGCCAGAAGAGTAAGACCGCTTGTAACGGCAACGCCATAGTCGCCTTCGTGGGAAGCTTTGCTGAACTGTTCCGATACTTGTTCCATGTATGATTCATGTAGCACACATCGCAAAGGAGCTGGAAGGTTTTCGAGGGATGGCACCGGAAGATTTGGGCCTAAGGCACTGTCTATCCCAACGTAATTACGCAGCATGTCACCAATGGACATTATCATGTCATGGGAGTCAGGCGGTCTGGGTGCCTGGCCTAACCTGCGTATCACAACGCATGATTTGCAATCACAAGTAAATCCATAGGTGTATTGAAACACCTGATGCCTCGTTTGTGTGAGAGCGGGGTCCAAGTAAGGCACACAAACCTTTTCAAAATTGTGATCAGTGACTGGCCACCGGAGATATCTGAGTTATCTCACCTCTTCACCGAGGACGACGTCTCGAAGCGCGATTACTTCCATAATAACGGACTGTGAGGGGGTAAATACATATCTCGGGGCTGCGTTTGGCACACATGAATGATTGAAGAGTCGGCTAGCCAGCGGGAATACCCCATGGCCAATGGTATTCATATGCGAATGGATAGTGAAATTGTTGTTATTAAAGCGTGAATAAATGGACTTCGCCAGGTCTCCTTGAGGAACCAGGGACTTGGGAAGGATACTGAGGACTTCTTGTGTAGCATTTGGAGCGGGAAGAAGTGAAAGAAATACGGAGACAGAGTTGTCAGCAGTGTTATCGATCGAGTCTGTTGCTATCGCAGGAAGCTGCGCAAGAAAATGGGACAGGAGTAAAACATCCATGCGCTCATGCTGAGCCAATCTGTGGAATTCCAGAAGGGACGTCATTCTGTTGTAAATTTTGCATATGCGTCTGTGGTTTAGGTTCCAGTGCATCCTTTGACCTGGACATGTTCATGTTAGCCCTGAATTAGTGATAGTGGTGGCTAAATTCTGACACTCGGCATCGCAATAGTAGTATGAGGCACACCCAGAACATTTCTTGAGTCGTTGGCCGTCAGGAGGCAATCGAAAGCATGCATCACATCTCCGTCCTTTCTCCACTTCAAGTAAGACGGAGGTGAATGCGCGCGCTGATATAATGACTGATCCAGCTGGGATGTCTCGCGTGGCCCGAGCCTGTGATCGGGCGATCGGGTGAGGTGCCAGTTCAACATTGGCTGGCTCTATATTCTCCATGCCAAGTGTCGCTAATATTTTGAAGAGGGAGCCGGAGCGACGGTAAAGACTTAGCAGCGATTTGTGATCAACGGATGAAATTAGCTTATCGGGAATGTTGGATGGTGTTTGTCAGCGGCAGGTTACATCAAAAGATCATACCTTGATTCCATTCTCAATCAGAACATGAAGTACTTCCAGAGGTATGTCTATCACTTTCCTTAAGTCCGTTCGCGGAGACTATACGCGCAGGCCGCATACATGAGTCTCGAATAGGAACTAATTCGACAGCACTCGGCAATTCCCCATCTGGGCTTGTCGTTGATATTTTTGCTCCGCTTCCCTCAAACTTTATGACAGTTCCCGGTCTTTATCATCTCACCGGATGGGTAATCCTCCAGTCGCGGAATCACATCACTACACAGCCCTATGAGCCCGGGGACTTAAATAGTTATTTCTGTCAGAGTAGCTACTGCATCATTTGATCCTCCGAGGCTTTATGCTTATCGCTATTTGTTCGGCGAACGCGGGGACATGCACTCTGAGTACAAAATCCTCACAAAACTCGAAGAGCTTCCGGGGTGTCACCACGTATATCTAGTCCTTCTGTGCGAATTGTGTTGGTGAAAACATCCGTCGCAAGAAAGCGAGACACTCCCAGAGGACACTGCGATGAAACTGGGTGGCTGTCCGACCCCAGCCACCGCACCCTCCATAACGCCCAGAGAATTTTTCCTGTAAAATGTGAGCTCCAGCCTGACAAGCCCTTTCGCCTTGATTTCTCGTAGTATTTAAGAGCTTAGCGAGCTAGAGGGCGTCATAGATGGATTCGTACGATGGCGATGGAACTGGAAGTCGAAGAGTTAGCAAGCCTGATGTATTCTTGTGATAGGCGGACGAGTAATTGTCATGTCAAAGACTTACGTCCGGCTCGGCTTCTTCGCCTCGATTACGTAGGCCGAACTGAATACTCGGATACTCCTCGAAACTAAAAATAGCGGCAGTTCTATTTTTGAAGGTAAAGCCAGCTTTAACTGTATTGTTTCTAGGGGTACAAATACATCAGGTAAGAAGTAAAGAATCAGGAAATCTGTAAAGCTTTATGTTCACGGGTGAGCCAATACCGTACTTCACGAATCCCAAATTGCTCCAAACGCTGGGATTCCTCTACTCATCATTCCGTACACCACCTTTTCTGTGAGCTTTTGGTTTGATATGATACAGACTGCTTCAGCGTTGAATTCCTTAACCAAACGGTATGTCAACTTGACCATGTCTGGTTTTCCGTGGGTGCGAGTGTCTAGAGTTGATTAAGTTTATCAGTGACTAACAGCTTGGCGTCCCGTTGTGACGGGCTTACCATAAATAACAGCATCTGGTGATTTCTCCAGAATCGAGTCCACGAGTTTATCACCGAAGGTTTCGCGTACGTTTGGCGATGTCCAGAGAAGTCTCATAGGGACTCGTTGTTCGAAAATGGTAGGAGCACATGGCCCAATGCCGGAACCGGTGGCAACAATGACCAGACGGCGGAAAAGAGGAACTATACGTAGCACACCAAACGTCGGTACGCCTCGGACCCATAGCATTGAAGGGGGGTTATCAATTTGCTTCGCCGTCCAATCTCCAGCCCTGCTGACAACCAGAGAATACCCTTTCTTGCCTGGTTCCGGTACCGTTGCGAAACCATGCCATTCGAACAATGGGTCATCGGATATGCGAGTGAAACTTCCAGCCTTTGGCGTCGCTATTGGATTTGGGTGAGTACGTGAACTCAAGATACCTAGTAAACTCACTATAGTCGAAATAAATCCGCACGGCATGCCTAGAAAGCACCTCACTGCGAACGTGAACTTTGCGAAGCCGAGTCCAAGGTAATATGATCGAGCCTATGGGATGGGATGAGGAAACGGGTCATCAACGCCGGAATTGGGACACACCAGTCAAGATACAAAGTAGCCAGAAATGAGGATCATGTACCAGAGCCTGTCCGAGGCTTTTACGTGCCTTGTAATCGTTGGTTAAGAGTACGAACTGAGTAAATGGTGAATGGAACTTCTAAGAAGTGGCTATGTCCGAAACTAACCTGAGCCCAGACCATTGCCGTCGCACCCCAACCAAGGAAACGGTGAGCCATTTCGAATTTGTTGTGTTGCTTGCTACGGAAGGTTGGGTAGGCAAGTAAAACAATGATGACTAGAAATACAAGGACCACATAGGTCAACGTGAGTGTTGGAATAGAGATCTAGCCAGTGGGCGTGAATATCGGCTCAAACTTAAGCTGAAAAGAGAGGCGGACCTGGTCATGCTTCAAGAACTGTTTTGTGGCTTGACCAGTGAACAGTGTCAGCCAAACCACGCCCGAGGTTGCAAAGCCGGAGTGTAGGCCCCCGATATGATAGACCCTTGCGCATACGCGACGAATAGCAAGTGGCCATCTATTCATAGGGTGAATATGGCGCCATCCAACAGGGTGTGGGTACGTACGATGGTGGGACCGCGCAGAATGTGTTGAAGAAAGCGTTGATTACGTAGTCTTGCCGCATAAGAATGGCGCAAAAAAGGTTCACAATGACAATACCTCCAAGGCGCTGAGCGTCGGCACCTTTAACGCACAACGATATGAAGATACCCATGTTGATAATGAACACAATCCCAAAGAGGCGACGGTAAAGGGTGAAGATGCGGTGGCGAAGATTGCGGATATATCTTCCTTGAGTTTTCTGAGGAATGTCGTCGTTCTCGTATCCGGCCCATGCGACCTCTTCCTTGGAAATAGTTGAAACCTCCGAACCGACTTCGGTGATGGATGCGGAGTTCGGTTCGGAATTCGATGACTTGGGGCCTGGGACATGAGCCGGTGGCGGGCACTTGGGCTCCGGTGGGGTCGAAGGAATGGAGTCCCCATTCACAGACAATCCTGCTGTGGCGCTGCCATCTGTTTCGGTGCGTAGGGAATCAAGAGCAAGTTGCTGCAATTGGCGCTTGTCGATTTTGCCATTCCTAGGAAAGACGTGAACATGACGTCGTTTCCAAAAGAGTTCACTCACGCTGTCTTGGGGAATTCGTCCAAGTGGAGAATCTTTGTGGGAACAGCGTAGTATGGTTGAATTTTGGCCGTTGCGGCCTGTATGTCTTCGGTTTTCGCGATTGCCGGTGTTACAAAGCCCCAGAGTTCTCCATCAATCAGTAGCGCCGTTGCAGCACGGATCCCGGGGAAGGTCTTGGGTCAATTCAGCTCCTGGACAATATCCAAAATCTAGACACCGACCTCCATGGCATTCGATACGCCATCAAGTTCCACACGGAAGCCCTGCCTCAAAGTTAGGCCCGCTCAATTGTGCGCGATTCTCTCCTACCTTAATCTTGACTTGATTGTCGATACGACCGAGTACCTCCAGAGTTCCATCGTCGTTCCAACGACTATTTATTATCATTCAGCGCCATAGTTTGTCAGAAATGAGGGCATTGCATACCCAAGGTCACCAGTATTGAACATGACGCTACTTTGATATCAGTATGAGCCTGTTCACGGTCCGTATATACGCACCCGTGTCCCCCAGTAAATGGATCGGGGCAATAGCGTTCCGCTGTTTTTTCCGGTAGGTTGAGGTATCCACGACTTACACAAGCACCACCAGCCCACATTATTCCCGGTGAGCCGATGGGCAAAGGTTCGGCAGTGTCGGGGTCCAGAACATAGACGTTATTGTTGGGCGTCGGTTTCCCGATACTCAAAGCCCGGCCTGGAGAATGTAACTGCATGGTATTGACGATAGTCACCTGTATATATGAAATGTCACGTGAAATGCGACAAAACGAGAAGGAAATTCTTCACCTCGGTTGGTCCACAGCAGTTATAGAATTTGACACGAGAAGCCCAAGCATCGGCAAGATCTGATCAAGAGTTAAATTGAAAGGTAGACAGATCAACCGTGGAGTGCGTACTCTTGGGACATGGTTCGCCAGCAACGGCAACAGCTTTAATGTTGGGATAATCCGCAGGGTCGTGAGGTAAAAGCATCGAGGGTGTTGCGACGACAACATCGACAAGCTTCATGACAGCGCGCCACTCTTTAGAAGTCTTTCCACGCAAATACAACGTGCTTCCGTTGCACATACTACCTAGAATTTCCTTTGATATCGCTTAGGATGGATATAGCTCAAGGTCACAATTGGGGCTTACCCAGGCAGCCATATCGAAAGAAATGTTCATGAGCTGGGAAACTCGGATTCCTGGACCCATATGGAGATTTCCAGGCGGCAGGCACAGCACTAGAGCATCAAATGAGCAACACGAAGATGAAACACAGATATGTAACACTGACGATTTGTCACGTTCTGGTGGCTGACATCCACTCCTTTTGGCGTTCCAGTCGTGCCTGCAGCACAAATCAGTCAAAAGGAAGGTATACAAAGACTGTAATCCCACTTACCGCTTGTGTAGATCACATAAGCACCTCCTTTTGTAGTAGCTAGGTCCTTTGGCTTGACACAGTGTGCGGATGATGTCTGACAGATGACATCTTCAAGGTTGACGACGTTCTTGCCTACGACTCTTGATGTGAACTTGGGCAACGTTAGTACAATATCTGATCCGGAATCCTTGAGTGCGTGGGCCAGCGTGCTGTCAGAAACAATATTCCCATCGAACGGTATGTAAGCGGCGCCAGCTTTCAGGACCCCGAGGATAGCGACCACCATCAGGATAGAGCGCTCAACTAGTACGCAGACGCGGGAGTCCGCCTGTACTCCCTTATCGCGAAGGTGCGCTGCTAAGCAATTTGCTTTGCGGTCGAGCTCCCCATAAGTGATTCTTTCCTCGAAATTGACGACAGCCACGGCATCGGGCTGGTGCAGAGCATGATGTTCGAAGGCATGATGGACACAAGAGAACGGAGCTTCTTTGATTTCCCCTATGCCGAAACGGTAGAAAAGGGCTCTGTCGCGGGGAGAAAGCCCTTGGAGTTGATCTTGCAACGGTTGGAAGATGACCATTGTAGATGCTTTGGGTGGTTGTTGAACGATACGCCTCAAGATATTTCGCTTTTAAACCAGAGAACCCACAAGCAAAACCGACGATTTTCGTAAGAGATTAATCCAGCTGGATAGTGTTTGGCATTTCCGACAAACTACCGCCACCGTAGGTTTCTGTTTCGAAAGAAGAAAAAAAGTACCATGACCTAAACTGGTAACAACACGAATAGCAACTTGCCATGCGATGAAGAGTATCCAACAAAGCGGTAGTGATTGGAAACTGGGGGATATACGAGGGTCATTAGGTGATATTCATGTGAGGCATGGTACTTACTTGGTTTCTCCATTGTGTAACTTCCGTCTCATCCATTCCTCGAAATTGAATTCTTGGCTTCACGCCTTCGCCAAGGTGTGAATATGCAGTTTGCCTGGGACAGTTCCAGTGCATTATTGCTTTCGACTAAACAGGCGTGGTGGGTTACACGACAAAGATCTCATTGCGGTGCCTCGAGTGGCAGCTTCTAGGGACGCCTCCTGTCCCATTTCGCGTTTTTTTGGCAGTGACCTTGATGAGACATCAGATCTCACAGCATGGGCTATTAATATCACCTCGTTGACCTGGCAGAGCCTGTGGCTTTGATCCCGAACATTGATGTATGTGAGTAAATCTCGGATGTTTTGAACTTCGAATGAACTCGAGACTGCGGGGTCCCAAAGTGCTATATTCTGCTGTGTTCTGGACCATATGTTGGCGCATGTGGCGCATGCAGCAGTCGGTTCATCACCAACAATACAACCATGCCAAACGGAGGATTTGGAAAGCTAGGAAGTAATTTTAGTCCTGTGTGGGGTAGGCTCACCACATTGGTATTTAGATGCTCTCTCCGCCATCAGTCGTGGAGTAGAAGGGATGTGGATTTTCTACCTTTCGAAGCCGAACAACGCGACAGTATGCATTAATTACGTCTAGGTCTCAGAATGAAACGTGTGAGGTCCGAAGATGTTTATCTGAATCTCTGACGTTCAATGATTGACTTCTGTCTTGCATCTCGTGATACCCGCCTGACCCACTGTAGTGAGGCCCCGAACACGAGATAGTGACGATGAAGATGCGCACCAATAGTATTCCATCACGTCGCTTTGACCTAGCTTTCTCAGGAAATTCTCGTCGTGGGTAATGATGATGAGTTGGAAGTTGGAATGGGTCCGGCGTTCATTGATGATGCTGCATTGACTTGTATTAAAAATCACGCACGGTGCCCGATCTCGGACTCACTCTACGAGGCTGGCAGCCAAGGCATCGATGTTCTCAGTATCCAAGGCATTGGTAGGTTCGTCCAATGCGAGAATGCCACAATTTTGTCCAAAGGAATCTGAAAGTGCAAGGCGAATGATAATGGAAGCAAGCATCTTCTGACCGGCAGAGCAACGGCCTCGCATGTCCATCTCGACTTGATCTTTTGTCATCACAACCTGGGGTTGCGTATTATGAATGAATTGGAAAACGAGGGTGGAGGGAAACCCACCCTATAGTTGTAGGATCGCTTATTAGCCCCGCCTTCGACGTCTGACTTGATCTTTATTCCGTCAATGTCTGTCGAAGTGTTCTCAGGCAAAGAAATCGGGAATGATGGCGGGGACCGTGTTACCTGTTCCTTGATATGTCTTATTCCAGAGGTGTTTCATGATGTCGTTGACTTCTTCCATCTTTAGCGTGTGGTACTTCATGATTGCACTGAGGGACACGTCAGAAGCTGGTTGCATCACGGGTATCCATGAGGGGACATACTTGTCAAGCGCCTTGGCATATTTTTCCAGGTCGTTATTTGCCATGTCAGAAACCTACAAGGGAGTTGAGCAATGTCATTGGGGAGAAGATGAGCACATTTCCACCTTTACTCGAATCAGCTGGTCGGTGTATCGTTTATTGATATCCTTGAAATTCTTCTTCAAATCGACATCGTATTTTTCAGCTTGCTGTTGCAGCGTGTCAAGTTCTCCGCGGATACGACCATACTGTTAAGAGTCCAGGAAACGACCACGGCGAATGATGAAAGGGGAGGTATCAGCAAGCTGTCACGGCAAACCACATATATACCCACCTCGACGCGCAGATTGTCCTCCTTTTCCTTTGCCAGCTTGTACTTCTCCTCGAAGTTTCTCCGTGCTTTGGCCATCTCCTCCATATCATGTGAGTCAATCTCGGCCTGCACCTCACTGATCTCCCTGACAAGTCTCCGAGCACGAATGTTATCCCGGAGATTGGCCACGGAAGCACCACCTTCATTGATCTCCTTTTGAATACCAGTTATGACCTCGCGGATAGTGTTAAGCTTGGTATTGAGGTCTTGGAGCTCCAGGTCGAGCTCTTGCACCCGTTCGGAGGCATTCTCGAGCTCACGACCACGGCGTTCCTTGATGTAGCTAGTTGGGATAAGACTCATCAGTACATGGAAGAAGGAAGAACGTCGGGCTCACCGTTCAACACCTTTGTGGACATGGTTCAGCTTGTTCACACTTGTATTGAGTTCCTGGATCTGCGCGGAGATTTGAGAAACTTTAGCGTTGAGCTCCTGCTGTGAATCCTGGAACGAAGCCTTCAGCGCTTCAATCGGAGCTTCCCCTTCAGCGATTTGATTGTCGAGGTCCTGAAAACGAGGAGTATTAGGACGTTCAGTGGCTTAACCAACGGAATCCACCTTGATCAACTCCGTAAAGGAAGAAACGTCCTTCCTCATCTTGGCTATATTCTCTTCTAGTGTTTCTTTATCGTGTAATTTGCTCGACAACCCAAGCTCTTGCTTCTCCATCTCATGTAAGCTATCCTCCAAAGTTCTGATGGTCACATTCTGCCTGTCCCTCTCGAGCGTCAGACTCTGCTTCTCGCGTTCAATTGTCCGGCTAAAGAAGTCGCTCTTAGCATTTAGGTGTTAATAGAAAGAAGTAGAACGGAGACACTAACAATGTACCCGAGAGTTCATCGAGTTCTCGCTGTACATCGTCGGCTGTTCGAGTCGTACCCGTGCTCCGTAGCGAATTTTCAATAGCCATGGCTTCCTGCCGAGCTTTCTCCGCTTCTTTCTGCAGACGCGAGACTGTTGAGGCTTGCTGTTTCAGGTTACTAAGTTCCCGGACTTGGTCTTTGATGTCGTCGAGTTTCTCTTGTTCCTGAATTCACATACAATTGAGTGAGGAAGGGTAACAGCCACGGAAGGGGGATAAAGGAACCTCATCTGCGCGTCGTCTGAGCTCAGGGATTTGTTTATCGAGCTCTTTGATCTTAATCTCAAGGGCAGGGATCTCCTCAGACTCCAAAGCCTTCCTTTTCGCATCTGCGGGCCTCAACTTCTGCAACTTCTCCTGAATCTCTTCCCAAGCCGACAGAGTCTCTTTGCTCTCTGCAATATCCAGATTCTCTCCGCCTTTAATGAGTGCTTTGAGCTACAAAGCATTGTTGCTTAGCCATCGCGAGGTCATGGACTGGTGAGTAACAGGGACTTGCCGTCTTTTCCATGGTTGCCATCTCCCTATCATTTAAGTGGCGACTACAAGCTTGACACTTCTTCTCCATTTTGCTAACCTTGATCAGATTCTCATACACTTCGTTAGCCTGTCCAATAAGCACGTCGCGGCGTCGTAAATCGATTTCCTCCGCAACGGCCTTCATCGCTTCTTCATAAGTTAGATCCTCGAGGTCGTCTGTCAACTCCGCTTTGATTTTCTTGTTAATTGCTGGATAATGAATCGTGAAGTGAGGTCAGTTTTAGCCGAAACAGGTCTGTAGAGTCGTATGAGTAGGAAAAGTATGTACCTTCAACCTCGCGTTGTTTTGCTTGCTTGTCTCGAACAAGGTTGTCTTTCGACTTATTGGCGGTTTGGATTTCAGCGAGGAGGTTGGCGACGGAAGTACTGATCGTGGATCCTTCCTTCTCCTTCTGTCCGAGGAGGTTGTCAATTTCTTCCTCCATGTTATCCTGGGACAGATCTTTGGAGGCGAACTTGCGGTACTTGTCATTCACAATGTTAAATCTGCCAACCTTCCCTGTGAGAAACCTGGCACAAAGTAAAAGCGCTAAACTCACGTGTTACCAGCCTCATTCGTCTTACTCTTCGCCTCTGCCCTCTTCACATCCAACCGGGCCCTCGAATCGGCCTGCAGACTTAGCGTCCGCAATTCCATATTCAACTGCTCCCTCGTCTCCTCCATCCTCTTCGCCTTCTCCGTCTTTTCCTGGAGACGCGAGTCAAAGTTGGCTTGGGACAAGTCGGATTTGAGTTTGGAGAGTCGAGACTTCTTTTCTTCAATGTCGCCTTGGAGGAGGGTCAGTTCGGATTTGACAGCTTGTTCGTCTTCAAGTTGGCGTTCAGCTTTCTTGATCATGAGTTGACGTTCGTGCTGGATGATGGTGATGGGTGGTGGAACGGAAGATACAGGAAGAGAGACTTACAATCTGATCTTGGAGGTTGTTCTTCTTAAGCTTCTTGCTACCTAGCTCACTTTCCATCTCCAGGACTTTGCGTTGGTGAATGCTGGCTTTGTCACGGATCTCGGCCTAGAAGGAGTTGAGAGGCTGTGAAGCCAAGTGAACGAAGTTGTGCACCTGTATCCTTTCAAGATCTGCAGTCTGCTTGCGGCGCAATTCCTCAAGACGGGAGAGGAATTCATGAGCTTTCTCCCGTTCCAAGGGCGAATAATTAAAACCTTTGATCTTGTGCTTCTCACTGATTTCGTGAATGAACTGCTCTCGCTCGGCGATTTGTTGTTTATGCGCCTACGCAATGTCAGACACTAAGAACGCGGGTCACGGCGGCTTGTGTCGTACCTCGGCTTCTCCAAGAAGTTTACCGTGCTGGACAACGCAGTCTGTGTGGTCTTTCCGCACATCCGCGATCCTTTCCTCCAAATCCTCCCTTTTCTTAAGCTCCGCCTGTAGCTTGCGTTTTTGGACAGCGATGTGTTCGTCGAAGTTGCTGAGGCGAGTCTCAAGCTCCTGGTCGGATCCTGACCAGGATTATTTCATGCGACACCATGCAATACGAAGACACCTACCAGCCAATTCTTGTAGGTTCAATTTGAGCTCCTTATAGTCATCTTGCAAGCGCTCCTTTTGCTTAACGAGATTCTCGATGTGGATGTAGGTCTCACGGAACTTGGTCGCATGCTCGTAGAATTGCTGGTTGGATAAAACCTGCGCATCGTACTGCTTCTTGAGTTGCTCGTACTGGGCCTCTCTGTTCGCGATAAGGGTGCGGGTTTCTGCTAGGTTTTTCTTGACATCATCAGCTCTGTCCTTTTCTTGCTTGAGTCCCGCTAGTCTTGCGTTCTCGGCTTTGAGGTCTGATGCTCGCTCCTTGCGGAGATTCTTAATAGAATCAAGAGCCTTTGCATACCTCTCTTCTGGATGAGCAAGAATTCACGCGTTACACCTGGTAACACACCTGGTGGCTTCGAATATTTCGTCGAACTTTTTTTTGAGGTAGGACGGTTCAGCAAATGGCCAGTATGAATCTTCCTGGTGGCAAAAAATGACATTCTCAAGAACCGCTTTAGAAACGCCCAACAGTTGTGGAATTTCAATGTCCATCTCGGCACACTTGGTCGATATAGTCGTCCGCTAACAAATAATTCAGTTGACACACTAGGCACTTAGGGGAAAGATCCTTACTTTTCCGCTCTTTTCCGACTCATTCGCCAATGATAAAATGCCCTCTAACGTCTTCATCGACATTGTCGTCTTCTTCGCAGTCAAACTCAAGTTCCGAACAGCCAACATTCTGGTACCATTCGCAGCAAAGAACCTCAGCTTGACTTGTGCCTTGACCTCCTTTTCATTAGCCATCTTGGGGTCATGTATGAATGCTCCGCCACGAGTGCCCGGCGGCTGGTCGCCAGTAGTAGCATACTTGAGGCATTCTATGATCGTGGTTTTGCCACTACCATTGTGGCCTACTATAACTGTGACTGGGGAGAAAAACTCGATGACAGCAATTTGCTTGTCATCGAAGGAGCGGATTCCGCGGATTGCTAGTTTGTCCAGGTGTGCCATTGGTGATCAGAACGGACAAAGGTACATTCAAGGTGGAGGCGAGAGACGCAGTCAAGCGTGAGGTGTGACTCGCGTCTAAGTGTCATGTGACTACTGACATAATGACTTTTCGTGATTGGCCTTCCTCAACATCCTCTACGACGAAGACCGTTGTCACTCACATCTTTCATCTTCTAAACTGCAAAGATGGCTGCGAAAAATAAGCCTAATAAACTTGCCTTCCTGTCTATGCCAGCGCCGGCATCGTACGTTGCTGGTCTGGGTCGAGGGTACGTTTGATTACTCTTCAGCCTAACGAAATACTAACTGATATATTGTTCAGTGCCTCCGGCTTCACAACTCGTTCAGATATTGGTCCTGCTAGGGAAGGTCCTTCAGAAGAAGTTATTGCGTATGTACATCCTTAAACTGAAGAGAACAGTGATACTCATGAGTGTATCAGCGAAGCTCGAGCACGACGAGGCGAAGAACCTGAATTGGATCCCGAACAATTCCAAGACCCAGATAATGAGTATGGTCTCTTTGCAGGAATGACATACGAACAGGATGACGAAGAGGCGGATAAGATCTACGAAAAGGTTGATCAAGCCATGGATTCACGGCGAAAAGCACGGAGGTGCGTGCCGGGTTAGTCTCGTTACTGCCTTCTTTGATTAAGCTGACAGCATTCCTTTCTTTCTTCTCACTTCTGTGATACCAATTCTTTAGAGAGGCACGAGAACAACAGGAACTAGCGAAACATCGAGCCGAGAGACCGAAGATTCAGCAACAATTTGCGGACTTGAAGCGCGGTTTGGCTGCTGTATCAGACGCCGAGTGGGAGAATATACCAGAGGTCGGGAACTTGACAAAGAAGAAGCGAAGAAAGGAGGAAAGGTCATATGTCGTACCGGACAGCGTGCTCGTAGGCGACAGGGCGAAGGGAGAATACGAGAATGCTTTGGACCCACGACAGCAAGAGGTACGTCTACCAATGGAAGGGGACGCTTTAGCATCGGCTGACCACTGCTCCCTAGATGGGCGGTTTCGTTACGCCTGCGGATTCCGGGACACTTACGAATTTTGTCGAAATCGGTCAAGCGCGGGACAAAATACTTTCTCTCAAGCTCGACCAAGTGGGTAGTGCTCAATTCTTTCATCCAACTGGAAGTATTTACATGTTTTCCAGATATCCGGCACAACCTCTACAGCGGGGACCGCCACCTCAGTCGACCCAAAAGGCTATCTTACTTCCCTCGATAGTGTCGTGATAAAGTCCGACGCGGAAATCGGCGACATTAAACGCGCACGCATGCTCTTCGATTCCCTTGTCAAATCCAATCCCAAGCATGCCCCCGGCTGGATTGCAGCAGCCTGTCTTGAAGAACATGCCGGTCGTATGGTCGCGGCTCGAAAAATTATAAAGGCCGGTTGCGAGAACTGCCCGAAGAGCGAAGACGTTTGGTTAGAAGCTGCTCGGTTGCACGTGAGTTTCGACTTCCCTCTGCTTTGATCTTGAGTTTGAAAAGCATGATGATTCTCAACTAACGGGGTTTTTAGAATAATAATGATGCGAAAGTTATTCTTGCTAATGCGGTACAACATGTTGGTCAGAGTGTCAAAATTTGGCTCGCAGCTGCGGATCTTGAGCACGACACAAAGGCCAAGAAACGTGTCCTGCGAAAAGGTGTGCCATAATTTTCCTCTACAAACTAATCTCGGTCTCAATCTTAACTTTCGACTTCCCCGTGTCTAGCCCTCGAACACATACCGAATTCGGTCCGGTTATGGAAGGAAACCGTTAATCTCGAAGAGTCAGCGACAGATGCCCGAATCCTTCTCGCACGCGCAGTCGAAGTCATCCCCATGTCTGTCGAGCTCTGGTTGGCTCTCGCACGGCTGGAAACACCAGAGCGCGCGAAAGCTGTGCTCAACAAAGCCCGAAAAGCTGTTCCAACAAGCCATGAGATCTGGATTGCTGCTGGCCGCTTACTTGAACAAGAAGCTACTTCGCCATCTACATCAGAACCTAAATCAGAAGAGCAGAAGGCCAAAGAGCTCGAAGTCGTTGACCGTACGATCGAACTTGCTGTCCGCGAGCTGCGGAAACACCAAGTCCTACTAACGCGGGACCAATGGCTCAAGGAAGCAGAGAAGTGTGAGAGCCAAGGGAGCCCAAGAACGTGTGAAGCAATTGTAAAAGCGACGGTAGCGATGGAGGTTGAAGAGGAGGATCGGCTGGACACGTGGGTCGGTGACGCGGAAAGTGCAGAATCCAGGGGGATGGTAGGGACAGCGAGGGCAATTTTAGCATATGCCTTGAAGGTTTATCCTGATCGGAGGAACTTGTGGAGGAGGGCAGCCGAGTTGGAAAAAGCTCATGGGACGAGGTGCGTGGTTTTTCTTTTCGTTTTTTATCCTTTCGGTATCTTTTGAGCCGCGTATTGATTCTGTGTTGTTTTGTGCAGGGAGAGTCTAGACGCGTTGCTTGGTCAGGCGGTCAAGCATTGTCCACAAGCGGAAGTCCTTTGGCTTATGGCTGCGAAAGAGAAGTGGTTGGCTGGGGACGTTCCTGCTGCGCGAGAGGTCTTAGAACGCGCATTCAATGTCAATCCTGAAAGTGAAGAGATTTGGTTGGCTGCTGTCAAGCTAGAATCCGAAAATGGGAATATGGACGTCGCGAGGCAGCTACTACAGCGTGCTAGAGACGTCGCCGATACCGACAGAGTATGGCCATCTACTATGATACTAGTCATAATTCCGATTTAATTCGTTCGCAGATCTGGATGAAATCCGCCGTCTTTGAACGCCAACTCGGGCAACTCGACAGCGCGCTCAAAACACTCGAAACTGCCCTGACCAAATTCCCAAAATTCCCCAAACTCTACATGGTTCAAGGTCAAATCCATCAGAAACTCAAAAACTTCCCTGCAGCACGCGCATCTTACGCCGCTGGGTTGAAAGCATGCCCCAAAAACATCACTCTCTGGATCCTCGCCTCTCGTCTCGAAGAAGCTGATGGCAAGAGCATCAGATCCCGTGCTCTTCTTGAAAAGGCTAGGCTCGTAAATCCGGCCAATGACGAACTCTGGGCGGAATCTGTCGGGGTGGAGGAACGCTCAGGAGGGGCAGTGCAAGCGAAAGCAATGCTTGCACGTGGATTACAAGAGTGTCCCACCTCCGGGCTTCTCTGGTCCCTCTCGATCTGGTCTGAACCAAGACCCATGCGCAAGACGCGTTCCGTGGATGCGTTGAAGAAGAGCGCGGATAATCCTATTATTATATGCACGGTTGCGAGGTTGTTCTGGGCGGAGAGGAAGATTGAAAAGGCGAGGCAGTGGTTCGGACGGGCTGCGGCTACTGCGCCAGATTTGGGGGATACGTGGGGTTGGTGGTTGAAGTTTGAAAGACAGCATGGGACGGAGGAGCAGAGAGAGGAAGTAAGGACAAAATGCATCGCTGCAGAGCCGCATCATTCGCCGGTGTGGCAGAGTGTGGCGAAGGATGACGCGAATAGGGGGAAGAGTGTGAGAGAGGTTCTGGAATTGGTCGCTGATGCGTTGCAATAGTCTAATTTGACGCTTTTTCGTGTATTACTTTAGTTTTATTTCCATGCGAACATGTACTTACCCCGTCCACCAACTCGCTAACTTGATCTTACAAACAAGTCCAACGAAAGAAGACACATGCACTTCTTGTTGTACAATTCTTAGTTCAGGATTCGGTTTGATATAAATCAGGAGGTCTTCCCACCTCCAACATCGTTAGGCTCCTGACTGCGTGAGGAATTACTGGAGCATTCGCGGGAAGGGATTCACGCCGTGGTTTGACTCAAACGACTTGCCATCCGAGTTGAGCAGGGTTAAGGCTCCATGCTCCAATGAAGGTACGCCACTAAGCTAAGTGAGAAGTATACACACGAATGCGCTACTACTGACTGTATATTATGGAAGTCACGAACAAGAGGAGGGTCGTTCGCCAGTGCTTAAGTACTCAGTAGGCGCTGGATGCCGGCAGCATCCTCCATATCTTACCAGCTAGCCTCAGATTCTATTCACCACGATCTCACCCTTGAAAGAGGCTCGAAATCCACTCATAAGTATCTCTCCGTGTGCCTTTAAGGGAAGTGGAGCGTATCTAGTAACGATGCTCTGTTCATATACGCTGGGATACTCATCTTGCTAGCCCAATCCTGTCCACCGGATAGGGTGTCTGCCCATAAGAGTCGCTTCAGGACATGTATGGTCGCTAGTAGGCATTGTATGATGTCTACCTCCCCTGGTTCTGTCGAGCTCCCACATCTGGATACATATCTCAATCATCTATCACCTGCCATAGCTAAGCAATTTGAGATTTCCAGAAATATCTCCCTGGCTGTCCTTGGTGTATGAACTTTCCCCTCCAGTAGCGCCTGATCTAATGCACCTTCACAGTTCAAACGTTCACAGGCCACGGTATGGGATATTCTAGTTTATATCCCGTGCGACTTTTGGATTGTGAGACGAAGCCGCTCTGAGCCTGTTATATTTTCTTTCGTGTGGAACAGCAAATTCTTTTCTAAATATCTGACAGTCTGTAGGCTATTTGCTGCAAGTTACATCGTCAGTGCAGTTATTCGACGGAGTACGTATTAATGCTCCCGTGTTATGTTTATTGGAAGACCACCAATTTCTGCTAGCCATGCCGACTGGCAAACCCCGCACACCAATCTTTGTTGGGGATTTTTTGCATGTTAGCCTTTGAATGCTCGTCCTTTCTATTTTTCCGACGAGTTCAGGCAGTATATACTGGCAACAAATGGATCCGATGGTTCTTTTCCGTATTTTTGGCTCGTGTATACCGGGTGCGAAATCCCGGTCCCATTCATTACAGAGCTAATCGATGTTTTAGGGACTCGCTCGTATCCGGCCCATTATTACTCTTAGCACCTTCGCTGGGGTCCCTTTTGACTCCTCTGTCTTCCTGACAATCTCATATAAAATTGCCTCATCACATAGTCTGCCGGATAAACAAATTGGATGGACTAGCCTCATATCGGGCAGGTTGTAGGCCGTGCTTCATGGCTGGTTAGTTTGTTCAAAACCTAAAATTTAATATCACATTTATCCTATGTGGCTGGATGCTCGTGGACCATGAGGCCTGAGGGAGGGATCAACATGTGAGTTGCATTTAGAACATGTTGCACAGCCACGGATTAAATCCACGTGGACATCCACATCGAAGGTAAAGTAGCGCGGATCGGGCAGACCTCGTCACCTTGCTTCCGACCACTATGTCCGCTATAACTCGTAATTTACCTCGATTTATCCAGGATTTGGGTGTTGCTGTCGTTGGCAAAGTGAGCCCTGCAGTTCAATGTCTATTTTCGTGCGACACTGACAAAACGGATAGAAATGCTATGTGTCGTTGGTCGAGGACCTCAATGTCGGTGACATTGATTGCCTCAAGTACGCGGTTTCCAAAGGTCTCGGTATCGGGATCGTCGTAGGCGGCTCAGTAATGAAAGTCCCGCAAATGCTCTTGAGTGCGCTACCCCCTCCTTCAGCGACAAAGAAAGAAATTCTGACATGCCATCTCTGCTTTACCAGTTCTCAACGCAGGCTCAGCGGAAGGCCTCTCACTAACAGCCTACATCCTCGAAACTCTCTCCTACGCAATCACGCTAGCCTACTCCGTCAAAAACAACTTCCCATTCTCGACATATGGCGAGAACCTATTCCTGACGATGCAAGATGTCCTCATCACACTGCTCATCATTGCCTATGCACCTTCCCCATCCTCAAACGCAAAATCCAAATCCAACTCACCATCAGCGTCGAACAAACCGCGCGATCTTACCCTCGCACTTCTCGCAATAGCAGGGACGGGGTATACCCTCTCCTCTCTCCCTCCCAGCACACTCGCCCTAGTGCAATTCTCCACTCTACCGTTGTCGCTATTCTCCAAAGTGCCACAGATCGTACAGAATGCTCAGGCAGGTAGTACAGGCCAACTTAGTGCCGTCGCTGTCATAGCACAGATTTTAGGATGTATAGCGAGGTTGTTTACGACTGCGACAGAAGTCAAGGACGTTCTCGTTTTGTCTGGTTTCGCGCTTGCGTTAGTGTTGAATGTGGTGCTTGGTGCGCAGATGTGGATGTACTGGGGTAAGAAGGAAGTTAAGCCTGTTGTTGTGGAGAAGAAGGAGAAGAAGGAAGAGGAGGGAGAGGAGGTTGCGTCGCCACAGGTGAAAGCGGATAGGGCGAGGGAAGAGGCGAAGACGACTGCGTATGAGCCAGTTGGACAGGGTCAGCCTGTTCATAGGTTTGCGACACCCCCTCCTAGGAGTTTTTCGCCTGCTGCAGGGCAGAGGAAGTGGGCGAGGAAGACTGTTGATTAATAGTTTCCTGTATTCTTTATAATTTTTTGGATCGTAATGCAGCTTATTTATTGAAGGGAAGGCTTGGGCGTTTGAGTCGAGGTTGTGACGAGCCAAGGGACGACGGCTGGGTCACGTTTCTCTCGAGCGCGTTAACTTTTTTTCGATTACGACAAGACGCGGAACACTCGACCACTTTACTATCTCGTCCGTGACCACTACTCATGTCCATGCTCTCTCTAGCACGTACACTTCGGCAACGGACACCGCTACAATTCCAATGCAGGCGCTGGTTTGCGGAAGTCGTCAATGCTACTCCTACTGATGCCCAAGTACCCGTGACTACAACGAACGCCACAAAGGCCGTAGATTGGCGAAAGGAGAGGGTGCCTGTACGAGAGGATCATGGACTATACGCCTTCTTTAGGAGGAAGGAGCCCAAGGATGGGGAGGTGCTTGAGGGAGATGCGAGATTTGAGGTTGTAGAGACTCCGGAGAGTATGCAAGAGGTTTCTGGTGAGCTTCTATTCTCATGAGTCGTATTGCTTGGGCTTAGTATTTCGTCGTGGTTGGACGATCATAGGCCGTGGATGGAGAGCTGAGGAACTGCGGTTAAAGAGCTTCAAAGACCTGCACATGTTGTGGTATGTTCTCTTGAGAGAACGGAACCTTCTCGCAACGCAGAAAGAGGAGGCGAGGAGAATGGGAGTGCAGAACGAGCAGTTCCAAGTGAATGCAACCAAGGTGTATCATGTATGTCTCTCTTCATTTCTCTCGTACTTCCCTCCATTTTCTCACTCGCATAGGTTCGTAAATCTATGGCACGCATCAAACAAGTAATCAACGAACGACGACTCGCGTATGAGAAAGCCGTCAATCTTGTTGAGGCCGAGCGAGACGCATACCACAATGCTCAGGTGCTCGAACACCTCAAAGAAGAGCGAAGGGTTATGAATCGGAAGCAGAGGCGGGAGCAACGACTTCTTAAAGCGGCCAAGGCTGCCGAGGAGAAGAAGGCCGCTGAAGAGGCTGCAAAGGCCAATGCGACGCCGAAGGAAGTTGCTAGTCAGACGGCTGCTGCTGGGTTGTTTGGATCCTCATCGCAGTAGGTGGAATGCATGTAGTGGCCGTGGATGTAATTTATCCAATTTGCGGATAATCTGCGAGCGGGTGTTAGGGGGTGGTAATATACATATATGCGTGGTATACATCGATGCGGGTGGCAGGTGCATGCACGGAATATAGATTATTTTTTATTCACGGTCTCGGTTTTATGACCTTTCCGCCACAGTTCCTGCCAGTCAAGCATGTCCTTCGACACGAAACAATCCTTCACGCCTGGGTCCTCGTACATCTCTAGCTGTCGTGTCCCTTTTCGCAGGAGGTGTTCTATGGCATTGACGTCGCGGGGCGTGATTGACGTTGCGTTCTGGTGGAAAGTGTATCGGACGAAGAGGAGGAACTTGTGCTGGGTAGACTGGGGTTTTGTTTTCACCATCCGGAGTGCTCTACAGACCGCCATGGTGTGAGTGGTTATGTGTAGGCATGTTAGAACACAACTGACCGCCTGTAGAGGGCGAGAACATCTCTCTGTAGACCTGACCTCGGCATATAAGACAAGAGGGCGACGACCACACAAATTCCACTTTCTGTGTTCCGATTGGTCCTTCCATGTTTGGATCATACGCTACAGCCAAATTACAGGCGTCATACGCACATCGTGTTCCGTTCTTTGTAGACCCCTTGCTTCAAGTCACCGACGCTAGACGCGATGCGGACACAAGCTCCCGCCATATTACGCGCACTACCGCGTCGTCCCGTACAAATCAAGCGCCTTAAACGGTTATATGCGACACAACAACAAGGCGTGGACAGCGCTGTCGGCCTCTCGGACCCCGTCGGGTACTGCAGAGATCTCGTCCAGAAACACGACTACGAATCCTACTTGATTTCACAATTCTGGCCGAAAGAACTGCAGGGAGCATATTTTGGTATTAAAGCGTTCTCCGTGTGTATTCTCCCCTCCTCCTGTTCCTCGACGGAGGTAACCGACTGCTGCCTTGATCCTTAGGTGGAATTGGCTACAGTGCAGGACCATGTGTCCAATACTATGATTGGAAGAATGCGGATGCAATTTTGGAGAGATGCAGTCAAGGACATATTCAATGTGCGTTCATTGGCATGCTACCTTATCTAGGACATGTGTCAACTTGCGTGCGTAGGGCAGACCACCACGACACCCCATTGCGCTCGCGTTGTACGACACCACCCAACGCGCTAACCTACAACCATATCATTTCAAACGGATAATAGACGCTCGCGTATGTCTCCTACGACTCCTAAATTTCAAATTTACCATGTTTTCCTAGGACGCAGAACTCGAAACTACATCCTATCAGACCATAGACTCAATAACCGCACACGCCGAATCAACATCCAGCACACTCCTCTACCTCCTCCTCTCGCTACTTCCTCCACCCCTAAGCACATCCGACCCCCTCTCACACGCCGCCTCACACCTCGGTACCGCCCAAACCATTGCCACACTCCTCCGTGCCTTATCCTTCCATACAAGACAAGGTCGGAATGTCATCCCTGCAGAAATCACGTCGAGACACGGCGTGAGGCAGGAAGAGGTTATGAGATACGGACCGGAGGCGAAGGGTGTGGAGGACGCGGTGTTCGAGTTTGCTACGCTTGCGAATGATCATATGATTACTGCGCGGTCCATGTTGAAGGAGGAAGGGATGGGCGGGAAGGTTCCCATAGGAGCTATGCCTGTTTTCCTCGCTGGGGTACGTGTTTTTTTACTTGAAGTTTGAAAAGTCAAACCGGTGACCGATTTTTCTCTCCAGGTTCCTGTAGCCAATCTGCTACAGCGCTTAGAGAGGAATAATTTTAACGCGTTTGACCCAAAGTTGCAGCTACGCGACTGGAAACTCCCATGGCAGATCTACCGGGGATACTATCGACGTCAATTCTAGAGACAAGGCTCGATTCTGGAAGGACAAATTCCGAATTTTCTCTCCAGGTTGCCGTAGCCATTCTGTTGCAACGCTTAAGAGAAGAACAATTTTGACGCGTTTGACCCGAAGTTGCGCTATGCGACTGGAAACCCCCAAGGCAGATCTACTGGGGATACTATCAATGTCAATTCTAGAACGAGGCTCGAGAACCCGCTGTCCTTATTCTGTGTCTTAACCCAGAACATTAATCATTAAAAATGAAAACCAAGAGTCTTCTCAGAGTACATATCTATACCGCAACGCCCGGTCGCCCTGTCTCTGCTTCTCCTCTGGCGTCAACTCACCTTCATAATCGTCACCCTTTCCACCACGATCTCCTTCTCGACTCCCTTTCCTGGCAGCCAAGATAGCAGCACGACGGCTATTCTCTTTGCTCATCCACCACCATAGGTATGATGTGACGAGAATCGAGAAGAGAAGGTATCCTATCGCAATGATATGTGGGGTGCGGAATTGGTGTGCGGAGAGTGAAGGCCGGTAGATTAGGACGCTATGGACCGGAGTCAAAAGTTAAGAGTCAAAAAGTTGGTTGATACAAGGGAGGAATCGGCGACGTACCCTGCGATAGCACCAATGTCACCAATCGTGATCTGCATCGCGACTGCAACTGCACGTTTGGTTTGCGCCGAGACGTTCTCGCCCGGCCAGCTACGTCACCTCTTGTCATTCGTTACCTGATGGAGTGTGCTGTGCCAGAACGTACCTCAGGAGGAGAGCGTTTCCAGTGTACACGCCCGCTGCGGCAAAATGCACACCGACATACTGCGCACCTGGGGTGTTGGTTGTCAGGAGGATGATGTATCCTGTCCATGCTGGCGCGTCAACAACTGAAACAAGAGTAATTAGAAGGGGACTTACCAAGGATGGCAATGCCTGCAGTGATGATGATGAATATCGCGCGTTTGTCGTATTTCGAAGAGAGCCAGACGGTTATCCAGATTGAGATACTTGCGAGAGAGTTGGGTGGAACGGTCAGCCTGTGAAGAAGTAATAGACAATCAATGAGGTATTCAAAGACAAGCAGCCGGTTGGCACATACAGCTGCGCTTTCCAGCTCGCGTATCCCAATCCTTGGATTATCGAAGGCTGTATATTTATCCTCATTAGCCTCCAGTCTCCACCGTGGTGAAACGGTGTAACACACCAAGAACAAGCTAAGTGAATACAAAACAAACGCGAATCCATGGAACAAAAACGCATACGCCCACACAAGGTGGTCTGTCAACGCCTGCTTAACGTAGAACCACTCGAATTTCTCAATTAGTCCTGCATCAGAGTCGGCATTGAGACGTTCGAGGAGGCGTTCACGTTCCGGTTCCGTTAGCTACAAACCATATGCTGCGTGAGCGAAGTTTCTGTGAAAAGAAAAGAGACGGTAGACGTACGAACTTCGCCTTGTGTGACCAGGTGGGAACGATAAAGTACGCGAGGATTGCCACTGCGACAGTGATGATACCTTCGATGATGAAAATCCTGAAATCAAATGCTTGTTAGCGTTATGAGACTAAAGAAAATCGAAGAAGCAGGGAATACCATTCCCAGCCCTTGCGGCCGCCTACACTATCCATCTTTCCGATGGCGTATGCAAGGATACCACCGAATGCACCTGCGAGCGCTGCACCTCCGAAGAAAAGTGCGACACGCCAGCTTCTTTCATGTCTGGTGCGAGAGTCAGTTATATGAATAGCCGTGTGCAGCCGGGCGGATTCCACACCTGCGGTAGTACACTGAGAATACATAGATGACACCTGGGAATAGGCCGGCCTCTGTCACCCCCAAAACTATACAATGAGGGGTTGATGCATGAGTGTATGCGTGGGGGGGAGTGAAGGCAAAATGCTCACGGAACCGAATTCCAAAGAGGCCAGCTTTGTTCGTGACAAGACCTTGACATACGCTCACAACACCCCAGATGAGTGTCAATGTCGGGAGCCAGATTTGTGGGTTGAAGCGTTTCAAGCTGTTATGATGTCCACTAATGCACTTAGATTGTACTGAAGCGGGTGCACATACATGATCTGGGAAACGCGGGTCAAGGACGTGTAGTGATTAGCTTGTAGAGTCTGTCACTCACGTTGGCAGGGACTTCGAAAATGACATAGGCGATGAAGTATAGTGCGAGAGCGGTGTTGTATTCGGAGGATGTGATGCCGAGATCCTGAAATCGAACTAAGTAAAACATGATCAAAAACCTTTGGATTCACCACATACGGTCGTGAGACCAAGAATTCTGGACGCATTAGCAATGTAGTTACAATCATGAGGGAGCAGCTATACTTCACCAAGACTCACTTCGCATTTCCAATATTTGTTCTGTGCTATTGTCAGTATACGATCCAAAACTAGGTGAAGAAGTAGCGTTACATACCTATCCAAGAAACTCAAAAGATACAGCGCTGTCAAGATGGGCAACAGTCTGCATGTGTATATCTCATCAAATTAGAATCATTGAAGAGGTACTTGAAAGAACATACCTCAAATCTACTTTCCGTAGTAGTCGTCTATCTTTCGGAGTGTAGTAATCCTTTTCGCTGTAACGTGACTCCGAGTCTGTCGACAACGTCTTTTCCCCCATCTTGAATGTCAATTTGAAGTCTTGGACAAAGGACGTGGTTGGGTTGATGCGGAGGCCAGAGGCGGGAGTAGGAGAACCGAGACCAACTCTTTTATTCACTCACGTCTACAGGCATCCTCAATTTCCACAAGTAGTATGTCGCCAGTCGGTAGGCGGATTGCGTCATTTGCAGTTGAAATAAGGTGAAAAAAAATCATAGGGTTTAGTGACTGATGGCAATATTGATGTTTTGGTTTAAACATATCGGTCACATGAAGCCATTTTCCTGGATTGGAGGGAAGGCGTATGACGCGCAGACTCGCAGAGAAATCGAATGGGACATATGATCTAGTCTAGGTGACTCGGGATAAGGGGATAAGGAGTTGTCATGCTTCTGTGGCTAAAAGCAGCCCTTTGAACGATCCTGCATATCGTGGACATAGTCCCGCTTGAGTCCTAAACTAAGGACTTGACCCAGCAACACTTGGGGCAGAAGGGTCCTGGACTCCTAAAGGCGAAAGAATTCGAGTTGCGATCGGCCGATGGAAAGGACAGTATCAGGCGTGCAGCCCTGAACCACAAGGTTTTGGAGACGACGGTACGGCAGTCGTCAAAGGAAGAGGGGGGCTCGGATGGATGTGCCGATTGACGTTGTGGTAGTACTGTCCTATGCGAACTCAATAGTAGAAACAGGGCATGCCGATGCACCATTGAAACCGAATAGCTTGATATTTCGAAAAACTCGACAAGCCATAAATGCCACGAGAGGCATTGAACGTGCCCGGGAAGGGTGGGGGAAGTAAAAGCGACATTTCAGTTAGAATGGTCGCTCCAACGGTAATCCTAAGTAGAGGAATGCATCAGGCTCGTTGTTTTTCGCTGAAACATCTGCAAAACGTACAGATAACATAGTTGTCCCCCTCGCAAGGCGGCACGCAACAATCGAGGTAACGCCTTGCCTGACACGGGAGTTGCCCAACCGAGCCATCCACCCAGTGAGCTGCGTGTCGATGCGATCTTGTGTGAAATCGCTAGGAAAACGCAGGTGTCAAACAGGAAAGAGGATAGGGCACTAACAAGGTTGTAGGGTTGAATAATGGATTCATGAAAGTAGTGTGCCCCTGGTACGAAGGCCGACACTACACCGATGGGCAGTGTAACTGTAGAGCTGGCATAAATCACCCAAAGTAAAGAGAAGAGTCGTTGTACTGGTCAACTCGTTGAAGGAACAGGATGGCAGAGCATGAAATGGATAAGGCACATAAACAGCCGCCAACAAGCGATAGAGCGTGTGGAATATCGATTGGCATCGCTAAACAAAGAAAGTTTAAAGTGAGGATCAAGACGTGAGTACGCAAGACCCACTTCTCCCCAAGACGCTGTGACACAAAACGTAGGCTGCGGCGAAGAATTTTTGGGTATGTCAGTAGATGGGGAAGGCTCATCACACTTAAAAATACCTTGAGAATATGAAAGAAAATACAGTGAATAGGAAGGGACTGCACCTCACAATTTGGGGGTCATCCGGAAGATAGACAAGAATGTCCCATACGGTTGCCTGTGTACGTGAGTGTGAGCAGCAAACCTAGGCTGTCAAACCAAAGGCATACCCCGACGACAACATTCCTACTAACTTCCTACTAACTTCATATTGTCTGCCATCAGCCAGTGAATGGTGGTTGAGGTAGATATCTGGATTGAGGAAGGTTCCATTAATAGAGGGTGCCATATCATGCGAGAAGCACACCCGAGACACCACCTTTGATATATCCGCGGTCTTTTGCCATAAACCTTGCTCGGGTCTTTCTTGAGTTGATAAAGATCCATGCCAATTGCCCATATACACCTGCCGATGGTTATCTGGAGCATATGGTGGTAAGGAATCAATCATCGTCTGATGCATTCGAGGCACTAAGAGGACTAGTACTGTGGCGCTGATAAGTTCTAGAGTGACAGGATAAATATCATCGCAGTCGTTCAGTTGGAACTTTAGGTGCTCGTTTTGGCTGATCACGATGAAATATGTTGCAGTGGTGGTGCTACGACATACCCAACCTGCTGCTGGCATAGAAACGGCTGGGACTCATGGTTCACTAACGATCGGAAAGTACCGTATATGCTGAATTGTGGTTTGCAAGTGAAATAATAGTCATTGCGATGACCCACTTATCGTGCTCATGAAAGCCATCATGCATCAACATTAAACCCGAGTTTGGCAGCATGTCGGATTACATGTATGATATGGAGATGATGAGAATGTTGGTTCTATACATTGTGGGTATCGGCGACAGTTCTAGCGGAAACGGCACTATAATCGAACAGTTTGATGTTTCGGAAGACTCGGCAGGCCATGGAAGACACGAGAAGGGTTAAAGGCACTGGAAGCACGGCCTTGGGAATTTGGGGTACAGAAGGAAGATACAGGAGTATCCCGACCACAGCCATCATTCCAACCGTAATCCTAAGAACGTAAGAGCAAAAGTAAGTAGAGTTTCAGAGAGCTCAAAAATCAATACTTGCAAGTAATACTGCTGACCGCCCTGCAAGACTGCACGAGACAGTCGTGGAAGTGCCTTACCTGAGACAAGGCTATCCCATCCTATCCGCTCTTCCTTTAAACAATGGGTTGAAGCAATCTTATACGAGATTACCAGGAAGACAGCTGAGTCAAAAAGGAGACCAAGGAGGAAGCTGACTGCAATGTAGGGGTGGATACCAGAATCCTTGTACCAATGTGTCCCCGGTATGAAGCTTGGGTTCATACTGAGGGGCACCAGGATATCGCACAGGGCATATGTGAGCCAAAATGCAGAAAAGAACCACCGAACCCGTTTGCTGTCGGCATAGACTGCGTGAACCCGTCGAAGAAATAAATAAGATGAACACCAAAATGACAATACACAGAAGCATCCCCCAACCATAGATGGGGCATCAGGACCATCGATTGGTGTAGCTGAGAGACCACAGGTAAGTCTTGCCTCTGGGCAGTAGTATACAATACGCACTCCTTCGAATAACGCTGCTTAGGACGTAACCAGCGGCAAATAGCCTACAAATTGTTAGTTTTTTTTCTTTTCAAGAGATACTGCTCTGATATGCCAGATTACCTTGAAAATATAAAACAGAAAATGACGCATCGAAAGCGGCTACGCCTAACAATTTGAATATCGTCTGGTATATAAACCAGGATATCCCATACAGTTGCCTGTAAAGCATGAAAAGAGGCGTTAACTTAGCAACAGTAATAGCGGGGAAGAGCATACCCCCAAGACAACCAGGGCCAAGTTCCTACAGATCTCGTATTCCATGGCTTCTTTAGGGGACAGGTGATTGAGGTATGTATCTGGGTTCAGGGATCCAGTGAAGCCAGGAGAGGTGGACATCATGTATTAGCATGTGCAAGCCACCAGCTAGACCTTCCCATTTTATGTACCACTCATATGGTAGGATCATCCTCGGGCATGTAGACGTTCATATTTAGAAGAATCAGCCGCTAAATGGATCTGGACAAGTAGTTGTCAGTTGTGAACAAATGATTGAAGGTGTGAGATAAGGATATCAATGTCGGCCAATGACGAAGTTGATGATGATTATCCGAATCTGTACAATGTGCATTAAGATTCAGTACCATCGGCTCAGGAGTTTGGATATGACCTTAGCTCGGACGAACATTTATATCTTGTTCCACACTTCGTGTAAAATGCTCAAATTTTGTCATTTATGTCTGACTGATATGCTATCTATTGTGCGTGCATTGTAATACCCAAACATGAAGCAGTTTCAGAGAGCGACGGTCAAGCTGAAAAGGTGAAGGTCACCCTCAGTCACGCCCATCGAATAAACCTGGCTGGGAAGTCGTGAGTGAGTTGTTCAAGATGAAGAGCAATCAAGAACACAAGGTGGACCCTGGATCAAAGGTGTGATGGCGTGGGAATCACCATCAATGCGGCCATAAGCTGCGACTCAAGGGCATTGCGCAGACGATAATGGAGGCCTTATTCTTCAACGTATGCACATCTGCTTTCCCAACATTTACGCGTATCAACTGACATCAAGTGTGAATACTAGGTTGACAGTGGATTTCTAGAGGGTATCGTTAGAGGATTCCGGTCAGGAATCCTCACCCAGAACCAATATGCCAACCTGACGCAGTGCGAGACACTCGAGGGTGTGTGGAGTTCTACGTGCGACACAACGCTTAGCTAATTTGGGCATAATGTTCTGTAGATTTCAGGACGCAGCTCTCTGCCACGGATTATGGCAACTTCCTCGCTAATGAGCCACTACCCATCTCGACGTCCACGATTTCGGAGAAAGCAACCCAGATCCTAGTTGACCAGTTCAACTACATCAGGAGTAATGCTGTCCAACCGCTCAGCAAATTCCTTGATTATATCACGTATGCATCATATTCCAGGATTCCTCTGCTCTTGAGCGTTTAAGCCAACAAACAGGTACTCCTACATGATTGACAACATTATCCTCCTCATCACCGGAACGCTTCATGAACGCGACACACACGAACTCCTGGAACGTTGTCACCCCCTTGGCGTCTTCGACTCCATGCCCGCTCTCTGCGTCGCAACTAACGTCGAAGAGCTCTATCAAACCGTCATCGTCGAGACACCACTTGGTACGTCCCCTCCCACCCAACCCTCTTTCGCATCCACACTCATACCACCCAATCCTAGCACCTTACTTCCGCGACTGCCTCTCCGCCGCTGACCTCGACGACCTCAACATTGAAATCATCCGCAACACAGTCTACAAAGCCTACCTTGAAGACTTCTACCACTTCTGCACAACCCTCGGCTCACCCACCTCGGACGTAATGCACAAAATCCTCTCCTTCGAAGCCGACAGACGTACCATCAACATCACCATCAACTCCTTCAACACCGAGCTCTCCAAAGAACAGCGCGCCCGACTGTTCCCTACAATCGGCCGTCTCTGGCCTGCCGGAAACAACACCCTTGCACGTGCTGAGGATATTGATCAAGTCCGCCAGGCATGCGAGACTGTTGCTGATTATCGTTCATTTTTCGCTGGAGGTGCTACGTCAAGTGCCTTAGACCGAGGCGATGATTTGACCGTCGCGTCACATTTGGAGGATAGGTTTTTCCAAACTGAGGTGCAGTTCAACAAGGAGGCGTTTTTGCAGCAGTTCCAGTACGGTGTGTTCTACGCCTATATGAAGTTGAAGGAGCAGGAAATTAGGAATTTGACGTGGATTGCGGAGTGTATTGCGCAGGATGCCAAGGATAGGATACAGGACTTTATACCCATTTTTTGATGCTGGCTCTCTTTCGCCTGTAATTTATGTTTACTCGCCCTGTTTGACATCTATAGCTTCAGGATAGTAATATTGTGAAGAAAGGGCAGGTAAAAATACATCTGAAGCCTTGGACCGTCATTTCTACTAAGTTACAGCATAAGGATACATTTTCTAGTCGAAGCTGCGACAATGAACGAACACTCGTCTGAAAGCAAAGGAGGATACAGGTAACCCGATAAAGGACAACTACTCAGCTGTTGCACTAGCCACGAAGGCATTGAAATTATAACTAGTCGGAGCTCCCTGGAACGTGAATTCCTTCGGAGCGAGTTCAACAACCGTCTTGCCATCACGCTGAATAACACCTTTCATCGTACCACCAGGGGTAATGGGCACAGAAAGCTTTGAAACGCCTGCGAGGACTTGGAATTGCTTTGCATTGTCTTCAAAGGTCGAGAGAACGACGGTCGAGGGAGCAGTTGTCATCACTACGACCCATACTGCGTCTTGCGACTACAAGAACGGCTGTGAGTATTTCTGAGGGATGAAAATGTGTACGAGTTACTCACCAACTCGAAGTTCTCTGGCTGACCGATTGGGTCATCGGCCGTTGCTTGGGAGGGATGAGGTCTTGACCACATGAAAATCTTGTCCTTTTCAATATTGGGGAATGAGCCAGACTTGTAAGCGGTAGCATAATACTGGGTAAGTTCGAGCCAGCCTGTACAACCCATTGGTTGGTACGAGGAGTACTTTTCATAGGAAAGACACCAAGCGCACCAGTATGGTTGAATCCGTTTACCCAGGCCTCACTATTAGGCTGAGAACCTTTGATGGGGCCGACATAATGCGATTCTCCGTAGTCGTTCCAAGTCAAGACTTGGATGATATCAAACTGGTCCCGACTGGAGATGATAGACTCCCAGCGCTTAGCATAGAGATGTTGATCAGAGAGGAAAATCCACTGCAGACGCACACCTATCAATACAACTCGCTCAAAGCTTAGACACCAAGGATCTCACGTTCTTGTTAAACGAATTCTGCCCATAATGCGTAAAGAACCAAGGCGATACAGCCCCCATATATATTGGTTTTTGGTTTGGTTTCTCGTCGTCTCTCGCTTGAAAGGCACTAGAAATGGCCTTGAGAGCCTTCAAATGTTCGTCATCACTCTCGGTGGATCCAATGAACTTGCTAAGCTCCGGTTGGATGGTAGGTATAGCAGAAGCAAGAGATTTGTCTATGGACGGATCGAGAGCTGCATTGGCAATACGGACATTTGCATCAGGGGAGGGTTTGTTGTTGGTGGCTGGGAGGGAGGCGATGAGGTCTTGCGCGAAGGAGGTTGTTACTTTGACCGGCCAGCCAGAGTTCCACTAAAGAAGGACGTCAGGGCCTAATTGTCGGTACCTCCAGCAAACTCACATTGAAGTCTCCGTCCATGACCTCTGAAAGTTCACCAAACTTTGCGGGATCGATGAAGAATGCGGGCACGAAGTAGATCTTTCCTTGCATATCGCCTTGCTTGACGAATTGGGACTTCCAACCATCCGCAACGTTGGCTTGACCAAATGTGCAGGTCTCACCGGCAAAAGTGGAAACGAAGGCACGTGAATCATATTGAAGTTGATTAGGGTGGTCGAAGAACGCTTTGACGAATTCACGGAGGCGGCGTGCATCGTCTGGAGAGCCGCAAGGGAATGATCTATAAACAAGTCAAAAACGAATAAACCAGATTTAGTCGGGAGACTCACGTCATGTCAAGGGAGATAAACAGTTTGAAATCGAGGCCGGAACGTTTGGCTGCCTCATAGCTGTAAGTGCGTAACAACAGGTCAGAATGAGATGGTGAAAATGTGGAATAACAAAACTTACGCATCCGCAACGCGAGCAGGTTCCCACTCATCAATACCACAGTTCAATGCGAACCCATCTATTCCAGAAGCATGGGCCAAAGCAATATCCTCTGCCCAATCATCAATGGTGTATGGGTAGGTATTGCCAACTATATGGTGGGCTACCACATATTTGCGAGATCCGTCATTGTCTTCCGGAATAGGTATTGACGTTGCCGTTGGAGTTTGAGATGCTACAGTAGTTGTAGGGGCAGTCGTTGGAGATATTTTCTCTGATACAACAGAAGAATTGGGCGGAAGGCTCCCTTGAGGTACGGAAGATGAAGAAGAAATCTGTGAAGTGGAAGATTCCGTGCTTGCCTGTGAGGTTGTGATTGGGATAGAAGATGTGTGTGATTGCTGGACTGGAGTTGTATGTGCTGGGGCAGGTACAAGTGTGATAACGTATCCAGGAAAATCACCACGGCCTGGAACTTCGTCTAGCAGTTCCGAAACCATATCACCGACTCCTTCCAGAAGCTGTCGCTTCAAGAAACGAGCATGGTGTTTGTGAGCGTCGCCAGAGATACGTTGTCGAGCATCATGGATTCGGACACGTTTGATAGGAATGACATAGGCGTGCGCAATAGTGATGATCGCGAGAAAATAAACAAACAGGTCAGTAAGTTGCATAGCGAGAGTGATTTTCAAAGGGATGGCTGGCGCAACCGGGCGCGGAAGAAGAAAGTATGGAGACCAGGTCGTGAAGAGGAGAAACCAAGAGGTAAAAAAAAACCACAAGTGATAGATACTCAGTATATAGAACCCATGATGGAACAATACATCGTCATTGTTGCGCGCCTCCCTGTGTTGCCAATCATTCCAGCAGCAAAGAACAATGAACAGGCACAGAATGGTGGACGACGAGAACAATAGCTCTACGTTGTTTGACGTACAAACAAATACGACTCCGGCATACCCAGGCATTGAATATTATTGACAAGTTTTTATTCAGTCGATCCACCACCACTTGTCCGACGCACGCATCAAGTTTTGACCACTTCCTGACCCACTCCCTGTTGAACAAATAGCACCCACTATCGGACAAGGACATCTCACTCCTGGTCGGATTTCCTGACCCCGACAAATCAAGCAAGCCCATTTAACGGCAGACCGGCTACTTGCAGAGAATCCAAATGCGACCCGCCTCGATACGAGTGCCTCAGTCTGGCCTACGGAGACCTTTCCTCTACACGGACATCCTTGGACTATCTATGGCTGTCATATGACACTCAAGATGCTCCCACCGAGACAAATATAAGTTAGATGTCCATTTTAGACGCCCCTAGTCCTTCACCTTACCATACCATCCAACATGATCGCCATCCGCAGCAACGCCCACTTCATCATACAGTTCGTCTTGCAGACATTTTTGTGCACCAAACGAGTCACCCTACTTCGATTCTATCTCCTCGCATTGGCAGCATTCCGCGCCTGGAGATCTCACCGACTGACTTCTCATCACCACCTGCCAAAATCTCTACATGAGCGGTCGAGGTCCCCTATTCGGAGGTCAATGTGATGGTTTTGGTATGTCGCATTCTTCCGTGTCAAGACACTCCTTCGGACATTCTCATGCATAAATCCCAGCGCTTGCATCTTGCCGCACAACCCAAGATCTTGACATTTCGGTATCTCCATCCTCGTTTGCTCCTTAACGTCAATGGTGCTGTCGTACCCTTTGGTCCGTCCGTGCCTGCAGATCGACCGCCGACCTAAAGTTTCGATTGGACGTGTCATGGTGAAAATAGGTGTTAGATACCCAGTGGCCAGAACCAGGTGTCATTAAGGGGCTCATTTATTAGGAACGAGAAACACTTCCCTATACGAAGTCACGTTGTAAGCCTGTATAGCAGCTTGATATTGTGCTGCAACGCTATCTAGTCTTATTTGACAAAATCGCAAATAGTTTTGAACATGTCAATAGAGTACACCAAAACGTCAGCCTCACACAAGCCCACAGCTTCAAACCCCAAATTCAACTTAAAACATTTGATTCATTTCACTGGAATGACTGCGCTAGCATCGAAAGGGTGTTTCCAATCTCAGAAACCCTTATATCGACGCCTCAGTTCAATTATACTCACGACCTGGAGTTCTTCAGGGGCGAGGAAGAATCCCACCGCTGGGTTACGGGACGAGGCGATGATTCCCGTCCTTAGCAAAACCTTGCAGATCTGTATCCCAGGTGGACAATAAGTTGTTCATCTGGGTGCGGATGTCCGAGCATAAAATTAAATACCCGGAGAGCAGACGTTCTGCACTCACCTAACTGGTGATTTCAAGTGTTAGCTCCTCTGGTGATAGTGCACTTCTCTTCACCCCGGACAATAATTTGTCTGGAGATTCGTGGATACTATTTTTGGCAGATGTGAGACAAACATTCTATAGGCGCATTGATATTTTATTAGTGAGAGATTCATTTGCTGTATAGCATGGACGACGTAACAAACACCGTGAAAATATTGGACTAGTTATGATCCAAGCTTCGTAGATACTCCTCTACTGCTCCCGCTAGAATGCGATGGACGTGCTCCGTTGGGTGCCCGGCATCTACAACAATGCATAGGTTACCTTCTGACAGTTAATTGACGTCGATGCTACTCACTGTGCCAGAAAAAGCTCTCTTCATCTTGGCAAGTTGGGCAGGAACTATCCACGACTTTCAACTGTGCGTCCTTGAATGCTGTTGAAACAAACGTACGTCGTAGTGTCCTCGAGTCCAAATTCTTTGGGATTGTCGAGAATCCTCGTGAAAACCGAAGCAGCGTCAACAGTCAGCACCAATTGATCTATTGATGGTTCATCACACAGTACCCACAACGATCTTCAAACTTGCCTGGGTTTTCTTTCGCGTATTCTGCAGCCCGGATTGCGAGCTTTTTGTTGAACTTCCCGATCATCTCTTTCAACCTCTTAACTCCTGTCCGGACCATTGCCGCGGAGGGGGACCTGTCTAGAGGCGGAACATTGAGGAACAAGTGAGTGCGTAAACCATTATGGGCAGCCGTTTTCTAAACACCACATTATGATCTGTGCAGAGTTAGTTGAGATCCAGGGGCGCACCACAATATTGAAATAAGACTCCAAGCTAGCATCCACGAATGCACTGATGTCAGTTAATTGCAACGATATTTTACTTCATGCCAACACTGGGAAGTTGGATAACGAGCTTACAGTCTCGTTGTCGCACGCATGGCGACAGTCGTTGGTACCAATCCACCAAGTTGTCAGTGTTCTTCCTGCAGGTTTAGGAAGGATATCTGCGGCGTAATCTACCCACTGTCTGACCTGATCTACCAGTTCAACCGTGGTATTTCGACGGGGTGGTAGTCTACGGTATGTGTCAGCTTATTGGTAGTAGCCGCAACATGAAGATTCCGGTACGCACAGTGAGTTATCAATCTTTGCCCCTCCGTGAGCAAAATCCCACAGTTGTTTCCGGCCTGAAGCGGGAAGCCCTTCAAAGCAATCAGTGAGATATTGTAGCTGTCAGCGAAAGGCTTCAGTAATGCTTGGCTAGAGCGTAACAGGACCTCACCCAATTTGACCCACCGGAGCTTGTCTAGATGATTGTTAATTATTGTTAACCACAGCAGATCCTCATCGCGGTCGCACCTTGTTAGGAATAATTCGATTAGAGAGCAACTGTTCAGGTGTAAAAGCGAGCCTCGTGGCATCGCCAATAAAGCTGGACTACGCCTTGAATAAGAATGTTAAGCAAGCGGAAAGGTCACTAACCTGAAAGAGGGCAACCCAAAAGTACCAGGAACCAAGGAATATGAGTCTCCAAATGCGTATACATATTCGATGTGATCCCAGCAAAAGCCCTGAATCGGATAGGATGTCGACCTAGTCACAGCCAAGAGTTAATAGGAAGAACCCCAAAAGCATTTCAATAGCGAATAGCACCATATGTCTGTAATTTGGACCGATAAAGGTGTTATATTCAAATGTTGATGACCCCGTTTATCCTCGGTTGAGAGACGAGACTCTTTATCTGGATGCTGTACTGCAAGTCTGCTGTGACTACTGGGTATGCTTGCCATCGGATCTCTGTTCGCGCTGTAGGTGGTATTCCATAAATTACGTCTCCTAGGTGATGTATCAGCTGTTGTGAACGTATTGCAAGCTCTATGAGGCTTTGAAACTCACCCAGATGGGCTTTTAGAAGTGAAATAGGCCTCATAACGGCCATAAACTTGTGGGGAGTTGAAATCCGAAGGAGAATTGAGGGACATCGCCTGTCCGGATGGCGGTGGGGTATAAGTGGACAGCTTGAAATCCCCATTGCCAGCATATGAATGGCCGCAAAGCGCCCATGAGCAGCTATTAAATGCTAGGTGTCAAAAGGATACGCAGATGTGCGAGATCCCTTTCGCCTTGGCCCTCCCAAACTTTCATTGAAAGAGAGCATGTACGTAACCGGTATTCAAACGAGCGAGCAAAAGCTGTCACGATTAGGAACGTTGAGTATGAATTGGCATGGGTTCGGGAGCGCCTATCTCTTCCCGAATTTTCACGGGAAGCATGGTCATGGCAAAGCACAAGTATTGTGAGTATGTCACTTATACTATCATAATTTATACAGCCATACTAAACTGTAGACCCTGTAGACATTCAGGACACTCAAGTACGGCGCGTACTAGTGCCCAGGGGATGGCACGGAAAGGCGGCTACTTCAGCGCCATTGCCGACCCACCACCAGAGAAACGCTAAACTATCAGGTATCATATCTCCCGCACCTTGCTTGGATTGCTTTGCTTCCGAACTTTTTCTTTGCTTTTGGCACACCCTTCCGACATTCAGGGCGAGACTGATGAACACACCGTGATTTGGTCCTTCCTTTCCGTTTCCACAGCCATTGTCTCGAGGGTTATCACTACCCTCGCTCATATGCTCATTTAGATGTCCAGGAAGCAAGTTAAATGATTTACTGACCTTCGTCCCGATATGGAACAACCGCCACCCATTGCTTATTTTATTGCTAAAAACGAGCATTTCAGATCACACTGAGCTTCGTCTTCTGACTTCCAACTCCAACATGATCTTATCCGAGTGGAGTGTTCGGGTCATACCAGATGGCAAGGGTGAGCAGAACGCAGAACCCAAGAGTAAGTAATCTAAGTGTGCACCGAGGAACCACGGGGTGTAAAGAGCTGTAGATATCAATTTGTACGACAGCTGCGTCGCGATGTGCATGTTGGCACTGGACCATATCACGCACTGCGAACGTCAGTATGGGGTCATCGCGGTTGGCGTCTAGAAGCCATAACGTTCGCACATTCAGGTGTTCCGACCTCATGGCCATGGACTTTGGGATAAAATCTTCGCCTGGGTGGTAGCCTATGGGTTTGGTCCAATGCCGCGAGATCAATCAGAAAGTCACTTCGTGACTCGCCATCACAGGTGACATCTCCTTTGTGTCCTTCGGCCCCGCTACAAACCTTGTTTAACCACCACCCACTTCTGCTCGCCATCGCCTCCTCTCCGTCTTTTGCAGCAAAGAGCCATGCCCTTGGACTTTTCGTTTTTCGCTGATGACATGATCCTCGAGATTCTTGGTTACCTTCCAGCCCTAGATGTTGTTCGGTATCGACGTGTAGGTGTTGAGATTGCGATTGTCTCTACTGCTAACGCACGAAGCTGGGCAGGTTTGCCGACGCATCTTCCAGGCATCCAAGGAGCGCAGTGTCTGGATTAATGTCTTCTTAAGAGCTCAATGCCCATTACCTGATCTGGATCCGTATACAACTTCCACGCAAGATATCGAGAGGCTTCTTGTCCAGATGGAAATTATTGACGCGAAATGGTCGGGTGTTCGTCCTGGCGCCCCTCAGGTGGTCAGGAAATCTATTCCTAACGTACATGTCCCAATTCGTCCCTTCTATGGCTTGATGTCACCGTACATTGTCGAGGAGACCCAGGACGGGAATGCGACCACATATACTTGGTATCAGAGGAATGATCTCCAACGTCCGGTACTAGAATATCAAGTGTCACCAAGAATGTTCCGGAGCCCGCTTTCTTACATCGAACCCGGGAACAATGCGTTATACATTGCATATGTCGAGAACTTGACAGAATCCCCCGCCCATGACACAGTCCAGCATTTGTAAGTGCGTATCGCTGCGAAATTTCACCATCCAACCGAATGATTTAGAAAAATTGCAAAATTTGAATGCTCTAAGGAGAACATTGTGACCAAAACTCTGGAACACGATATTCCGTTGCGAAGCTCGATCCTTGGAACACCAACTGAATTGGGCCTCCAAAATGGTTATATGATATTCTTTCGACATGCTCAAGCTGTTGAACTGTTCCACCTTGAAACCGGAACGGCCATTACTTGTCCTGTTCAAGTAAGCCCTATGTCGATGTATCACCAACTATGGCTCAGCCATGTCAATACCAACAGAGTAGATATGACAACGGCAACGATCCTGCCCGGTACTTCGTGACAACTTCACATTTCATACAGCTCTTCAGCTCCAAATTAACATTTTCCAAACTGCCAACTGCCATGGAGCTGAAGGATCCCGTCCAACCTCTTAGGGAAACACATATCGGGACACTCCCTCGGAATCTTAATCGCCTCCATTTCTTTTCCCGTTCAGCGTCTTCCTTCGTCGCTCTTGGTATCACCTATAATTATCGTCGAGAGAACTTCCACGAAAACTCCTTTCACATCTACCTTCTCACATTGAACCTTGATAAACACACCCCAACATGTCAAATCCGAGAAGATTTCGTTTACGAAGTCAAAGGTACCTTACAATCGCTTTTCTTGGCGCCGTGCTCCCTCTCATCTCGTTCTACCCTCGGGACCCTTACTGTGGAGGCTTCACTGCCAACTTATACTGAGTCAGGGCGCAGGATCGCACGGGCATTCCGGACTGCTCGAGCCTACCACTTGGCGATGCGTGTAGACTTTGGAATCGAGGGTCAATCGGCGCCAAGCATTACTCTCACCGAGATTGACTTCTTACCGGATGGGGAAAAGGTGACGGTCATTCGCAGTTTCAATCCATATGCTGGTCAAGTTGTGCTGAACGTGCATGAGTATCCGCGAGCATATTCGCCTCCTGAACTTGTTATAGTTGATTATGTTTCCCCTTGAATGCCGTGTGTTATCACCCGTAGTTTCCGATGTACATAATGATGGACTGGGTAGCATCAAGTTTCCAATCAAGCATGATCATCGACCGGTCCCGCTTACCAGGAAAACTTCGCCTTCCTCCTTGCAGCTATATGCTATTGTTCGGGTTAACCGTTCCCGTTATTGCTAACATTCAGGGTATTGCCTGATACATGTGAGCTGAGAAGCCATGATCAGGATAACTGAAGATGATAAGATGAACGAGCATCATAGTATTCGTTGACTACCTCGGTTGGCATTCGGTAAAGCCCAACTTTGCCGCCTTCCGGAATTTGATATGAAGTCATGTCATTCTGTAGTCAATACCTAGTCTTGTGGAATGAGACGAGCCGAGGTCGCACAGGGGTTTCGAGCCAAAATCGTAAACAATTTGTTGCACATCCGATTCCTGGATCATCTTCATTTTAAGTTATTGTTCAGTTATCAAACCTTCAAAGCCTTCACTCCGCTCGCCAGTTTCTCCTCCGCCTCTGCATTTGTCTCTGTCTCCCCACTCTCTACCTTGCGCGATGGCCAAATATCCAACTCAGCCTGAACCTCCAACACAACGCTCACCAACTCCTCCCCTCCTTCTTTATCCAAGAACTTTGCAACATTTTCATCGCCACCAAATTTTGCCCTCACACCATCCATAATCTTCTTCACGCCTGGCCAATAATCACCCAGCCCAGTCCAATCGCGAATCCGTGACCCAGAGAACCACGTTTTCAGAAGTTCCCTCCGGCGTGCTTCAGATCTGCGTGCTTCGAGTTCGGTGCGTTTGTTGAAGAAATCCAAGGCGGCTTCGCGTGCGTCAGGTATTACTTGCGTTTTGCCGCTAGTGTCATTGGTGGAGACATGGTCTTGCGTTCGGTGGCCGGCCCACTCGATGAATCCCGCATACATTTTCCGTTCCGGTTTTCTTTGTTTGATACCAGGGCCGCGTGTTCGAAAGCGTGACGGGTCAAAGTACTTCGTCTTCGCCGCCCATTCGTAACACGCCACACGGGTCTCAAAGCCTTTCTCCCATTCGTCCATTGACCAGCCGAAGAACTTGAGGATGTCATCCAAGGATTCGCTAAGTAAGATCGGAGGGTTGGGTTGATCGGGATACTGTTCATCGATGTGGGATCGTGTTAGGATCATCGACTGCCTCGAGAGGATCAAATCAAACCTTGAGTCCTTTGTCACTGAAATGAAGTCCGGCGTTCGTCGCAATCAAGCCCAAGATCATGTTCAAGTCGCCGTAAGAATGGACAAACATCCTTCGGTCCCACTCTTCCTTGGTACCACAAACGTTGACATCAACCTAGCCACAAAATGGCTTCAGCACCAATATTCGGCGTACCTCAATAACTTCAAGTGACACACCTGATAAAATATCTCGGCTCCAGCCTCTGCCCTCGCTTGTGCCTCCTCTTCTTCATGCCCAAATTGGGCCCACTCGCCTTGCATGACAGGAACCGCAAAATTGGATGTTCGATTCCCTTCCATCGGGTTGCAATGTTTCGCTCTAATTGCAACAGCAACCAGATCATGCGGGACGTTTATACTTCCAGGCGCGTCTCCCACAGCTGATCCATCCCCCACATTTGGGGCATTCATGTTTGTGATGGACCGTCGCGGGAGGCACACCATGAAATCCAAATCTCCATGATCTTCCTTCTGAGGCGCTTCGTGGGGGACCCCCACATGCGCATACAACTGTTCTAGTATTGGTTGTATGCGTGCCTTCAGTCCGTTGTAGACGGCTGGAGGCAATCGAGGGAAAGCAGTTGGAGCGAGAACTGAGCGAAATGCGTGTCCTCCCATGGGTTTGCGATCTTCAAGGATTCAAGAGTACTAGGCGGTGGTGGGACTGATATAACGGAGGTGGTCGTGTGTTTCTGAAGGGCAGCCTTTCTTTTAAGCACCTAACATGGCGATGTCAGAGGAAGTGCTTGTTCAACATTGTCATTCGAGTCCCTTCGGGTTATCATGATTGTTCTGCTTCTTGGATGCACCATGAATTGCGATAACCAGCGATTAGACCTGAACATTCCAAGGATAAGATCGCGCAGCACGGCGATATCCGGTACCTGTGTTACAGATCTATTTGTAGCGCTTGAACGAGATTTAGTCCTTGATATTCATGTCCTGGTTCAGACTTCTATATTTGACTGCAATCCCTTCCAGTACATTCCCTCTACCTCTTGCAAGGGGGAAAACGCTAGGGCCAGCCCTCAGATGACCCAAGGCTTGTGAGAAATTTCGCCGGGAATCTTGAGGGCGACATCAGCATCCCCCTAGTAATTTGACCTTTCATCGTTTGAACCATCAACGTATGTGGCAGCATCGACTCACCTAAGATAAATTATGTATGTGGAGCGTTTCCTCTGGGTTTCTCTACTTCAAAAGGCCCAGAGCCCGGGCGTGCGTATATCAAAAACTGCCTTCTGTCGGGGTCTGGAGGGGTGCTATGAGCAGTTCTGCTTTGGCAATGTGGATACTGAAGTGCTGTAACGATGAAGTCACAATTAGCATTACTGAGGTCATACCTCAGCAGGAGGACGATTCAGCGACGATAGACATTATTCAAAGACAGTAGCGGGGTAGTACTTAGTGAAGCCTTGAAACCTGTAGAATGGCAGGAGATTGATCATTGTATGGAGTTGTCTCTCACGTTCCCACGCTCTCTCCTTCTACTCTAACGTCTGACATCCTTCGTCCACTCGACCATTTCAAATGTCAAAATACGCACCTCACAGGCGATCAGCAAACCAACCCCGGGCTTCCTCTTCAACAGTCTGTCAGAAATGCTTGCAGAAAGGTCAAATTTCTCATCCGTCCTACACAACAACCAGTTCTGAAACTTCGATACAGGACATTACACCTTTGAATGCAAATATGAGAGACCATACGTCTCGCGTCCTTCACGCACACAGCAACTGCAAAATCCTCGACTACTGGCCAAGCTGAAGGCTGATGGAAAACCAAGTGTTGAAGTCCCCGAGGAATTCAAGAACAAGTCTGTAACTAGTCCCGGCCAGCTGGCTGCTTTGCTGACGCTGTGTTACGCTGACAGGAGTGGCATCGCAAACAAGATTCTCGAAGCCAAAGAGAAGGAAAGGTCAAAGGAGCTGAAAGAGAAGGCAGTGGCATCGTCTTCCCGCAAGCGCGCTAGGTGCGAAACCACTTGTCCTCAACCTCGTCTTCTGACTCATTGCCGTTGCACAGGTCTACCTCATCATCCTCCTCTCCCTCCGACTCGGACTCGGATTCCACTTCAGAATCGGATTCGGAATCTGGTTCAGAGTCGACTTCGACTTCCTCAGGTTCGACTTCCTCAGGTTCCGAGTCTGGTTCAGACTCTTCATACTCCCGATCTTCAAGATCCCGTTCTCGTTCGCGTTCTCGGGATCGCAAACGGCGACGTAGTCGCAGCCCTTCCAGTGATTCTGACTATTCCCGGCGGAGATGATTCCTTTTATACGCCTTCCGGTTGTGACTACTAGTTTGTACTATGGCCTTAATGCATTTTCTTACATGCTTTTGGACGAAAATTTCGGCAAAAAATGGATAGTATTAACAGAGAAGGTACGGGACAATAAAATACAGCAGTCAACATGTCAGCCCTACGGTCTTCGTATTCATGATCAATGCAACAATAAGTCTACACCGACAGTGAGCCCAAAGGAATCCGGGATAAACGACAAGTTGCATGACGTACCCATAGAGACCCAAAACCTCGGCAAAGATTAGGATGAGAACCATGGAGACAAAGACTTTCGATTCGTTCAGGAAAGCACGGACACACTAGCAAAATGAAATGGGGAGGTATTAAGGCAGAACATGGAGACAGACATAAATAAATCACTCACCGAGTCACCAACGTAGCCAATGGCATATCCGGCCGATAGGCCAGTGAAACCGCATGCAAGCCCCGCACCCAGATGAGCGAACCCAGCAGCAAGCGGGTAACCGCTCGGCGTCACTGCGCATAGAATGTCAGCAAACGTTCATGATTGGGATTATGTCACGACTCACGGGATCCAGAAATGAGGACAGAGACGACGAGGCCGTACACGGCAATGATACCAGACATAACCACAGGAATGAGCGACTATACTAAAGGGGTGAGGTCGGGGAACTGTCGAATCAGTGTATGGCACACCTTCATAATGAGCTCAGGCTTGAATGTGCCCAACCCTGCGATTCCGATGCCTGCTTTCGAGGTACCGATGGCAGCACCAACAGCTGTAGTGACAACGCACGCTCAGCACCGTTTGGGTCATACAATCCCGAGAAAACATACTGCTGAAGATCATCTAATGCCATACATTGCCTATTCAGTGATCATTTGAACTCCGACGCGACAAGACAACTCACCGCAGAAGCGACACCCGCAAAACCAAAGAATGGAGCATACGGAGGACACAGAGACATCGTCAGGACTGAGGAGAAAGAAGGAGTGACTGTAAGATGGTGCCGTCAAAGGCGAAGTCACGACTGGCTTGGCAGAGTCACGTGCAACGTGCCGCAGTCTCAGGGTCAAGCTTCGATTCATTGAACAAGTTATCAGGACTGGGTTGCACTTGGTTTCTACTGAAGCCTCCACGTTCGGTTCTTCTCTGTGATTAGGCACAATGCCAATGGTATTCTTGGTCATGGCGGGCGCATTGGGCGTCTCGTCCTTCGCATGCGGTATGATCCCTCTCTCTGCAACATACTCCAGTACGTAAATGGCATAGATGGCATAGCTCAAACCTCACTCAAACCTAACAATCCACACAAATAACAGAGAAGTATTTGGACGTATTAAATGCACTCTCAACAGGTTTGCTTCTAGGCACAGCTCTGGGCGTCATCATTCCAGAGTATGTCAACCCTAAATGGCCTCCCGCCTCCAACCCCCTGGCTGACTTGATTCGGAATTTCAGGGGAATAGAAGTCCTAGTGGAATCTTACAAAGAATCCGAAGCACTCACATTCCACATTGCTATGGACCTGGTATTCGGGTTCCTACTCACGATGATCGTCGAACACCTCGTCGCGGGTAACCATAGCCACCTGCATGGGCCCGCATTCGCAAACGGCGCCAATTCGCATCTGGAATTCGACGCGGAACTAGGAGAGCTCGAGAGTGATCAAAGTGGCCGTTCGTCCGAGAGACGAAGTTTAGATTCAAGCTCCAGGACACCTACAACTGCCCAAGCCATATCTGCTGCGAAACGCAAGGCTATTCCGTTTACCTTTGGTCTGATACTACATGGTCTTGCGGACGGCTGCGCTCTGGGCGTGTCTGCTATCGAGGAGTCCTCATCAGAGGGCGCCGCGAGCAGTCTCTCACTCATCGTGTTCCTAGCCCTACTTTTCCACAAGGGTATGTAAACACTCTGTGGGCCACTTCATCTGAATCAACCAGGGTTTTGGCAACGCAGCACCAACCTCGGTGGCATTTGCTGTGTCTCTATTGAACACAAGCCTCCCCCGTGCAGATTGTAAGAAGTACCTGGCGATATTCGCAGCATCAACACCCCTCGGCGCGATAGCTACGTATTTCCTTCTATCCTTCTTTGGGTTCGCCGACAACGCCGACTTGGTCGGTTCAGCGCTTTTGATTTCTGTACGTCTATTGTCCCGAGCCCTGCTTTTTCCCATCCGAGCTCACATTTTGCCGTCTCTGTTACTTACGTTGTAGGGAGGAACATTTCTATACGTCGCGACGGTCCTTCAGCCCGTGTCACACCACCAACCCGAAGCACAGGATCTGAAGTCCAGGATAAGACTTATGTTGGTTGTGGGCGGGACGCTTACCCCGCTGACGTTGGGACGACTTATCGGGCACGGGCACTGAATGCCGAAAGATCGTCCGAATTGTGACTTTCGGGTCCCTAACAATGTATGTGGATGGAATATAATTAATTCTTTGTTGGTTTGCAATCTGGATTAAAATATTTATACCTCTATCACCACATATAGTCGACGATTCCGCTTCAACGGGTGAACCGGAAGTGAACTCGTGGCTCATGCACCCATTAAGCAAAGGAGCCCGTTGTCGTATTCTTGCACGCCCGCGTGGACGAGGTCATGGTGGGCACATGACCCTGCCAGTACCACCCCCGTTTCTGACTCGAGTCTTGTTCCCTTAATTCGCGAATGCCGTATCTAGGGTAACCAACCACCGTTGACTGGTTCTTTCAATTTTCTCATCTGTTAAATCTGCTGAGAATTCGTACTAAAAACAGCCTTCGATCAAGGCATTACTGTAAATGCTGGGTCGACTGAGGAAGAAGTAACTGATGATACGATAAGGAAGCAACTATGGATGATTAAGCACCAATGAGACAGTTGGTCGCGATGCACGACGGATGAGTACCGAGAAGATATGTGATATCAAGCGACGAGTGGGAAGATGAGCGAATGGAGAAAAGCTCGACGTGTCCAGTTCGTTTGGTTGAGAAGTTTTGGGGTCACTGACTACCAAGCAGATCCTTGCCATTGTTCTTGAACTTGGATAGCTCGGACCGCCAGGGCTCCCAGACTTGACCGTACTTTTTGAGGAGTTGCGTGAGTTCCTCTCGTTGTTCCTTCTGTAAATCACGTGGTGAGTCTTTGCCTTTCGACGCATGCACATAGTAGGAATTGACTTACAATATTCCAAGGTTCTTCTCCGGCATAAACATCAGTGAACAACTCGCCCAATTCGCATCTCTTCAAAGCCTCTGCACGTTTGAAACCCTTCATCACGTCTGCACGGATGCGGGCTTTGAGTTCGGCTTCGGCTTCGTCGTTCCACCACCCACGGGATTCCATGAAGAGACGGAAACGCGTTAAGGGGTTATCGATGCGTTTGCGATCTTCAACTTCTGCCCGGGCGCGGTAGGCGAAGGAGTCATCAGAAGTTGAGTGATGACCAACACTGGATTCATGTTAAAGGATTGAAATACAGTTAACAAGCAGAAGGCATACCGGTAAGTCATGGCTTCCACTAACACGGCTCGGCCTTGCTCCAAGCACCGTTTCCTAGCCTCAGATACAACATTAATGACTGCGAGGATGTCATTTCCATCCACGCGTATCGAGTCTATACCATATCCCGGTCCACGAGCCACAATTCCGTCGCCGTAATACTGTTCAGTGCTAGGCGTACTAATCGCGAAACCGTTATTGCGGCAAATGTAGAGTGTAGGTGAGGGTATCGTAGACGCTAACATCAAGCCGGCATGGAAATCTACACATAGGTTAGTCACTTGAATTTTTTTTTCGAGATCCGACGGTGTCAACACACACCTCCTTCCGATGCAGCACCCTCTCCAAAGAAGCACGTAGCAATATTCTTCGAGCGTCTCTGGGGATCGCGTTTAAGTGCATACGCTACACCGGCAGCTTGAGGTATTTGTGTGGCCAACGGTGAAGATATAGTGTGGAAGTGATGTTCCGGTGAGCCAAAATGCTAATATCGACCCCGGTTAACATGTCAGCGTAACGAAGAGCACGGGTGTGTAAGTCATCTCATGCTCGCAAACCTAGAGAACAGAAAGGGACATACGACGGGCATTTGGCGGCCTTTGCCAGACCTGTCGTCTTCATTTCCGAAGCATTGAGCCATGACGTCGTCAATTGTAAATCCGCGCCAGAGGAGAACGCCCATTTCGCGGTATTGACCTATATTGGGGTTAGGGTTTGGTTCCAGGTTGAGACGAGAAGCTTACCCAGGACTCTGAAGGCACTTCAGCACAAGGCGAACATAAGACGTAGAAGTGGGACTTACTCATCATCAACCGCTAGCGCTGCCGCTGAACCTATGATTGTAGCTTCCTCCCCGTGCTATCGAGGATGTTGGTGTTCGGATCATCCGCATACATAGATGGAACGTACAGCAGTCATCTGAGGTACAGAAGAGTTAGTGCAGCGCAGGGAGAGCTACTGCAAACCTTACATAGAATGAAATCTTCCCTTGCCGTTGGACATTGTACAAAACATTGTCCAAAGCGGGAAGCAGTTGCATTTTCTCGTAAAGACGACGCGCATAGTCCTTGTCAATCTATCTTCTGAGTCAAGCAACCATGTAATACTTCACAACGCTCAAAAAGCGCACCTCTGGAAGCTCCGCACCTTCAATGGGCTTTCCAACACCATCCAATACACGATACGTGGGTATCTGCTTGGAAGATCCAGTCACCGAGTTGATAAACTCGAGTCTACTGATAATGGGGGAGTTTGTAGTCGGCAGTTTGTTCCTCCGTAAGAGCGTTGTTGAGAAACTGCGAGGGCAGAGGGCATTTCCAGAGGTCCTACGAATCGCAACTGCAGTCCGGATCATGGTGAAGAAACAAGATATAGGATCACGTGCATCGGGATATTCGATCATATAATATTGGGAGAGATTTGATGGCCCGATCTGATCTGATCTGACTGGGAAATGACCTTGACAACAGAGCCTTTCGCGTTCGTCGTTCGTCGTCAGAACATGTGAACCGTAAGCACCGTAAACAATCTACTTGGTTTGTACGGCCTATCGCCGAGTGATTCTATGGACATACCAGGGACGTGCCTCTCCTAGATGGCAACTTTACATATCATACCGTCGTTGGGATGCCTGTTCTTCCCACTCTTCCGCCCTCACTCTCATACAACATCATTACCATCGAGGCTGGTTCCTACGACGTGCAGCTCGAGGCCTGTATCGTCCCTTACATTCTTTTGATCGGTTATGCTCTCCATCTCCATCCTCGTTCTTCTACTCCATTGCGCGCCAAGACTCGTTCGAGGGAAACCGTGGTTGAATTTTACGATATCCCAGGTCGTGCAATGTGAACCCGTAACAATCAGATTCTCAAGCAATGTTGCGGAGATGAATATCCCAATGATTCTCACTATTTTACCTCTTGCTTCAACACCCGTAATAATCCCCATTCCGAGCATCGCCTTGAACCCTTCTGGACTTACAATTACGTTCCTTCCACTCGCCGAGGGGAAGGAGTTTATTGCGTCGCTTGATGATGCAAATGGAGACTCTATAGCCCAGGTTTCTGATCTCACAAGGGTGCTGCCTTCTCCGACTGGCAACACTTCTTGCCTTGCGCCAGCCACGAATTCCCTCAATTCGAGGGATGATTTCAAACTCATCGGCAAACCGGCTCAATGCGAGGAGATTATGGTCAGATATGACACCGACGTCATATCGAGTGCTCCTACTGTACGGGCCTTCACACCTGAAGGCAGCTCCTCCTTCCTACCACAAACCTCCGACGATCCCTCAAATGGAAACGCGACATATACGATGAACATCCAACAAGGAACGCAGATTCTCTTGGTGTTTGACGATGGACTGCAGCATCGTGAAACGACGGATCTGATGACAGGTATGCTACACAAATCGTCACATTACGTTTGACTGAGATGTTTGACAGTGGCGGGAAATAGTTCCAGCACCGTGGATTGTCTTCCAAAGTTTCCTTCGGTAATGGGCTCTAACTCTACCTCCACAAGGAAACCAACAAACAGTCCTCAAAGACCTACATCAATCCCACAGCACGTATCAGATTATCTTTTTTTCTATGTAAGAAGCTGACGAAATTCGACTTCCGTAGAGAAGTGATCATTGGGTGCTCCGTAGGAGGCGGAATAATTCTCATTATCGCAATCCTGATGATCGTCTTCGTCATTCGGGATCGACAGCGTAGAGAACGGCGAAAAACAATCCTCAGCTTTTTCACTCAACGACAAGATGCACAACCACCCAAGGAAGGCACCGCAAGTAACCCATTTGAGGAGACTCCAATGGCTGAGCGTGGTGAGAGCGGCAATCCGAACGGGGACTATGTAATCAACCCTGCATACGTCATGGGAGAGTTGGAAGGAAATGATGGCAAGACACCCCTAGCTGCTCGGGATAGCTTTTCTTCTTGGACACGTGGTGACGAGTCAGGTAAGTGACTGCTGCGATATGGAGCTTGGTTACTGGGATGTCCTGAATGTTTTCTGGTTTGGGCTTGTAGATGTTGGAGATTCCTCATTGCATCGCCGTCCCTCAGTTGACCCTGTTCAGATGTTGGATATAGAAGGAATGCTGAACACGGCGACTGCATTGCAGGGAAAACAGATTGTCAAGCAGGCCATGGAAAAGGACGTTAATGCTTCCCAGCTGCGGACTCGAAAGTGTAATTCATCGGCCGCCGAAGGTGGTGAGGAGTCCTCACGGGTACGGCATTGGCGTGCTCCCTCGGATGTTCCCGCTGACCTGACTGGGTCTGGGACTTTTTCTGGCTACTCGGTGGTCATGCCGAATCCTTTCAACGATGACCATAACGTTGAATTACCCAGTCCTTTCATTCAAGCTGATGAGCCTGCACGGCCGGCGTCTGTTATAATACGTCCTGTGTCAACCGAGGGGAAGGGTGGGCACGATGTGTAGTTGGACAATGGAGGGCCCGAGAAGCATGATGTAGGAAAGAGGTCAATCGTCATCGAGTCTCGGTAAGGAAACCTGAGAACGAGGTGAGGGAGAAGAATAAAACTGGATCCTGTATCATTGAATGTATTATATGTAGTTTGACTGTATGTCTTTATCGATAAAATAACTGAATGTATCATATTGTTGTACCCCTGGTCATAACTGGACCATTCGGTGAATCACAGAAACATTCCCTAATGTACGGACCAGAGCACCAGATTATTGCAAGCCCATCGAAAACGGGTCTATGATAGTCTTCTTAAAGGACTCGGTCCTTTGGGAGCCCTGGATTTCGTTGCTTCATGGAATCGACAACACTCCCGATTCGAGCATACTACGCAACATTACTTGGCATCGAGTCGGAGTGGCGTGTAGGTCCATGCCAACAATGAAGAGAGAGTGGGTCCAAAAAGTGAATATCAGGCAATGCTAAGTGTTAAGGAAGATAGTCAAAGACAATAAGCTTGTTAGCGTGGAATGAATACTCATGTTCGGTGCTTCGAACACGATTTGTCCAGCGTATGAACTAAAACGGAGGTTACTACCATATCAGCGTTTGCACCAGACGGCACGCCAAATCAATGAAATCGGTTCCTGTGGGTCTCCGACCTCCCACGCCGGGATACACTCAGTGTTTCAGCTAGGTCAGCCAGTATCTCAAAAAAGAAAGAAAAGTATTGTTAATGGTATAAATTGAGATGCCGGCCTATTTCCTAAGATCGAAATTGGATTCAGATCTTGAGATCTGAAGATATACAAGATATGACGGTTGCCGACTAGTGTACAAAGAACTCAGTAACTGGGCCAGTGTAGACTCCAATAGACCACGCTCGAGAGGTCCTTCGAGGCAAAGTGTCGGTTCCCACATTTTCCGTCTAACTCTGCGACGTCTCCGAGTGTATCCCGCATTTACTACCAGAGCCTGAGTCGGTGTCTGTGTGTTTGTATTTTTATGTCTCCGATCGAAGTGGTTCATGTTATTGATCCGACCGGGGGCTCAAAATAGGTCTTTTACTCATAAATACACTCAACAGCGTCTGCCATAGCCTCGACAAATAGCATACAACCCCTAAAACTTCCATCCGCCAATGCACCATGGCTGCGATCATCGCCTGGTTTTCGAATCTGGCGAATTTGCCATTGATTCTGTGGCAGGCTTCGGGCATGGTGTACTTTTACTTGAATCGAAAGCTCATAAGTTCACGACCCCACCGCCTCAACTCAGACTTCCACCTGACAGTTTAAATCCGTCACTTCTGTTGAAATAAATTGCTCACCAAGATTTGATTGGAATTATGGTCTCCAGGCATCGGGGTCACTTGTTCGTCACTTGTTCCTGGTGGTGTGGTGATATGCCCAACTTTCCTTTTGTCGAAAGCATGTTCTAACCCAGCACTCAGGATATAACATCAAAGGAAGTCGTAGGGATGTTGTCGTAGGGTCGAACTGAACACGGAGGACACTCTGAATCCAGGAATAGATGCCTAGATATGATCGACATGATTGGCCATCTGTTTATTGACCCCATTTGGCATAGGCTTTTAGGCTTTTATCTGATCTACTTTTAATACTGACTTACTGGTCGCTTTAAGGATGGTAATGAACCAACAGGATCTGGAGGGTGAGTTAAAATCCTCTAGAGTTGTTGAAACAACTCATCTTGTAACCCAGGATGCAAAAATTTTCCCACTCTCAACCTTGTTTTGTTCCAGCATGTAGTGATGAAGATTTCACAATCACTATCAGCAAAGAAGCACATACAAAACAGACCACAACAGTCCATATATTTGACATATGCCAAATACAACTTCAGTTATGATACAGCTGAAATGCAAGACATTTGTATGCTACCCATGAAAAATCAAACAGGCACAATGTACCCTGCAATCCCTTCATTTGCATATCCCAACTTGTTGTGCTCAGCAGTACCACTGGTGTAGAAGTGAATCTAGGGGCTGTACATGTTGTGCATGTGATAGAATAGGATGGCACCACACTTGGCTTCAGGGTATATATAGCCCACAACTCCTTCCTGGCTATAGCCCAAGGTCTGAATGGTGTTGTTCATTTCTTGCTTGTTCATGGTGTAGAAATGGTCTTGGATTTGGGAATGGTAGCTGCAGTACAATGGGACAGTGTCCTTCTCTTGGGTAGGGAAAATGCTACTAGGGGGTCTCTCACATTGGTAGCCCAGTACATTGACAGCATTATCCCTCTCTTGAGCATTGGTGGTGTAGAAGTGGTCAGTGATAGATGGATTATAGGCATGGAGTAATGGGACTGCCTATGAGTGAGGCACACAAGTGAGAATGGGCTGGGAGACCAAATTGTGTCTTGGTCATTACATTGTACTCTGGCTGATGCTACAATCATCTGAGACTAACCAGGTTGGGATGCTCAGGATAGGGATAATGATTTGATTCCTTGGCACCCTAAGGGATAGCCAGGATGACAGATGCAAAGGAGAGGGCAATGAGAGAAGTAGTGAACTGCATGACTGGTAGGTTAGTCTGTTGAGGGTTACCCTGGTCATTTTCCAATGTTTATATACTCTATCCATCACTGATTTGGGGAAATATGAAAATGGAATGGGCAAATTTCTGACATACTGTGGTGGCACTAATTACATTGCACTGGCATACATGTACTCCAGTGAGCAGTACAAAACATGTTGCTGCCATGCAAAATATGACAACTTCTAGGGATTCAGGTTACTCCATAAGAAATAGGCAATAAGGTGCTATTGAAACCCTTGTATTTCAATTCCTGGTGGCAGACATGGGTGAATGATTGAAATAAATACAATGAATTTTTAGTCCTCAGCCAACCAACACAGCCTAAGTGAGCACATCTTGTTGCAATAGCTGCTCAAAGAGCCGGATTATCGCTATGAATAAACCGTTGTGATCCATGTATGTCGGATAGTACAGTGTACACAACTGCCATCACCACCGAGATGCTTCTTCGTTAGTCGTTCTTATCTTCCTTCTCAACACCTTTTTGTTCTCTGGATGTTTGTTTCCGCGATACATTACAGGCTTCCTTGGGTCACTCACGGTCTGCCTGCTTTCGTCAAGCTTCCCATTGTTGCTTCGGGAACACACAGCCTTCGATTCTTTCAGCTACGTAGCGAAATCTATCGATAGCAGTTTTGAATGCAGATTCGGACACAGTGTAGAAGTGGTCGTTGGCTGAAACGTTCCAAGCGTAGTAGAGAGGTACCGTTCCGGTGAACTGGGTGGGGGGATTAAGATGGCAAAGTGGTAACAGGGGACCATCCAGCACTTACATTCCACGACGGACTGGCGCAACATGTATACCTCTATCCTGCGTTCCAATATGACGAGTTAAGACAACCTACGGGCCCCATCAAACCAACACAAACCGCTCCCCTATGTTCAATAGAAAACGGACTTTGCGCGAGTTTGGGGACCACTCTTGACGAATTCCCACCCGACTTGATGTCTATGATTCCCGAGTGTTTAAGAGATTTCTTGAGTTCTTCAGTGGACAGTCGCATTCAAATCCACAAGAGGTAATGGAGGTTACAAGACCTTGACCCGAACGAAGCGTTCCTGGTTGTTCGAAAGAAGTGTCGACAAGCCTAGCGTTCGCGTGTATGTATTATTGATAGGGATTCTGCGAGTCCGCTAATCCCAAGCGCCAACTTTTTGCATCAGGAAAATTCGAGCTGGAAAGCGACTAAGGACTTGAAAGCGGGGTCACCAGAGATCAGAAATTAGGCCGGAGTGTAAGGGTGATTGGTGTAATATGAAGAGAACGATATTCAGGGGTAAATGCACTGGGAGAGGCGGGTGGCCGTTGGCCGATGCACGTTTTCCCGGGTCTCGCCAACCTTTGTAGGCTGCGTTGCAGGATTACCAGCAACGTCATGCTCGTAACAAATAAGCATGATCACAGTAATGCAAGTTGGGGGCCGATAGCAGGTGGCGCTGGCTAGATTTTGAACGATGCTGGAGGCTTATATATTTTGGGTGATGGTATACGATTTTCGAGAAGTGAATTTCAGTACTTTCGGCGGTGGATGGATCCATCTGGGATGTGACTGTTCGCATCGAACGCGTGTGGACCAGATGGGAGCTTATATGAAGGTGTTGGTCCCAAAAGAACCGCGAATCAGCACATGGTAATTTTTTTCATCCATCCTCCTCACGAGGAAGCTTTGCGGCCTCCTCCTGGGCCTTTCGTCGACCGCCTAACATCAGAGTGACATAGTCTGCACCCCCTAGAACAGGTCCTTCACCCTTTCCGCCCTTTGCGTTAGCAACTCTACTCTTGCGGGTGGCTTTTTTTTGTGCATTCTGCACTTGAGTCTGGACTGTTGTCGAAGCAGAATGAGAGGATGACTGAGCTGAAGATTTCAGCTTCTTCGGCTATAATACATGATAAGTCATCAGAGAGTAATACTCACGAAAATAATGGCTACGCACCACACGCTTGTGTACTTTTGCGCTCTTGCCCATGTTGCCTTTGTACCGAATTCGACCTGGTTAACACAGAGGAGAAAATATGATGACGTAATCAACACGTGTGATGCACCCATTGTAGGTAAGCGCGCGCAAAGAGCTCTTACCATCCTTGACCTCGCCGTCTGCCACAGCGAGTTCAGGTCTCAATTCAAGGCAGGCTGCAATGATGAAAACGCGTACAAAACGCAAAGCCCAGGAGGGCGCGTCCCAGCCAGAAGAGTCCCTCACGATATTTATGCCAGAAGACATAGACCTTGCTGCACTTTCGAGTCTTCTCCCCGACACAAGTATCACTTCACCCTCCCCTGACGCTATTGTTGCGCTATATCGGCTTTTACTTGCGCAAAACTCGGAACTGGAGACCGCTCAACATGAGTTGGAAAATTTGCATGCAGAGGCGGAGAAAAAGGAGGTCGAGTTGGACCAGGCCTTGCAGGATAAGGAGACTGGGATGAAGGAGATGGAAGCACAGCTCGAGGCAGCACAGGATGATCTCAGGAAGATGAAGATGGAGCGCGACGAACTTGGCACGTTTATTCTCTTTTAGGTCTTGTGCCATGGATGCTTACTGACCATTCCACAGCTTCGGCCAAGGTCACGCTTCAAAACGATATCAACGAGTTGCAGAATTCTCGTTCGCAAACTTCCTCTGAAACGGAGACTTTGAAGCATCGTGTTGAGGATATCGAACGGGAGAAACGCGACTTGGTTAGCGTGATAGGTCGGCTGAAGGAAGAAAGTTCTCAACGAGCTGGTGGGTGTGTAGTTCTTTCATATCTTATCACTACTTACCATATAACAGAGGAGGTTACTACCCTGCGAGCCAACCTCAAGGACGCACGGCAAGAACACCAAAAGCTGGAAACCCAGATTCGGGACCTTCGTTCCGCTGAGACATCCAATAAGGTCTGTTAGCACATTGTTTCCTCAAGTAGCAGGGTCTTATTCTCCCATAGTTCAAGATTGATACCCTTACTCAACAACTCGAACTCGCACAAGCAGAGGCTAAGCGCAATGGCGACGAACTCACTGCGAAGATTGAGGAGTTCACCAAGTACCGTCGCACAAAACATGCAGAACTCGCCAAATTACAAGCCGAACGTGACACCGCCTCTCAGGACGCTGAATCCGCTCAGGCCTCTTTGAAAGCTCTTCAATCTGCTCACTCGACCCAATCCCACCAACTAACCCAGGCCCTGGCCAAGGTTCAAGACCTCACTGGTCAACTAGCTGAACAGGAAACCAAGTTCGCGAATGAGGCTAGTGGACTCAAGCGATTGGTGTCCATGATGGAGGAGCGAGAGAAGCAGGCCAAGGAGATTGTTGAAAATTTGGAAAATGAATGGGCTGGTGTTGGTCAGAAGGCAGAGTTGCGTGAGACTGCGCTTAAGGATGAGATTGAGAAGGAGAGGAGAGGTAGAGAGGAGGCTGAGAAGCGGTTGAAAAACTTGGAGGCAGTCATAGAGGGTATGGGTCGTGGGGACCTTCCGATTCCCAGTCGCGCCAGCTTGCCTGGAACTCCTTTGCGCACTCCTGGTACCCCTGGCGATCCCTTCAATGATGGCATGCTTGGTTTGAGCCCTACTGTTGCTATTGCGAGCCGTACGCAAAAGAGCGGGAAAACCTTTACTGAGGTTTATACCGACTACGTCAAGCTCAAGGAGGACTACGCGAAAAAGGTCATCGAATACGATAACATGGATCGGACTCTGCAGTCCGTCCTGGCCCAGATTCAAGAACGCGTAGGTTGTCATGATCACTTCAGGTTTCATATAATTTCACCGTTTCCTCCAGGCGCCCATCCTTTCGCAACAACGGGCCGAGTACTATCGCCTACAAACCGAGGCCTCAGAGCTTGCCAAGCAACTATCGCAAGTCATCGCCGAACGCGATGCTCAAGCCAGTCTCGCTCAGGAAACATCACAGAAGTACAGCAAGGTCACCTCCGAGAACAAGCTTCTTCAACAACAGTTAGAAGACCTTGGACGACAAGTTCAAAATCTCCTCCGAGAAATCGCGCGTCGCGATGATCCTACAATTCCCGCCGACGAGGATCTTGAGCAATTCTCCGAACCTGTCAATGTTGACCAAGTTATCACCAATAGTCTCGTGCTCTTTAAGAATATTGGGGAGCTGCAGGCGCAAAACCAGAAGTTGTTATCTGTTGTGCGTGATCTGGGGTCCAAGTTGGAGAGCGAGGAGCAGGAATACAAGGCTGCGATGGAGCGTGAGCAAGCCGAGGCAATCAAGGAGGCACACGAGGCCATCCAGGAGCTTGCTTCAACGCTCGAGAGGGAGAAGAAGCATCACGAGAAGGTTGTTCAGGCTTATATGAAGGAACGCGAGGCTCTCAAGGCAATGGTTGCTCGTGCTGAGAAGACGGGTGCCGTCGCGTTGCCTATGGAAGGCGGTATTCATCCCGCTGAGAGCGGTGCTGCTGGCGCCGCTCAGGATGAACTAGTTAAGGAGCTAGCCGAGGTGCAGAGTCAGTTTGAGGCGTATAGGACGGAGATGGGACTGGATACGTTGAAGCTCAGGGAGGATCTGGTTAAAGCGCAGAGGGAAGCTACGACGGCGACCGCCGCTCTCGCAAAGGCGGAGGCCAAGGTTCAATATATGACCGGTGAGACTTCTATTCCTTCGTTCTGTTACCCAAGTTCTCAACTCTTTGCAGAACGCAGCCGCATGCACCAAGACCAGCTCGACCTCCGTTATCGCGAGGTGGAAAACCTCACCAAACGCAACAATGAACTCCAAGATCAATGGACTCGTCTCGACATTGAATGCAACCGCCTCACAGAAGACCTTCAAGATGCCACTAGCCGTATTGAGCAACTTAGGAATGAGAATGCCAACCTGCGTGCCGAGAAAGAAATTTGGCAGGTCCGTTTTACTCTAAATACGTGCGTAGCTACCACTAAGGTTGACTCGACTTCTTAGGGTACGCAAAACCGTCTCCTCGAAGAAAATCGGGCATTGTCACTAGATCGTTCGCATCTCTCTGACTTGATTGCCAACGTGCAGAAGATGCACAACGATCTTGAAAGATCTGGGGAGAATGACCGCCGTCGTCTCGAAAGTCAATTACAACTCCTCGAGGGCCAGACACAAGATCTCCGTGCGCAACTTACCCAAGAACGTGATACTGTACGGAACTTGCAATTGCAGAAGGAGCTTGATCTCAAGGATCTGCAAACCCGTCTTGACAAAGTTGTACGTCGATTAGAACCAAATATTCTTTGCTTACTCATCGCGGGACACTCACTTTTGGAATAGGCTGAAGAGTACTCTCGCAACCGCGAAAACCTTGTGGCAGCGGAGACAACTAAGAAGCACCTCGAAGAAAAGGTTGAAGATTTGACAAGACGGCTCCAGGGTAATGAAGAGAAGTTGTCCGTGTATGAACGTCGTACTGGCGTCTCTAGTTCTTCTGTCGCAGTGCCGCAGAACACAGATGAGAGCTTGTCCCAGGAGCAACGGCTCGAGGCCGAAGTTGCCGAGCTCAGGTTCGTGTCCGTTTCATGGTCTCTTGCCGATATCTCTGTCCTAAACGACAAGCAACTGGATAGGTCTGCTCTTAAGATGTCTGAAGTTGACCTTGCCAGTGCCAAGGAACACGTGCAACAATACCAAGAGATTGCAAAAGCAAGTGAAGAGGCGTTATCCAGCCTCAGCAACACGTTCGACGAGTACAAAGCTTCAACCGAAGCCCAACTCGCACGGCATGAGGTCAGCTTTCTTCCACCGGTTCAATGTGTGCTATGTTCAAATGATCTATAGGCTGAGAAGAAGTCATTGGAGGAGAAGCTCCAAGTCCTCCAAGGCGAACTCGAACAAGTCAAGTCCAAATACCAGGAGTTACAGAAGACCTTCGACACCGAACGTGCTGCGTGGGCTAGCGACAAGAAGACGTTGGAGGATACCATTGTTGACATGAGTACTTCCGAAAAGCATTCTGAGGAGGATAAGAGCAAGTGGGAGCAAGATTTGCGCGTTCAGGAGGAACGTGCCAAGGTACGACATACTTCATGCTCTGAAAACCTACGACAATATCGACTCTTCATAGGCCGCCGAAGAACGTTATTCGAAAGAGTTGGTTGCACATGCGGAGGCTATGAAGACCATCGAGACCCTGCGCAAGGATCTCTCCGCCGCTCAGCAAGCCGCTCGCGACAACTCCACTGCTGCTGAGACCGCCCAGGCTAAGCTTGCGGCCTCGGAAAGTAGCTGGAAACACCAGAAGGAGGCTTTGGACAAAGAGATCGCAGGTCTCAATGAGAGGTACGTCATTTTACTTAGATTATCAATGGGTTGTCTTAACCTCTCCTGATTAGGTACAAGGATCTCTCGTCACAGAACAGCATCCTGCATCAGCACCTCGAGTCTGTCAGTACCCAAGCTGCGCGTATCAGGCAAGCTGCTGGTTCTGCCTCCGAAGCCCAAGCTGTAGAGACGGAAGGTGGCGAAGACTCTGATACCAAACTCGCTGAACTGCGTTCTGTTGTTTCATGGCTCCGTAGGGAGAAGGGTATTGTCGATCTCCAACTACAGCTCGCGTCCGACGAGAATGCTCGGCTTAAACGTCAGATTGAGCATCTCAGCAAGTCGTTGCAGGAGACACAGGCTACATTGTCCGAAGTGAGTCACCCGATCAATACGAGTTCAGCATTTATTGATTGATATGCCGGACAGGAACGCGAGAAAGCTGTTGAAAATGCTGCTTCTGCGGCACAACACGCGGAGCTCGTCGAGAGGATCACTCAACTTAACATTCTCCGGGAGAGCAACGCGACACTCCGTGCTGAGTGCGAGAACTATGCCAAGAAGTCCCGTGAACTCGAAACTCAGCTGAAGAAAGTCACAGAAGAACTGGAACCCGCTCAAGAACAGACACGTGTTGCCCAAGCAGAATTGGAGGTCACCAAGGCACAGCTAACGCGCTTGGAAGAAGAGTCCCGTAAATGGCAAGAGCGCAATGCCCAGCTTCTAACCAAGGTTTGTACTTTGATGAGTCGCAAGGATACAGTGCTGACCAGTCCGTTGTAGTATGATCGTATCGACCCCGCCGAGGTGCAGGCTCTCAAGGACGAAATCGATAGCCTGAAAACACAACATACTGAACTGGAGGCCAAGAAAGCGGCCCTTGAAGCAGCTGAGGCTCAGCACAAGCAAGCCCTCACGGATATGACGACCCGGGTAAGAGGTTCGAATTCCAGCACATCTGCATTTACTTATTTCGCGGCACCAATAGTTGGATAACTTCAGAGCTTTGGCACAGAAAAATAACGACATCTTCAAGAGCAGGATGGAGAAATCCCGCGTGGAGAATGTCAATCTCACCGCTGAAAAACAGAAGCTGGAGGAGCGTGTTAAAGCACTCGAAACCGAGATCAGTGCCTTACAAGCCGCCAAAGGAAGTACAGAAGCCGCTGCGAACAGTGCAGAAACAACGAAACAGATTGCTGACCAAGCTACTACAATTGTGAGGAGTCCCCTTTTCACCAGCTTTCTTCGATTGCTCATGTTTGGATAGGCTACTCTTCAGAAGGAGCGGGACGAGCTGTTAGCAGAAAAGGAGAAATGGAGCAAAGAGAGTGCAGGCGCCGTCCCTGCTACGACTGACGGCGTTGCATGGGAGAAGGAGAAAGCGGAGCTTGTCAAGGCTAGAGATGAGGCCACAGAGAAGCTCAAGGCAAGCCTCTACTTGCAGACCGCTCAAATGTAGTATACTCATAATCCCTAAGGCTTCAATGGAGGAAGTACGCAAAGCAGTCGAGGAAGCCAAGAACCTACGTTTCCAGAACGTAAGTTGATGCGTTGCGCATTTCTACACAACTGACCTCGCGGTTTAGGAGAAATTCCAGGCTAGACTCCATGATGTCCTCAAAGCTAAGCAAGCTGATGCCGAACGGGCTGCGACACAACAAGCTGCTGCTGTTTCAGAGGCTGTGGAAAAACTCAAGAGCGAGTTGGGTCCGAATCCAGAGGCAGCAGACAGAGAAGCATTGGTCAAGAAACATGCAGAAGAACTCTCAGCGTTGCAGAAGAAACTGGTTGAGCAACACGAGAAGGATCTCAAAACTGCTGTCGATGCTGCCGTGGAGGCTGCGAAGAAGGAAGCTCCTGCAGCTGCTGCTAGTTTCGATAAACAAGCAGTTATTAACGCTGCTATTGCTGAATACGACGCAAAGGTCAAAGCTCAGCATGAAGCGGAGATCGAATCAGCTGTTGAACGGGGAAGGAGGGAACAGATGACAAAAGGAAAACTCAAGGACGCTCAGCTCGCCAAGGCACAAAAGAGGGTCAAGGATCTTGAAGCTCAAATCCTCGAGTGGAAGAATACAGGAGTTCTTCCACAAGATGCTACTATCACTCCTACGCCTACTGCCCCTGTTCCCGCTGTCCCTGCCCCCGTCGCCACTGCCGCCACTCCTACCACTCCTACCTCTGCCCAATCAGCACCCGCTCCTCCCCCTCAAACTGCCCAAGCTCCTACCTCCACCACCGCAACAGCAACGACGCCAACTACACAACCCACTAATGCACTTCCCCGCAAACCCCCGACGAACACAGCAAACCCTGCTTCTCCCGCTGCGCGTGGTGGCGTTCCTTTGCGCGGTAGAGGTGGAGTTCCTCTGGCACGTGGCGCGGCAGCCAGAGTCCCCCCGGTAAGACCCTCACCCGCACAACAAGCCGCTGCAGCTGCAGCTTCGTCACAAGCACCGACAGCACCCACAGGAATGTCGATCATGGGCGCTGCGAACAAACGGCCTCGTGAGGAAGGGACCACGGCGGCTGATGACTCACTCGCCAAGCGCCTGAAGCCTTCGGATGGGGCGGGCAAAGGACCGGTGCAGATCCGTCGTCCCGCTCCAGGTCCATAGTGTTGACTCTATGTGCATTGCGGTTTTTACTCTGTTGTCCACGTTGTTTTGCTGTATTGTTCTTGTAGTGTATAATTATTGGAATCACGGACCAGAGATACATCACGGCCAGCTTTCGCATATCTTCGTAGACCTCACTTCATTCGATAATAAATTGCGTCCAGTGTCTAGCTGCTTTCTTGACGTTTGGTCTATCTTTAAGAATATCCGAGTATTGTGGGGCATGACTGGCGCCTAATTAGCAAGGTTCCTGAAATAGATCACCCCCCCCAATCATGATATGTGTGTATTTCCGCAACATTTCTCAACGTTTCCATTGACATTGATCCATTCCCAATCTCGCAGAGGCTAGGGATCAGGAGGTCCATACCATGCCAAAATTAGTCAACCTCGACGAAAATGACCATATGGACATGTCTCTTCCCATTCCCGCAAGGGGGTCACGCCGTCGGACGGATTCTCTTGGTGCCCGGTGTGGAGAACTCCTCTGCCTTCGCTATCCAGAACCCACCCATCTTTGTGTTACTCTTGAACTTAGCCTCCAATTCGCGTCACCGGATTTTTGGAATACCAGAGGAAGGGACGTCTTGGAGGATGTCGACGCAGAGCTTATTGTCGTATGCTAATCCTCCTTCCTTGCATCGTGCACCCACCTACACGGCCGAACCTCTCGAGAGCGAACAGAGAATCGCACTCAATGACCGCCTGAGACCTCGTCCTGCAGGAAGTTTCGTCAAGCATAGCAAGCACGGACATGCGAGATTAAGGTTGACTGCACAAGAAGATGGGATTGCTATGCCTGTGTATGGGATTAATGGCCTAGTGGAAGGAACTGTGGAATTAGATGCAGAGAAAGCGGAAGGCGTGGATAGCGTCGAAGTTACGGTGAGATACTCCCGTAGCATTCCTCGTTGAGGGATCTCGCATTGACAGACAGTATGGGGACATAGATTGAAGGCCGTTTGAAATTGGATGAGTTAGCGGAAGGGGGAACATCTTCTGCTGAACTGGTTCTGGATACAAAGTTACTTTGGGTGAAAGGTCCCACCAATCAAGAATGTCCCCAAAAGCTCGATTTCGCTTTGACATTACCAGCTACCTTCGACTACGAGGGGATGACATATGTCAGTTGCCCTGATTTGGGTATCACTGTACTAACTGTTCACTGCATGTTTTCTCTAGCCCCTTCCCCCTACATACGACGTCAAGTTGAAAGGTCTCCCAGGCTTCACTGCCAGTATCGAAGTAAGCACCTTTTTCGTTGTAGAATCCACAGATTGTTAAGCTGGCACCTTTCAGTACTCTGTCAGTGCCTCGATTAACTGGCCGAGCACTGTTTCACCTATGGTCCCCTTGGTAAAGTCGAAGGTTCTCGGCATACATATTGGAACGACGTGAGCCAGATTATTGCACTATACAATTGGACCCCTCTTACTTAAACTTGTGTAGGATTGTTAGTACACCGTTCCTGTATTATCCTCGCACTCGTCCCTCTTCCCCTCTCCCACCTCCTCTGGTATGGACACCTTCTCGAGGCTTTGATCTGACATCAGATTGGCGAACTTTTGAGACTGTTTCAAAAGCGAAAAAATCGCGCTTACAGGATGTCCTTGTGAAGCTTCATTTACCTAAGTCAAGGATTTTCTGCTTCACTCAGAGGATCCCATTCCATCTCAGTTTTGAATCCTCTGCAGTCAGTCTTGCAGCATTCTTACCATTCGGGCCAAGTCCTGGTCCTATAAATCCCAAAGCTGCGATGAAGGTCGAAGCCCTGAGGCAGGCTACGATTGACATCCGGTAAGAAGTGTCATTTTCTTCCCCCCTTTTGTTGGCGATACTAATACCTGCTGTCAGTAACGAGATTGTGAGTGAGGCAAAACAAGACATGTGGCGAGTGGACTGCATCGGACAAGGAACGTTCAACTATACCGTACGTAACCTTTACTTTCACGGCTTCCTGCAAACCACGATATTCCTACAGGGAAATGAAACTATGATGTCAGCCTTTTCTGGAGAAATAGGCATATTTGACTTTGTCCAAGTCGGAGGTTTCAGGGCCGCGGGCTTGAGTGTCAAGGTATTTCAGGTCTGCCCCTCGTATCGCGATCAGTTCTCAATGGCTGTGATCCATAGGATTGTATCGTACTCTCCATGACCCCTCCAGATCCTGGGAAGTGCCCCTTTAGGGACTTCCGTCTCGTTGTTCCGATCCGCCTCGCCACGAATCCCTGGACTACTGATGGCGCAGGTATTGGATTGGCTACCGATTTGCCTGTTCATGAAACTCCAGGGTCAGCCTATCCTGTTCCTCAAGCCCAAGCGAAGGAATTTGACGATGCCATTGCATACGGCACAAAATACTCTGTATAATGCTGAACCGATACGTTGTATCAGATTCCGTTTTATTCATTCAGAAGTATAAGGGCCGGGCTATACGCTTGTATTCCCAAGTGACAGAATGTAATACCAGCTTCATCAGGAAAACTGGTTAGGAGATCACGATGTGAAGTCGATCATCAATCGTTTAGTGCAATTTGCCTTGGGCTGGGAATACTACATATGTATGCATCGCTACGGTGTGGAAATTTCTCGGAAGTTCATTAGTACTGATTACACCTCCGTCTTGCGCCACGAGATAAGGAACCCAGATAGCAGAAATTTCGGTTCCCCTGGATTTATCCCCTTCAGGAATACTGTCTTCGGAGCCGTCCTTGCCAAGGTGCCCAAGTTATATTGGTGATATCTTTGGAAGCGTGTATGCCCCGTTTTTCCAGCGAATTTAAATGAAATTATAAAACAGATGCAAGATACTCGTTTAACCTTGATGCTTGATAAGAGTTTGAATGAGACTCGTGGCGGTCGCATTGTGGTATCGTGCTGAAATTTGCCGGACCAATCCTAAGTGGGCTGTCAGGATTCTGCAGACAGTTATCCGCCGTCACCAGAAGCGTACTAATCATTGTCGCTGCTGCTCAGATTCACATTCGACGAACCAGCGATGTCAGCCCAAGCAGTCCACCCAATCACTGGCATCCGGGAAGACGATATCGTTATTGGGTATGTAGGTATCCAACGAGCTCTTTCACATCTTGCTTAAGCCAGCCTAGGTTCATGGGTCCTACCGGCTCTGGCAAGAGTAATGTAGGATAATGTGTCGAAACTTCGGGAGAATTTGCTTATCTCGCGCATCCAGTTCATCCGGCTCCTTACAAACAGAAATAACTACCCCAGAATCGAGGGAGTTGCGGACGCCGAACTCGACCAGAGTCAAGTTCAAGCCACCCGTGTTGTGGGTCACCCTACCTATGGCGATCGTCTAGTCCTCGTTGAAGTCCCCGGCTTCGATAACATCACACCTGATACGCAGATTTTGAAAATAATCAGCGAGTGGCTTGGGAAAACGTAGGACGGCTTTTCGATGGTGGCTTCACGTTCTGATTGGTCAATGCATTCTTCAGGTACGAGAATAACGTTCGCCTCAGTGGTCTAGTATTCCTGTACCCTATAATCGAGAACGCTCTCGATTTCCAGCCGTTCAAGAACCTGCAGCTTTTTGGGGCAATTTGTGGCGATATTGCAATGAAAAGAGTCGTGCTCGTATCCACCAGGTGGGAAAAAGTCGTACCTGATGTGGGTATAGCGAAGGAACAGGAGCTTCGGAGGACCAGTTGGGAACCTTGCATTCGCCACGGATCCAAGGTCGGTCGTCTGGTTAATAATGAGTCTGCAGAGGCATGGGGCATCATTGAGCAATTGAGCAAGGAAGGAGAAGAAAAGAAGACCTTGCTCTTGCAAGAGGAACTAGTCAATCTTGGGAGATCCCTCAAGGAGACCCAAGTCGGCAAAATCTTGTTCCATGAGTATCTTAGTCCATTTCTCGTACAATGCCGAGACGCTTGGATGTCACTCCGTCAACAAGTCGAGAAAGCAGACGGTGAAGGACGCGCGGAGGATTTGAGGAAGGAGTTGGACAGAGCCGACGCCGAGTGCTCGAAAGCAGCTGAACAGACCTCCCAGTTAAAGATCCCGATTTTGAGGCGAATTACCATGCATTTGGCGCCGAGGAAAACTCGAGCAGTAGGTATTTCCTTTGTTGTTAATGGGCTTATTTCTGACCATAAACCTCAGAAAGCGGTCGTGATACATGGCCACTGAAGGAGTAAGCGGTTGGGCAATGACGTTTATGCGATGACGTCATATACTGGTCGTCGAAGGAGTAATACATATACATACATTCATGCCTACAATCTTTGTTAATACTGCTTCGAAATGACTTCAATAGCTGATGGCACTGCAGCGCGTCCTGCTGCTTCAGAACAGAGTCCTCCAACTATCGCACGACAGAACGAAGGCTCTCTCCCACTTCCTTCCTCGTTTGCACCTCCAGCGAGAGTTGACGATCTACCCCAACAGGGTAAGCCCCCGGACCTGACAACCTTCCCTTAAGCGATTCAAAGTCCAATCCGGCTAACATGACAACTTTTCTTCAGCTTCCACTCAACCCGGGGACGGAACGACAGTCCACGCTGATGCGACACATCCGAGTCAACAGGTGGATGATTCTGGATACCGCTATGAAGGAGCGAAAGCACCGAGGGATTCTGAGACAACGAGGGTCCCTTTCAAGGAACAGGTGATAGGTACATCGCTTTGTTTTGGAACCGAATAATGATAAAGGGACATGTTTACTGAGTCGATTGGCGTTTTAGGGGTTGCACAGGTGGGCCGTTATTCATTTAAAAGCGTGTAGGGTTTACTGATTCATAAACATTAGAAAACCCGCGGAACTGTAAGTAGTCACGTTTCGCTCGCTTTCTTTAAAGAAGCTCACGAGCCTCTTCGCTGGTCACAGCTCCTACGCAAGGTAATTCAACATTTTATCGTCAGACTTTGGAAAGTTAACGCAAGTCCTTCAACAGCCAGAATTGAAGGAACACGGGGAGAAAATATTGGGAGGAGAAACGACTCATGAGCAGGATCGGTGAATAATTTGTTATTTCTGGAAAACAGGATTGTATGAGAAGTGTTTTATGTCCTTGCCATCTTGACTGTCAATATTGATGTGGGTTATAACTGTGTTGCACAAGTGTGTCGCACGGATGTCATGCTCAGGAGTATTGGCCTCCAGCTTACGAGATAAGATAAGATAAGATCTCGGGGTTTCAACACATCAGCAGGGTCGGGTATTCTTGGGCGCTTGGCCTGTTGAGGAAATAAGCCAAAATTTGACTGATTTATCACACCTCTTTTCCGTTCTTTAACTACCGGCCCTCTTCCGATTTCTAGGAACTCATCATGACTACTTCTGACTTCTTCTTAAAGCTTGAGTTCAATAACGAGAAGCTCGCTACCCAAAAAAGCTCAAATATACTTTCGCAAAACCCCGTAGTAGAAAGTTCAGAATACGCATACAAGGTATGGAAATAGTTTAGTGGCACACGCGGAAAACGGCTTACGAACTCGCCTTTCTCCTTTTGACAGGCAACAGAGCTTGTGCAAATTGATGTGAACGGTGTGAAGGTGGCCGCAAACTACGTTCGTCTGCCCCCCATCATGATACCCCTCCAGCCGAGTTCTGAACGATAAAAACCCCCTTTCCTCCTTCGAAACTCTCCCGTGAGTAGATCAGAAGAAAGCTTGAGCAAGACTCGTATACCCCACGGACCTGGCGCACGCACCCCTTGCATATATGCCCTCCAGAACCCTACGATCCAACTCATCCGTTAACCAAAACTGTCTTCGACTGGATATTCCTCATTTCTTCTTTGAACTTCAGCTTTTGGTCATTACATGAAGGAAAGAAAGAAAGATATGGTGTTGAGTGGTATGCAAGCTGGGACGAGACCAAAAAGGACGCCGGCGGCCGGCGGCAAGTGTTTACAGGATACTGGAGTCTTGTGGCGTCACTCGACCGCGGTATGTGATATTTCGCCTGAGCTCCGTTCTCGTTTTCTGATCCACCTGCAGCACTATGGGATGAGGATATACCTTTTGTAAACCCGGAATTTTATTCATCGGAAATAATGTGTCCGGATTCTTTGATTGAGCATGTATTCCGGCCCACGCAGCAATCAACTGAAAATATGCCTCTAATCCACGATCGAATACGAATCATGCGTGAGGTGGGATTCATTCTGTGCAACGTAAGCGCCTTCCATTACCTTGGGCTCCTCCTCACATGTGATAACCACATTAAAATTCAGAGTTTCGGTGGTTCTTTCAAGGGGTTTGTTGATGAGTTCCACAGACGATACCATGGGCAAGGTTCTGCCCTAGACCTCGTGAAAATGGTCATCGACACGTTTCCTTCCTTCAGGGACCAAGTCGGGTACCAGGGCCGGACAGGTGAGAACACGCCATCCGCTTCTTTGATGATGCTTATATGCGCATTCTTGTCGCAAGTATATTTCTGGAAACGAGCTCAAATCCTCGTAGCGGAGCTCTGGGCTGCTTTCTATCCCGAAACCCCTTCAACACCTCACCCGCTGTTCCCGGGACCCCTAGGACCTCGCATACACGAACTTACCATGTTTGCCGACTACCGAGTTCCTCAGATTCTACACCACCTCCGGATTCTGAACTACCCGCCTTCTTTGATGCGTCTACTTAAATCAGGTGCTGATCTGATCCCTGGTTGTCGAGAAGAAGTGAGCTTGCGCGCGTCGAGTATTATCGCCGTCGAGCGTGTACGGCACGAGATCATGCGGTCCTTGAGCTCGAGCGGTCGAGACCAGGGGCAGTCGGAGAAGGTGGAAACCGTAAGTAGCGTTCTTATTGATTTTTATCTTTGGGACCTGGCGAAGAAGATCGAGAACGGGGAGGAGAGGGTAGAAGGTATCGAGACTGCGGAATTGGCACCCATCCACCACACACGGAGCATATGGTACTAGTCTTCTTTTCTCCTAAGCGAGCCATGGTGGATTGCAGTGGTCCTCGGTGATAGCTTGGGGGACATTTCACCTGATTACCCCGGCAAATCCGCCATTATTGCGGTTTCGTTGGTAGGTGCTGCCGTAAAGCGCCTTACCTGAATCAACCATTCATAATATTTCCTCAGTTAGGGACTGATCGTTCGTAGATAGTCATGCGTAGCACATAGCACCCGTGATGGTAGATCCATACACTTATCTTATCGTTAACCTGATCACCAGTCCATTTTTCTGACCGTTATCGGACCAACACTGGCAATTGTCAGAGCTCAGCATCGATAAGGATCTGGGTTACGGAGTAGATCACTAGGTACACCGCAAAGCTTCAGCAGGAGACAATGCTTAAACGGGTCTTCACGGTCTCTTCTACGTCATGCAACACAATACTATCATCCGCTGGCACACTCACAAGCTCGTAAACCCAGAAAAGAGAAAACGGAATGGAAGCTTTTGCTACCTGCGCCCATGACAATCAAAAAGTGAATTGTTCCTGTTCCGGGAGGTTTTCGGAATTCTGACGCTGACGGATGTTTGTCACGCGGAGCAGCAATGGAGTAACTCTTGAGTAGCGAACTGCTTATGTCGGTGTAATACGAGTTACATAAACACTGGTAAAGTACTGCTCCAGCAGTGGCGAGGTAGTGTGCCGAGATAAGCAGAGGGAGGGGGGGGGGAAGCCAATGGAGCACTCGGACTGATAGCATAAATGAGTCATAGTAGTGCGTGGAATCGCACACCGTACTTATTCCTCGTATTCGACGCTCAACCCTAGCCCAACATTTTGGGGACTTGATATCCCCTTGGGATGGAGGGTGAAACAGCCGTTGATAAAATTAAAATATCGTCGAAAGAGTGAATGCAGATCAATGACATGTAATTTTAAAAAAATAAGTAATCTCGAGCAAACAAAAAGCCGTTCTAAAAATGCGTGATTTCTTTAGAACAATTCTTGGCAACTCTTCCAAAACTCTTCCATTGCACGCATGCTTGGGCAAATTTTATAGCGTAAGATGAATTGACGAGATCAATAGCTCCTTCCGGACCCCTCGGTCTTGGCACACGCCGGTACAATAGCACGCATGGGCTTTACGAGCTCAGTGGCATGATCTCTACGCTTGCAGTCGCATGAGTTTCGTGGCTATTTTGATCATGGCTGGTCGCCTTCACTGGCTTAAAGCAGGCCAAAAATAAGGGACAAACAAACGGACTCGACTTCGAGGATGCAACACCTTTTGGGGAAAGGCACCCAGCCGAGTTGTGCCAAACGGGTTTAGGGTTGAGTGCGAACCTAAGTCCATATGGCATGCACACAGGGATGTATTGAGACAACATAATCCACGTCAGGCTGAGATAAAGACTCCTGCTCTCATATCTCTATATCGTCATCTGAATCGGAATCATTGCCATCGTCTGACGATGAATCATCAGAACCAGTCCATTTACGCCTCGCGAAGACGTCTGTGTCTCCCTCCTCCCTCAAAATACTAGTGAAGTGAAAAGCGCGGAATTGAGACGATAATGGTACCCGATTCTCAAAGGCGAGACTTACTGGTCGAACATGCTAATCGTTCTTGTTTCATCCGGATCCTCAGCGAGGTCCGACGCCCCCACAGTCGTAAATGCTCCTATGAGGGCCTCATAGTAATTCACCCAGTCTTGTGCCCCGTCTTCACTCAGCTTTCTAACTTCCAAAGGTGAGCGTGACAAGTCCTGGGTACATGGAGAAGACGGGGTCGGGCTATGGAGAACTATCCGCCTCTCCACCCCCGAAGTTAAAAGATGAAGAAAGTGGGGGTGAAAGACAGCCGTATTGACGATTGAATTGTGCCCTAAATCGATTAGTCAGTTATTTCACTGAGTCAAAGGCGATCATCAACTTCACCTGTGAGCCGGCACAAGGGTGTTGATAATTCGACCGGCACATATTTGCTACACTTGTCACCCGAGGTGAAAGCTTTGGGATTCAATTAGAGAGTAAAGAGTACAAGTGGGATAGTGATGACCTACCGGTCATTTCGGCGCCGTCTTTGTTTTGCCATTCACTCGGAGAAAATTCCTGTCTCAGACCGATAAGCTCAGAGGTCGGCGGTAACCTCCATACGTATCCCCGGAAATCATCAGAACCTGCAGCGTAAAATTCGTCGCCATCAAGGCCTGGTCCTCCGAAAGAGCCATGCTGTTGTCGTCACATAATAACAATAATATCAGAAAGTTAACACTAACCTTCATCGTACAAGAGTTGGAATAACTCCGCTCTTCTGCTGGAACAGGCGTTCCATCTGGTGCGTTTTTCCCCGTACAGATAGCAATTGGATTTGGATCTGAAACAGAATATACTGTAGGGTACCAGAGCTGTGAAAACAGAGGGAAGTTAAACCCAGAAGTGGTGGATTGCGTTTTCGCTTACGAGCATCGTCACCGTGAATCGAGAACCTGAAAGCCATCAATAAAGCATATGGAGGAGTGTAGGCTGATCCTACCGTCACGGTCGAAGATGATGCTACTTGCCTCTGGGCTGGCCAAATGATTAAGGCCATGCTTAGCCAGCTTGGTGTTGTACTATTAGGCAGAGAGGCTGTAGATTCGGAAGAAAAAATCTAGAAGTGCACTAACCACTCGTACTATGCCTTCTCGTGATCGCCTAGAGAAAGGACCAAACGCCATCCTTGTGTCACGAAGGCATACAGCTCCACTCTGCTCGCTCGTCAAAAATATATGCTCCATTGTTGGATGATATTGTACTCCTGTAACTTCGGACTGGAGCCTTAGGGTATTTTGAGCTTGAGATACGCGGCCCTCTCGCCCATCGTGTCGGATAATTCGGCCATCCTCGCTAAATGAAAGTTATACGTATTCTCCGGACCATGAATACAGCCTTTGCTTGCCTGGCGCTCATGTACACTTCGTCCTGGCTTGGATGGCAAGTGATATCGCATACAGCGTCCTGCCAAGGGAGCGTTAAAGGGATCATCTTCTCTACGAATAGAGGATAGAGATAAACAAAGTATGACACCTACATCATACCATGGAAACGTCGCATCTGGAGATCGCCTCGATATTTGTGCTTGAGAAGACCCCAAATATGAAACATCATACTGATATATCGTGCTATCTGTGCCGCCTCTAGTGCGATATACTGATGATTAGCACTTCAGATGAATCACCGACACGAACCAGCAGCTAGCCTGAGGAACTTACGAAAACAAATAGCGATTCGACGCTGAAAACGTGAGATTCAAGATATTACTCTGCCGTAGGTCGTAGTCCGACTGAGCAATGCTTCACTGAACGCAGTTACTGCACGGACGTACCCTTGGTCCAACGAACGACCCTATCGGTTCCCGGACATCCTCCTGGTGAAAGTTCCAGAGGCAAATCTTCAGATCTATGACGACAGCCAGTGTTACCAGTTAGATTAATGACCCCCGGTTCAGTCTAATCTCGAAGAATGACGCGGAAGAGTATTCCTCGACTTACCATCACCCCCACTTGCTAAAAACTGGCCCTCTCCATTCGAAAATGCAAGCGCATTAACACACGACGTGTGTGCTTTCAAGCTTCTGTGAAACAAAAGCCGTTGGAGCATATATCATTTCGAAACAGGAGACGATTCAAAGTGGCACCGAGGCTGCGGGAAGGTTCACGTCGACCAGCATACACCCGGCGCCCAACTGCCAACAACCTGATGCCATGCTGCGTTTCACCCAACAATCCCCCAACAATCCCCCAAGGACGTAGTTACCCGGCACCAAAGGAATTGATGACTACACATTTACCTTGAATAATGAAATCCCTCAGAAATTATGGAATCTAAAATGTCGGCCCTCGACCTGCTTGCGAAGTTCTGTAGGTTGATGGTCGCCAGGCGCCCATGTGTTGTTCGCCTCGAGCGATTGGAGTGCATGATGTTGTAGCTTATGATACCTGGGGGTGTTATGTGTTTCAAGGTGGTTGCTGCTGACGGTGACGTCAGCTCAGCTCATAGTAGTACGATCGCGAAACTCTCCAGTCGTCTGTTTCTGCGGGTCTCGGTAGCTAAGTGGTATAGCATGCGATTGCAGTTGGGCCGTTATCGCAGGGTCCGGTGTTCAATCCACCGTCGGGACTTCACATTTGCCTGTATGACTTATTTTTACGGTCTAGGTCGCAAAAGATGCTCAACTTGCAACTTATTTTTTTTTTTTGCAAATAGATAGATCCAACACAATATCATCATTAGTCATTACAGGATGAACATGCCAAAGAGACAGAGGTAGTTGACAGATAAAATGAGTCATGAGGATACAGTGCGATATGAGTAGGGAGTCTAAAGGGGGGGGATTGGTCGTTGCAGTCAGAAGGGAGACCAGGTGAATACCTATTGAAAGAAGCCCGCAAGAAAGAAGGGCCACGAACACGGTCCAAAGGAGGAGCATTAGTGAATGGAAAGGAGAGACCGGAACATAGAAAAAGAAACTCTATGGGGATGTATCTATGTATGTCCGCAGTTTCCAGATAAAATAAGTAAGGGTGCATACGAGAAGTAACGAAGAAGAGGGAGAGAAATCCAGTGCCATGTAATGAATCATAACCAGAGAGGGTCGTTATCTAAAAGCTGAAACGAGTCCAAGCAGAACATCGAGCATAGCCGGAAAAGAAAGAGGGAAAGTGTATCAAATGGAAAATCATCGAACAAAGTCGATGGACATCTTCTGCGACGACGACACAGAAGGTAACCCTCTCGCAGCTGCCTCGAATTCGCTGAACCCAGGCAACTCGACCTTCTCCTTCTCCTTCCTCGGCTTCTTTCTATCCACGTCCATAACGTCGTCGTCATCCTCCTTCTTAATCCTCACATCGTCCCCGTCGCGCTCATCATTACTTTCATCATCCGACTTACTCGGGGGGACCTTGAGCGGTGGCAACGTAATGGGTGGAGACCCACTGCGAGACCCTGGCATCGACCTCAACGCCCAAAGGTTAGTGCCCAATGAATGATGCATAGGTGTCGTAGCACCCGATACGGGATGACTCAACCCCCCAAAGCCGGCATTTCCGAACAATGCCCCGCCACTCCCGGTCATACGAGCTGTCGTCCTGGGCGGTGATGCAACAATCGGTGTCATTTCAAACGCCATCCGAACAGAATGAGCCAAGTTGTTATGACTATGCTCCCTCTTTCCATGAAGAGCATTCGCGGTCGCAGTCATTTGCCCGGCTGCGAGTGCCTGTGTCCAGGCAACAGGCGAGGGAGCCCTTGAGCTGGCTGCACTCGGTGTTCCGGTCAAGCCTGCTCCAGGCGGCAAGAGTGGAGGCGGGCCAAGGGGTGTATGTTGCCCCAAGCTTCCAGGACTGCTACCACTGCTACTTGGTCCACTGGATAGTTGTGGCGTGGGCACGCCAGAGGACGGGCCATGAGGTGGTAAATGATGGTTATGATGGGGCAATGTGGGCATAGCGTATCCCAAAGACTCCTTTCTTCTGGACTGTTTAATCATGGGACGGTGGTGCATCTGTATCGATGAGTTTGTAGGACTACCCGCCACACTGGGGCCTCTAGACCTTGAAAGTCCGTCCTCGACCATGTCACGATCCCTATCGCGGCTTTCGATTGTCGGTGGCGGAAGCAACACGGGTGAGGGCGCCCGTGACGGGTTCGCTGAATGTATGTTGAGAGTCCTCAAGGGACCCAAGAATGGACTAGTTGAAGGAGTGTAGGCAAACTCGGCAGTAGTTCGCATAGCAGAATAATGGGGTGGCGACTGATCCGAGGAGTGGGGTCGCGAGTGGTGTAGAGGGGTGGGACCAATTTGGAAGAGCCCTCGAGAAGGAGATCGTGAAGTTGCTGCCTGAGTCTCTGAATCTGAGCTGATAGGTGACGGGGAGTCATCGTGAGCGCTAGTGCTCGCTATACGGCGATAATGGGCATGTGGGGGTTGGGGGTGATAAGGATGTGCCCAGACAGAATGATGAATACCATGACCGGCACCCGCCGGTCGCATTTGATCGACAAGGTGACCGGAGGAACGAGACTGTACGAGGCTAGAATGATGAGGCTGATGGTGCGAAGATGCTGGAGGTAGGTGCCAAGGGCCACTCAGACGCCTTTTGTTTTTCTTGTCGTCGTGTTCGTCATATGGAGGGTGCCAATCTCGTTCATGAGAAAGACCAAAGTACCCTCGTTCTTCGGGAGTCAAGCCAAGGGCAAGTCCAGGGCGTAGGGCAGGGGTAGTTGTGGGACTCGTGGTAGCGCTCTTGCTAAGACGGTGGCGGAAATAGGGGTTCGAAGCTTCGAACTGCAATCGGGTTTCTGACTCGGCGCGGCGGAGAGCCTCAGCGCGACGAGCCTCATACTCTGCACGCCGGATAGCTTCTTGGCGTTCCAGGGCGTATAGTTCGTCCATGGCAACACTTGATAGAGCGGTGAATGGCGTCTGTTGTGATGATGTTGAGTGTTGAGCAGCATGGGTGCGACGGGAATGGGGCATATCATAAGGACTGACGGCGGTGGGCCGCGCATAAGAGTCGCCCTGTGTTTTAAACGTGCGTCAGCAATGTGGCAGAGGGGTTGGTGCAAGAGATAGCGAATTTAGGAAGAAGTTCTACCGACATAGCGCCGAAAGAGACGACAGGCTCACCTCGTCGTCGCTATTAGCCCTGCTCCGAGCCTTCTTTTGCACTCGCATAGCGGCATCATTAGCAGATTTGCTACCAGAATAGGAAGAGTGGTTTGGTTCTTCGATGGGAGTAAACTCGAGTCTTTGCTTGGCAGCGGACTTTTTTGAAGTAGTGGAGGACTGAGAATCGTTACTGTGAATCCGAGAATGGCGAGTGAGTTCATCTGAACGGGAAAAGCGCTTTTCGCAACCAGGGAACGTGCAGAGAAAAGGTTTCTCGCCAGTGTGAGTGCGAATGTGACGGGTCTGTGGCGAGCTGTGAGCAAGGGCGAGCAGGGGCATGAAAGGGACTGACCTGGTGCTCGAGACGAGAAAAGGCGCGGCCACAGAGGACATAAGGGCACTTGTAAGGTCTTGCGACCTGCTTGTCACTGTTGTTGAGGTCGGGCATGTTGGATGGTAAGAGGGAGGGTGTGGGGTTGGATATAAAGGCTTTCGGTGAGGTGACTTTACTCACGCTTGCCTTCGCTTGCCAATCCCCGCACCCACTCTTCTTTCCCGGGGAAATCCCGTGCATCACCCTGCTAACCCTCTGCTAACCATCTGCCAACCCTCTGCCAACCCTCTGCTAACTCTCTGCCAACCTTCTGCTAAGTCCTATCAAGTCTCCGCTAACTCCCCCGGCCTAGACTACTGCCATCCCTCCGATTCGGCCCGAAGGCGCCTATTATCTCGAGAGCCACAACATGCGTCTTCAAATCCGTCCATCTGCTTTTCGGTCCGTACCACCTGATATCCGCTCACCTCAGAAACAAACCTCCCCATGTGCCGTCTTGCCCAACAAGGCTCCGCAGCCCTTCCATCCAGCCCCAGAATATCACCGTTGCTCTCACAAGATCCTCCGAGAAACCGCACTGCTTCCTCGAGGCGTCAAACAGATCCTGACCCCTACGGATCTAGATACGTATATATCATCAATCCCGAGATCTAGCCCAGCTCTGATCGCAGATGCGGGGTAGGCCTTGGTAGGCTCTTTAGGTCCACGCCGACACTGCAAATCAAAATCATGCCCTAAAAAATTCAATGGTGTAGGCCTTTAGTCTAATTTTGTTGACCTCTCAAGATGTAAATTCCGACTCGTTGTGTGTCCTTGGCTGCCGCATTCATACCCTTGAACGTTGGAATGTTGCACTCCACCAGTCCTCTACATTCCATCTACCCCATCCACGTTGTCGATCAAGCCTGTGTCAGCACAGCTTCGGGTGCCCGCATGCCCTTCAAGTCATATTTCTCACTTTTTTTCCGGGAGAACACAGAGCTAACCGGTCCAAACACCAACCACATTTTATTTCGTGAAACATGAGCAATCTGAAACCCTCAATCTCCGGTAAATCATGCAGACTGCATCCGCATACGTCTCATGGAGTCTGCAGCGCCACCGTCCTCCCTCAAATCATTGCTTCATATCCATGACTTATGGTTATCTCACCCATTGCTGGCTTCGCAATCCCACCACTGACGACAACCCTCTACGTCATCGAGCCAATCCACAGCGAAGAACATTGTGACCAGGTCTCCACACCCTGTTTATACCGGGGTTCCATCCCTTGATCTCCCCTACATCGTTCTCAAGCACTAGTTCGGTGGACTTCACGGCACTTCCATATAACTCGCCAAACTTCGCTTCTCTTTCTGTTGGAACAACAGTAACCTTCGAATGGCACATTGGCCCATGGCTCAGGGAAGCATGTCCCCCAAAAACGTCGGTGAAAACTCGTGTCCGCTTATTTCTTCGAGTTTCAAGAATTGTCACAATGACAGGCAGAATTCATAACGTAACACGGGACTTATCTTGGCTCACTTTCCTCAAACTTGCACTCTGCATCTTTCAACCTTTTTATCGCAATCAAGAGGCTCGTTTCTAGTCATAGCTGGAATCCATCAAGCTATTTCTGTGCGACACCCAAACCAGTTTCGAAGTCGGCCATCACCGATCAGGCCGTTGTTATTCTAGCCTCGAATTTTCACCCAAGTCCAGAAGGACAGCACGCCACGCGATGCTTGTGATTCTATATGGGATAGAGGAACTCTATCATTAGGTTCGAAGTTTTTCTTCTTCGAGCCTTACCACCAGAGAACTGGGAGCCATGAGCTGTAGATATTCATAGGCACCGATTCTGTCCATTGCTTTTGATGAACACCGGATTGATTGATACTTCTTAGTGCATCACCCAGGTGCCCTTCTAACCTTCCCTCTGTCGCAGATCGTATGATACGTATTTTGCTCCCAGACAATTTCTGATGAATCATCACACACTTTGTGGTCGTCGTCAAGTGCTGTTGCTGTTAGCAACCCTGCCTCAGCGCTCATTGCTCAAGGTAGATATTTACCCCAGGGCTTCTGAAACTACGATCCCCGGATTCATACGCCGCCGTTCATGATTACTCACATGCACCCTCAACGGAAAGAGCATAGCCAAGCTAAACTAACCTGTGAACGCCCATTCCCTTGGGTCATTTCTCTTCCTCAGGCCCAGAACCCTCTAACCCTTTTGGTCTGCCAACCCCATTTCAAAGAACCTCCTCTAGGCAAAACTTTCAACAACACTGCTGGCATCCAGTATTGGAGAACCTCGGCGTAACTGAATGTCTCTCCGTCAAACCACACGACGATCGCTTATATCGCATCCCACCATATCCGACTCGTATCACATCGCATGAGTAAATCATCCCGAGTGCGGGGGAAATTTTTTCAAAACTTCCCCACTTCTTGGTCGGGCCTTTTCCATGGATTACGCTTCTAAGGAGCGGAAGGATAGACCATTAGGCTTAGCCCCTTGGCTAAATTATCGTCACCCTCAGCTCATTTATGCTCACTGGCAGCGTGCACGTAAGTTTCCGAATTAAATTGATGCATGCGGTACTAACAGGCTCAAATCCCCTATTCATTTATTTCGGATAAGAATAACTGACATATTGGTCACTGGGGTGATTGTTGATGGACGGTCAAGGGCCGTGGATCAACTGAGCGTTAACCACATTGGAACATTTTACCTTTCAAGTAATTTTTCGCGTGTGCGCTCATCAAGTGAGTCAAAATAGAAGTGTGCTCGGTGGACGTGAACAGCATAACAACCTCTTCGTGATGAAACACGACAAGCACCCGCATAATGTCCTACCAGACCCTTTCCCTTTATGGACCCGACATCTTGCCACATTTAGACTTTCAATGTTTTCCCGTAACCAGTGATGCGCATCTCGGAGGCCGAGGCAGGTCTGGGTCGCCAAACATCAAGGAACAAGACTCGGTCATCGTCGCCGAAACCTGATGAGGACTGAGTAAAACTGATCGTAGAATGAGTCGATCCCTTTCGACCGTCAGGCTGCCAACTGTGCAAATGTCAATGCCAACGTTATAAAATGACACTCTTCGCCTAGGCCCAGACTGTTCTTACGCGTTAATGTGATCGTCTCCTCCACACCCCCAAACCTCATGACTTAGTCACCGCTAAATTGCACTGACTCCTGACTATACGAGAAGTCGTCTTATCAGAAGTATGGCATTGTCAACGTCGACTGTCCATCGACCTTCCGAGCTCCCATCCCTAGGGATGATGGTTGTCGCAGTGTAATAAGAAGCAGAAACAATTCCGGGTTCGGCTGGTGGAGCGGGGCATGCGTTGTGAATACTTCTCGGTTGCTTATTCCCCCATACCCTCTCGTAACATCTACCCCGCGTCCGATGGATCATCCCTCTCTGGGTTTTGGTCAACTGCGCCCTGGTTGGAAGTGACAACTTCTGGTGTCAACGTAATCGATGCCCGGTGATACTTAGCAGTAGGGAGAACCCCAGTTTCAGAACCTTGCTTCCACAGTCATACCTTCGGAGAAACGCTCTATATAGTTAAGGGATGAAAGATGCTGCACCATGAACTACGGTGTGTGATCCTGGGATCTTGAGGCCCGAGGGGTTGCCTCCTGTATGATCGATTCTCGAGTTTCCTTCCACTGATCTCGCGCTCCTTCGTTTTCTTTATTGCTCTTCCATCTACGTGATCATGCAAGATCAAAAAACACCCTTTTTATGATCGTGGATTTAGAGAAGCGTCGATAGTGGGGTCCATGCATTCATGATCAGCATACGATCAGCACGCCTGGCTTAGCCTTTGAAGCCCCAGTTTCACCCCAGGGCTCGGAGTCGGGATTTAACGAAGATGTGTTGCACTGTATTGAAAACAATGAAGTGATGGGTGCGGCACAGCATTAAAGCCACACGGTCACCAGCACTCATTCCCGAATTCGATGAATAGACGTATTATCATTTCCACTCTGGCTCGCATGGAACGTAATTTGGTAGCAATGGGCATAGTTTTGATGGTTTACATCACCAATCATTCGATATCTCGGTGCCACACAGGCTTCCATGCAGTCCAAGCTAATTGTAGTTTTCTGATCCTCATAATTATCAGACCCGAAATTCCCCTCCGGATGCAAGCGTTTATGGCGCATCGCCCCGGGAACAAGCGGGGCTTCGGGCTCGGCTCTCACGAGCTATCACCGAGAAACATTGCCTTACAACTAAGCTCCCAGCAGCATGAACAACTGCTGGATCTTCGAACGATCCAGCCATGTGTACCCAGAACGTTCTTACAACACTTATAGAATAAGCTCATCGTTCTGGAGAGGTTTCCCCGATAATTGAGGGGCTCTTCAGAGTTCTGCACTATGCTTACGAGGCACAGCAGGCACCGACTGAGCTTCTCATGGTATATCACCCATCTTCGCTTGAAGAGCGTCTGGAAGCTGGACATTGATTATCGGGCTTCCTGAACTCGTTATGGTCCTATGACAGGAAACTAGTCCCACAGAAAGTCGTAGAACCGTCATAGAAATGATCACTCAGTGCTCTCATGTCTGATTCAGTTACTAGAAGTTCGAAGAACAGTCTCTTTTGACACATTGGCCCCGAGGTTTTAAACTCAGCCCTGATGTACATATCTCGACGTGATAACACCGTGTTCTCTTCCTTCTTCCTTATCTTTTGATGCAATTCCCAGCTCAGTACCTCGACCTTGACTGCTGGTGTGTGATATTGATTGTGGTGGACCTGAGCCTATCTCCTCCGAAGTGAAAGGCACGATAGCAACTTAGTAGAGGTCTCATCTGTGCAGGTGATACTTTTGTGTCAAACCGTATGGAGTGACAACGGTTATAACGGACATAAGATGTCCTTCAGAGGGACAATGCATCTGGATCTTATCTGACGAGATTCATTACCCAAAGCATTACCCAAAGCTGACAGCTGGTGCATTCATCGAATCTGTTATGCTAATATACCCACCAAAAAAGCAGGCACTACATAGATTTATCTAGACCTTATCACCCCTGACATTCCTAAGAACCAACGGGTTGTAAGGGCCTGTATATCCCCCACTGAGGTTCAAGAATACCTGCTCCCTGGAAAATTCCAAAGGATATTACTATGTATGATTCCCCGAACGATCTTCTCATTCAGAACGCCAATAATACCTGCGAAACGGAAACTCCGCTTAACCGCCATGCTACTGTGCTCGGCAACGACGAACGTAGTTGCCCAATTTCCATCCGTCATTTTGAAGGAATAGAGTAAGGATTATCCTCGGAATGATAGCGACGGACATAAGCATGCTGGAATGCTTGTTACGAGCTGATATGGTGCTTGTGTCGGCAGAACGGTTTCTTTATAGACGCACTTGCCCGCTTCAGTACAAGAGGCGTCGCGGATATGCCGAGGTTTCTCCCATATACTCACTACATGGCATATACTGTATACTTCAACCACATTATATGTAGATTTCCGGAGAGGTTGATATTAATTATGAAAAATGGTTCGTACCTGCAACGCTGAGCATAAGTATATAAGAATATGACGACGAAACTATTTCTCAAAAACTTAGCATTCCGTCATAATATTGATATGTACAGAGCAGGTCCACTGAGGTCGAATTGAATCTGGAGGGAGGAGGGGGGGCAGATTATGTGAATGTAAATGCCACCTTTTGCTCTCGCTTCCGCACACCAGTTTCGTAAACGTACATTTAACTCTGGGAAGGGCTACCCTTGAGCCTCGGGGAGGGGATGCGAAGAGATTGGACAGGACTCTTTTTAAAAACACGAGGCCAAGATCGTGCTTTTGGCAATAGGAGCGAGTTCCTAGGTGAAGGATAGGAGTCGAGTAAGCGTGACAGTGGAACTGGCGTCTGTTTTATCGAATGAAGTTCTAGAGCAGGGGATCGTGATGATGGTACCAATGAGGCGCCTCCCGGCAAATGACACAGGTTGGAGGTTTCGGAGAGTCCGTGTTGCGGTTTGGGTTAGGGCGCAGACGTGCTGTAACGCCGGAGCACAAGTCGATGACGTTGAGACACGGGTACATAATGGAGCGTTATCACAGTTTCCGTAGGGTCCGCGAGTAAGTAAATAGTCTACATAGGTTTACTAGCTTCTCCGATCTGATTGATACCAGTTCCAGTTAGGGAGCACGTACAAGCGGCGATGCAAGAAAGAGTATTCGCCTCTTGAGCCAAACAGCCTCGATCCAAACCCAAAGGACTGTTCCGGGCGTCCCGCTAGAAGTCCAACTTTACTGCGGAATAACGCGGGCTAAAGCACCTCGAACTGGTGTTGTATACCTTCCCATCGTCGCGGGACGGGCTGAACATGCTGACCTTGAGTGCTAGAGCAATGAGAGGAAGTAATGGTCTGCTCGCATTCGTAAGTCTTAGGCTTATCAATGGCTATGCACGGTCTCAATATTGACGGGGTTTTGCGACTCCTCACCGACTGGTTCTCAAGATACATACTCCTTACGCGTGTAAATGACCACAAATACGGACCCACCGTTTGCTATGTGTTATGATGGAAATTTCCGGACGCCACTTCACGAGCGCTAAGTAGGTCGATGGATGAGTACCCATCACCTATACTTAGGGGTTCAGCGCTCATAAGTAGATGACAAGCGGAGCAATCCAATACCTGGATGCGCCAACATTCTCCGATCATGGGATGACCAATTATAGGCGGACGCGCACGAAGCTCCAAACGCCTAAGAACGCTGTTTCCGACCCACAGGCTCCGAACCAGGGCCTAGCTCCAGCTCCATTCCTCGCATAAGCGCTCCATTTTGTCAACGGTACCAGAGTCCTGTTCGGAATCAGCGGAGAATCAAGCTACGAGTCGTGTCAACAATTAAATATTTCCGGCGGCTTTCGCACTGGCACAGATTAGACGACTTCTGACGACCACGGGTCCAGTGCTTGAGATATCTCGCTCGTTTTTCCAATACACCCACCCCAGCGTCCCGAACCGCCTTGCGCCCTGCCTGTTGATTAACCTAGCTCAGCTCAAGTCTTGCTTTTCAATTTCCATAATCAAGACGATCTCTAATCACATATCCCCTCGTTTCTACCACGTAACAACTTTCGAAACAATCATTTTCTTTTTCAACTTGGATGAGTGGGGATGACTCCGTCAACTCCAGGTCAGTACCAGGAGTCCAGTATTCACCGCAGCCTTCAGCTCTGACACAAAATGAAACATTGTACGGGATTAGTCGCGGCCCTGAACAAGATGTACGCAAGTACGGGTCCACTCTGCTCACTGGCATTTAGTATTTTTCAATGTTTTTGTGAGCGCAGCGAATGACGAGCACCTACATGTGGGCCAAATTACGGCCGCTAACTTGAAGATTCGTATAATCCGAGTAGCAGAGGAGATAAATCGTGTAGCTCACGATGGGCGGTAGGAGATGACCATGCGTGCAGCTGATCAGCATAGGAACTAACTCCTTTTGATACAAGACTGGAGTGTCATTAAGTCAACATATAATGATAGTACTGAAGATGTCAAGCAATACAACAGGATTGCTATCGTCGCCGACTCCTTGTCGACTGGAATTTTGACGTTTCTCGCCTCAGCCGCCTGTATGCTCGATGAAATCAGCTTCATCGAACACTTGGATGGAACACGCGTAACACACCTGCTCGCTCGCTCTCTTTCAATCTCCCTTCTCTCCACCTCCTCGGCTGTCAGTTCCTCAAACTTCGTCCTAAACTCTTCTGCTTCCTGCCAATCTCTCCATACGCTCTTTAATGTCTTCGGCCCTCGTCCATCCTTTGGTGCCCGACCCCAACCAAGGCCCAAACCGGTCTTATCCTTCACCAACCCGAATCCACTCTTGTCTCGTGGTCTATCGCCCCCTGTGCCTGTATCTTCTCCAATGTCCCGCTCGCCTCCAATGACACCCCACTCTATAGCGTCTTTCTTATGCTTCATGAGTTCTTCGTGAACAGCATGTGCGACAAGTGGTATTGCTTCTCCAGATAGACCAAGTTCCATACAGAGCTTTTCTGAAAAAGCTTCAGGTGTGAGTGGTGAAAGTAGGTCCCATTCGATGTGGTCCATAAGATGATGATTGGCTATTTGAACATCAATCTATAAGACAAGTCAACATATACTCATGATGGATATGGTGTATTCGACTTACACTCAAAATTACACGACATTCTGGTAGCTCATCACCATTTTGTCCCAGTTCATCAAAATCGGGTGCACCATCCTGACCCAGCTCCATGCTTGCCACTCCTTCATGTTCTTCTATCTGGGCGCGTATTTGTGCGGCAACTGTCTCTGCAAACGTAAGGGGAAGATCGAGGTCGTAGCAAAAGATCTTCGCAAAAGTCTCAGGCTTGGTGAGTTCTTCATTCACGTTCCAGACGAAGCAGTCGCGGATTCTATGGGTGTCGGTTTCAAACTCGACACGTATTGGGATGAGCGAGGTTCGCTTTTGCCCTTGTTTCGCCAATGCATCGGGTGACCTATCGTCAAGATTGAGAGCGAAAAGGTGACGTCAGACTTCAAAGATACCTACGGGTATTCATGGACTGTTGGCTGCATGGGCCTTGGTTTGATGAACCTTTCGGGTGGTATTTGACCAAGATAACTCTGGTCTAATTCGTTTTTCTCTACTTGAGGTGTGCCCGTGCGATTTGGTGTGGCAGAGGAACCCGTTGCGGAATTGAAAACAGACACTCCAGCACCCAACCTACTCCTTGACTGCCGTATTGCCGTTCGTGTGCCACCGCTTGCCACAAAATCCGAGTCATCCGAGTCGAGAGCACCGGCATCAGGAAACTCATCTCCAGAGCCAGGGTCTGCGTAATTGACCACTCCCCCACGTCTTGCAGTGGCACGTGAATGTGTCGCAGCCGTAGATGCAAGGATCGGTTGCATAAGGAGGGTAGCACCTGTGCGTAAGCGTGGCGCATAGGTCGAGTGGAGTGCTTGAGGGGTTGTCGGCAGAGGTGGTCGTGGAGGATTGGGCTGAACGACAGAGACAGGGGCCATAGGCAAAGGAGCCTGGTACACAGGTGGTGTATAAGCGGCGGCGGGTGTATATGTATTTGCAGTACGTGTTTGACGGGTGCGGGTGTTCCTAGCGGCAGATGCAGGAGTTTTGGGAGGCGGCGTAGTGGTCGCTGACCATGTGTGAACGTTTCTCATGTATGCTATGAATAAAAGGCGAGTTGCATCAAGTGTTTTGGAACATATGCCATCATACAACTTTACCTTTGGGATCAGCTGGGCGGGGCGCTGGGGAAGCGTAGGTAGCTTGGGCAGCGGAAGTGATGTGGTTGATTGCCTGTCGAAGTTGAGTATCTGTCATGTTACCGTATGAGCCGGGGACAGCGGGAAACGACGAGGTCGAGGCGGCATTTTGGTTGTCGGCCATGGTGGCTACAGGCTCGTCTGCTTGCTATCATCCACAGAACAAGACGCGTTCGTCACACGTGACAACCGTCACACTTCTTCTGTCGCCCAAACCATGTTCAACTACAGGCTCTATGGCAGGGGCTTGCAGAAACTGGGGAAAAACGCGACGGTCATCCGCCTACCACATCGCGCAAACTTGGCAACATCCTCAGTAATCGCCGATGCGCTGCCTCCCTCAGAGAGGAGACAAACGAGTAAGTCCCAAACACGTTCCCGCATTTTCCAATATTGACCCGTCCTGCTACTTCAGCTGTTTCAAAACCAATCCAGGCTAGGATAGCTGCCCACCCACACAATCAAAAGCTTCTGGACCTGTTCATTGAAGGTGCGTGTCAGCACGTTCCGAGGCAAAATCTCAAGGCCCTGACGATACCTACTAGAGACCAACAAAGAGATCACTGGTCTGCAAGTTGGAAAGCGTAGACTCCCCAGTTTTGAACGATTTATTCAGGGACTTTCAGAAATAAAAGATCCCATTACCTCAAGCGCTCCAATTTATCAGGTACTTGTGTCTACAACCCTTCGTTGCGCCAGGAAACATTGACCCACGGCAGCTATACGGGAATGGTGGGTACCATCTAATCCCTTATACTCTAGGAAAACTGCATGAATTCGCTGAGAGTGGTAGATGGTATATACAACTTCACGGCTCTTGATCCTCGCTTGACTGTTGACATCAACTACATAGGCCAACAGACCATGAAACAAGAGAGGAACTCAAGCTAGTCCTAAATCTCGCCAAACTTCCTGGAATGGGGTTGGTTTTCGTTTGTATAGCGTCCCGCTCTTCTGATTCACCAGAACCTCCGAACAGGCCGACCAGGATATCTCAGCTCCGCCGCGCTGGTTGCAATTCAGTCGAGGACCTCTTAAAACCAAAGTTCCAGGCTTTTCTGTCCAGAGAACAACGAGTGGGCATCGAATTTCGCGATCATCTGCATCATGAGACTTCCTTAGAAACCGCTAACGCAGTCCTCGTATGTCGTCTCTAGTTTCTTTGACCATGCTCTGACTGCCAAGCAGGAGTTCTGCAAACAACACACTCCTTCCTCCTATGAATGGATCCTCGTTGGTGAACAGTAAGGCCTGCCACTTAACGCTCCTTCAACTGACGCTTACCTTTCGCAGTCGCCGTGGTGTCAACAGTCCCGATATAGACTTGATGGTTCTTCATCCGGACCATGTTCATGTCCCTTTGCCACCTCCGCCCGAAGCCCTTCCCAAGTCCCACAAGCGTTATGGCTACATCGCCCGTTTCGATGCACGTCCATATCTTCATAAAATTGGACACACGTGGACTCTCCTGCAAGAGGAGATTATCCCATACCTTGAACTCCGAGGGCTAATTGCCAAGACTCGCAAAAAGATATTCAAGTCATGGCATGGGGTCATTAGATTACCAGGCTTGAACGAACAAGAATGGCAGAGTGTGGATACTCGCCTTCAAGCTATCCGGAACAAGCAGGGAAACTATCGTCGGTTGAATATTCAGTATGTGCACCTCCCCGCTACGTCCAATCATTTATTGAGCCAAATATCAGCATGGTTCCACAGAAATCCCGCGGAGCCGCTCTCATACATTTTACGGGGGATGCAGAGTTCAAGAGGCATGCCACCGCCCGTGCTCAGGACAGAGGGCTTTATTTCAATGACGACGGACTCTGGAAGTGGATTGAACACGAATCTGGATCCGGAGAACCCACTGCGGAAGAAAAACAAGGGAAATTCGGACACTGGGAAATGATCAAAGCTTACACGGAGGAGGAAATTTTCCAGGAGCTCGATATGCACTTTGTTCAACCCCAGTTCCGAAACTACGCTGATTGGAAGCCTTACATCCCCGAGAAGCACCGCAAGAAGCGATTCGATGATGCGTTCTCATCCTCATAGCCACACTCGTTCGTTAACACATAGTCTGACTAATTCTTATTGTAATATGTACGGGCTACCGATAGTTATAAACCTATTCTTTGCAGGAGTTTAGGTGTTGCTATGTCTCCGGCCTCAGGATCAAAGATTCAGATAATCTGAAAAATGGATGTAATTGACCTTTTGAAGTCCACACAAGTCCAGATTAAATTAATCCGCAGGGAGAAGGGCAAATATGTTAAAGTAGCATGCGGATCACAAGTCCAGCCCTCCATTAAACGAGAGCAACGATAGTGAAAATGATGATCAATGCAGAGACGGCAAGGCCGAACGAAACGGTCGTTGTAGCTCTACTGTTCTGTGTATTGCTGTTAGATGCGTCAACTGTGCTCTGCGAGATGCTGGATGGGGCACTCCCCATCTACATGAAAGATATGTCAAGGCACATCATGGTAATATTGATTAAAGAAACGCATCCGTGAAGGAAGCACCACTTTGCGACTGGAGTTTTGCATCATCATTTTTTACGAGGTCAGCGGCAATGGTCTTGATGACATTGTAAGCAGCTTTAATGCCGTCCATCCAGGTAACATTGTTGGGGGTGACCCGGATATTTCCATGAATGATATTGGCAACTGTGAGAGGTCCAGTGATGGACTCGATATAGGTCAGGGTTTGGGTAAGACAATTAGCATTGCCGCTGCACATTAAACATTGCCATGTTGTCTCCTTTGAGTAAAAAAAGCTCCCACTCACTCTTTCAAACAGACCACTTTCCTGACAGTAGGATAATATTGTTGGATAATATTGGCCAGGATGGCTGGGTCCATATTCCCACCGCCAATCTCGTTCTGGCAGCCAGAAGTGAAGGTGCTCACGATAGTGGCGAGGGTTTGGTTGCTGCAAGGTACTGCAACACAGACATTTGTCATCCAGTCATCCATGAGTCCGACAATGGATGTGTCGTTAGAATTCTCGCATCTTCGTTGGCGGCATCACTAGTCAGTGCTGACATACACTGGTTCGAAAGTCCCGACGGCCATTGGCGAATAGTGAGTCCCAGGATTTACTATCAATATACTCTTGGGTTCACTGGGCAGCAACCAAACCAACAAGAGCGGCAATTGCTACGGCACGTAACATTGGTCGAAAGGGAAAGTGTCCCCTCCTTCAGTTGCATGGAGGTTTTTTTATAGGGACACGAATTCATTCGCTAAGACAACGTAACTTCAGATCATTCATCGACCTGTGCGGTGAGTTTCACGGGCAAGGAAACAACAAAGGAAACAGAGCAGCCTCGGCAAATACCCCTGGTTCCTAACTATACCTGCCAATTTTTTATTTATTTCTTTACCAGCTCTTCTTGGTCGCATTGGAAGTGGATTGAACATAGTCTACACGCGAAGAGCCGTTAGTGGAGGAACAACAAAGAAATTTGGACACTGGGAAATAACCAAAGTCTACACGGATATAAGTCTGTTCCCACAGATGCCACTCACGATGATCAACGGCGGATGAATAGGCAAGGACGTTGTTATTAACGAGTTGAACATATGCGAACACAGGAGAGATGATAGTAGAATAGGGAGAAAGGGTCAAGTGTCATTGTCTTTTTATATCGGAGGGGCATCCACCTCTCCTGTGACATCATCGGTCAGTTAATCAGTTGATCATTGTGTCAGTGTCAATTGGTGTGAGACCAGGTCAACAACGGAGGAAGATATTTTGAGTAGTTCAACATGGGCTTTACTCAACCCCAGTACCGAAACTACTGTGACTGGAGGCCTTACAACCCCGAAAAGCGTCCTGATAACCACATGCCTTGGTTGACACTTTGACTAATTCTGATTGTGATGTGTACGGGCTATCAATGTTGTGATCATCCCGAAATCATATGTTTAGGCGTTCCGATCCAATGACGGTCGAGGTCCCAGACCCCAGGCCCCCGCCTCAAAGATCCAAAAGAGATCCAAAAGGAAATGAAAAATGGATGTGATTGTTCTTCTGAAGTATACAACAAATGTCCAGATTAAATTAATCCGTAGGAAGAACTAAGAAGGGCATATGTTAAGAGTAGCGTGGATCACCCTCCATTAAATGAGGGCGATGACAGTGGAAACGATGGTCAAAGCAGAGACAGCGAGGCCGGACGCAATAATTGTTGTAGCTCCGTTGTTCTGCGTGTTGCTGGAGCTGCCACTGCTGGATGCGTCAACTGCGCTCTGCGAGATGCTGGATGGGGTATTCCCGTCTATATAAAAGATATTAGCATGTCGTGGGACGTAATTAACAAAACGCACCCGTGAAGGAGGCACCACATCGCGACTGGAGCTCTGGAGCAGCGTCTTCCACGAGGTCAGGGGCATCGGTTTTGATGACATTGTAAGCAGCTTTAATGCAGTCCGTGCAGGTAACATTGTTGGGGATGTCCGAAATAATTCGACCACTACGGGCGATATTAATCATGTTGTTGATGCTGAGAGGTCCGGTTATGGACTCGATGTTGGTCAGGGTTTGAGTAACACAATTGGTATTGCCGCTACACATTAAACATTGCCATGAGTTTGTCTCCCTTGAGTAAAAGAAAGACCTCCGCTCACTCTTTCAAACAGACTACTTTCCTGACAGTAGGATAATATCGTTGAACAAGAGGTGTGATACTCGCAGCCAGGGTGGTCAGGTCCGCATTCGATTGGTCGCCGACAATCTCGTTCCGGCAGCCAGAGGTGATGTTGCTCACGATGGCGGCGAGGGTTTGGTTGCTGCAGGGTGCCGCAGCACATACATTTGCCGTCCAGTCGTTGATGGGTCCGACAATGGATGTGTTATTAGACGCTGTTGCCAGGGGAAGCAAAGAGTCGAGGGCCAAGCAAGTGCTTGCATCTTGATTGGCGACAAGGCCGGTCAGTGCTGACTTACACTCGTTCGAAAGTCCCAGCTGCCTTTGACGAAAGGTGAGTCCTAGGATTCACTATCAATATACTCTTGGACTTACTGGGCACTAACCAAACCAGCAAGAGCAACAATCGCTACGGCACGCAACATTGGTCGTAAATTGGGGGGTGTTTGCTCCCTCAGGTGCAAGGGAGGTTTATTTTATAGGGATACCCATTCGCCAAGACAATATAACTTGATCACAATCATCGAACCTGTGCGGTGTGTTCACGTGCGCGGAGAAAAGGATCCGGGCAGCCTCGGCTTGGTCGGCAAGCTTTCCTAGTTCCCAACCACATCTGTCAAAAATATACTTTTTATCTCTTTACTAGCCCTCCCTGGTTCGCCTATAATCCTCAATGTTCCCATGAGGAGTCTTGCACAGGGTCGAATGGAGGTGCCTACACCTGTGCCTGCCTACCACAAGCTACATCCTGCCATATACTGCAAGGTAAGATGATTGCTGCCGGTGGCTGTGACCGGATATTCTCATTAACAGGAACTGGCTGCAAAGGGTTGTTCGGTGTCTCCTTGTGTCTCCTGGCCGCTACCCAAGTCTGTCGAGTGAAGACTTCCACAAACTGCAGTAATACTGGCTCGTGGAAACGTAAAGAAAACTGCAGTGCTCGACGCCCACGGCCGAAGTTTCCACTCATCGCCTCTGGGCACTGCCAAACTCGCCAAGTGGTGGGAGTTGGGACTGCGGGTTTCGAGGTCCCCTGCGTTATGGAGCATTCGGGGTAGGTTTAAATATAGCAAACCCTCGCGATACACGGTTGGCTGTTCTCAGAGCGCTGATGCGACATTGTCGCACACTCCTCCTTGTATGCTTGGTTCCAAAATCAGAACGCCGTCGCAGTATCCTGTAACTGCTCCACCGGTCTGCCTAGATCAAAAAAAAAGGTATGATGGAAACCGAAGTACTGAAGAGCTCGAGTCTTTCGAAAAGGCGATCGAGTCATTCCAAATTAACTCAGTGTGTTGCGTCCTGTTCGTTTCAGCATAGAGGGGCTCATGAAGCCTCGATAGTGATCACAGCAAAGACTATCAATGATGGTCCAAAAGAAGTGGAGTCCCGGATGCCAGTAGTCCTACTACGCGGTCCCTCCTAACCTCTCCAGTAGACTCATCTGCACTGTATTTTTCGACAGGAACAGTCGCTATGGCCCACACCTAATCAAAGTATCATAATCCAATGCATCAGGTTCTGTCCGGCCGCACCTTTGATAGTACAACTAAATTAGGCTCAAGCTTGCAAACGGGACAGTATCAGATGTTCCGTTGTCATAACACCTTCTAGGCACGTAGCCACGAGAAATGCCAAGGTAGCCATGGCATTGGGGTTCGACATATAGTGTCCGCTGCTGTGCAGTTACTGGTAGGCTGTTGACATGGGGGACATCTCTCGCACAAGTAGCTCCTACTAGCTGAAAGGACACTTCAAATTGGCTGGAAATGGTATCCGACGTCCCCCACATACTCTGCTTGTGTAGACTTGCTTCAAACCTAAATATATCAAGTACCGTCGAAGACGTCATACTTCCCAGCCCCTAGCCGCAATCAAAAAACCACCAGCGGCGCTTCGATGTCGACGAATGACGATCACGATATGGCTCACTTAACGAAACCAACCCAATACAGTATCGACGACTCGAACATCGCTCTTTTAGGCTCTGATGTAAGCTGTACCCCATCTAAAACCCAATTGAATACACCTTCACAGGCACGTATTTACCAGCTCGAGAAGCACGTCCGCGAGCATGCGGGCGACACAGAAGCTGCATGGGAGAAAGCAGGGACAGCTATAGGTCTTCAAATTTGGCGCATAGAACAGTTCCGTGTCGTCGAATGGCCAAAGGACCGCTACGGAATGTTCTACGACGGTGACTCTTATATCGTTCTTCATGTGAGCAATCACTGTCTTGTTAGATTTGTCCTCTCACATTGTCCTCTCCACCAAAAGACATACAAAAAGTCCCCGGATGCAATCTCTCTCTCCTATGACCTCCATTTCTGGCTCGGCCAGAACACAACTCAGGACGAAGCGGGTACCGCCGCCTACAAGACTGTGGAACTAGACGATCGTAAGTCACTCTTTCCTTCCCATAACCTCGTGTACACAACAACCTTCTCCTACAGATCTCCACGGAGTCCCTGTGCAATACCGCGAAGCACAGAACTATGAATCATCCCGTTTTCTCTCTTATTTCCCCCAGTTCACCTGTCTCCAAGGCGGTGTAACAACGGGATTCCACCATGTCACAGAACCCCCTCCGCCCGACATGCGAAAGCTGTACCGTGTGAATCTGTCACGCAGCACAATTGGACGATCAAACCTCGTGGTGAGGCAAGTCCCCGCAGACGCTTCCAGTCTGGTCGAGGGCGACGTCTACGTTTTGGATAAGGGGGTTAAGATCCTACAGTTCAACACGAAGAACAGTGCTGGACAAGAGCGATTCAAAGCTGCCGAGTTCGTTAGGAGTCTTGCGAACGACAGGAAGGGCGAAAGCGAAGTACTTGTTTATGGCAAGTCCCGTGTTTCGTTTTCCTTGCAGAATATGAATCAATGACCAGTGACATAATGCCATGCTATTCCAGACGAAGGCGGGCCCGGAGCAGGTCTATTCCTAAAGGAATTCAATGCAGAGTCTTTGGTTCCAGCCTCCGCTCTATACCCATCTCAGGATGCTCAGACAAGCCTCTTCCGGTTGTCGGACAAGACTGGCACTGTAATCTTTAATCGGGTCGCGGTCGTCAACCAGGCGTCACTGTCATCCGAAGATGCGTTTTTGTTGGACAACTCACAAGACCCCGCGCAACCAGCCATATACGTATGGCTAGGAAGGAACGCTTCTTTGAGTGAGAAGCGTCTATCCCTGCAATATGCACAGAGATATCTTCATCAGAAGAAACAGGAGGCCAATGTAGTTCAGGTGGCTATTCCTATCATAAAACAGGAAGAGGGTCACGAAACGGAAGAATTCGTTCAAGCGCTCGACACATAGGCATAGAAGCACAAACAGTACGAAGTCCAGTCCCTTAACATACTAGGAAACACGAGTCGTCTGATACAGGTACATGTCCATTTTTGTTCGGAGGACGCGTGCGGTCTGGTCCCTTAAGGGCTTGTCTTCGCGTCAAAGACAATCCGGCCTCCGACCCAAGGATACGGGTAATTATGTTGGTACCAGTTTTTGAAGGTACGGCGCTCGGAGATGCGGGGTACAGTCGCATACGATCCTCCCAACTGGCGAGACGAAATTGAGCAAAACGTACCCGAAAACTCGCGCGTACTCACCACAACTTGATGCTTGCCGTCGAAGAAATCCATAGAGTATCTACATGATACCATCAACCCCAGAATAAACATCAACACGAGCGAAATGCCTACCCGGGGTATAATTTAGAGGGAACAAAGCCCTCAGTTTTATCAAACACCGTAGATGTCCACTCCCAAACACCCCCGTTATGCCCTTTGCCTCCATTCCTCAAGCCCCCCGTCGTTGCACTAATAGACAATGAGTTTAATTACAAACCAGGATCCCAAAAAATCGAAGTTGCTTACGGCAACGGGTGCCAATTTCTAAACCCGACATTAGCCCCACCTTCATAACCCCAATGGAACTTGTCATAGAATAGCTGGAGTTCCGGTTCCGTGGGCAAGCGTCCACCCTTGACCATAGCATACGTCGAAAGGTTGTCATACGAAGTTATAACCGGCCAGTACTTCGCGACATCCATAGGAACCGGGCCATACAGTGTACGGACCTAATGGCCTGTGAGTGAGCGGTAGCCGAATGATGACATGACTCACTTGAACAACACCATCTTCAACAACCCAGCTCGCTGGAAGCTCAACCTTGTCTTTTCCGTGGCCCAAATAGAATTCATAGAATTCACCATTGGTGACGGGCCGCCAAGAGATCTCAAACTGTTCAACATCAACCTTCCTCTTCGGGTGCTCATTGTCCCAGCCATACTCATGTCCTTCCACAACGCGGACCTTATCCGGATGACCATCCTCTGCTTCTATGTCATCATGTCCAAGGGTAACCGTCTCAGGACCCAACGTAATAGTCTGGCACATGGGTTTGGGCGCCGCATTCCAAGACGCAGCGAGCGACTCCCAATCGGGCTTCATGAAGTCGGAAGGGGGTATGGTTCCGGTTCCGGCCCTTTGCAAGAGCATGTAGAGAAGTGTCTCCGCATGCATCGCTTCATGCTCCAAAGTCATGAACAGGACTCGACCCATCTTCCTAGTCAAGAGGCGCCTTCCTGAGTCAATATCATCGTATAAATTCATCAGGCGAGTGCGGACGCGGCTCTGGAACTGGAGAATATCGGGAAGGGTTGGCCAATCTTCCGGATTCGTTGGTACTTCGGAATGAGACTGATTCAATGTGATCAGTGAATTGCGGATTCACGAATTACGAATATCATCAAACTTACATGACATTTGGTTGGATCATCCACGTCGGGGTCGATTCCACGCTAGATCCTGGTCAGACTTCTAAACCCCGTAATCCTGACTGTGAATCCTGACCTCAAAGATATACTGAGACAAGTAGCGTGAGCTTTAGTTGTTCATCGGTGACACACAATTCCTCACTTTGTATTCTTCGGGTTCCGTGTGCGGTTCTTCCAAAAGCCGTGAGAGATGGATATCCAAGAAGGTGGGGATATGGCCGAAATAGAACAGACAGATGTGTCGCAAATCGATGGGCTTCTCATGAAGCATGGACGGAGGGATCATGCGTAACGTAACGAAGTCCCAGAGAGCCCATATGTTTTCCCAATCCTGTCGGGCAGGAACACCGAAAGGTGACGCCGAGTACGACCGCTTTGGAATCAGCTCACCCCTCCTGTTGCATGCAAGAGGAGAAGATGGGAGCGGGAAGATGAAAGGAGGACGCTCCAGGAGCCATAGCGAATATTGTGAGTTATTGTCGACCCATCGTTGAATGGGTCGAAGGTTTGCTTCAGTGAAGAGACTGTAAGCGTCAACTTCGGAGAACTAGGTAGGGCGATTCAGATCATAAGAGTACGGATATTGGTTAAATCCGCTCTACCTTGTATGACTCTTCTATTTTGAGCAATTCATCTTTCTTAAAGGTGTAGACCCTTCCACTAGGGGTGGTAATGGAGTGATCGAGCCTTGCCTTGAAGAATGCCTCGTGTCGACCTATCAACAGTTAGAGAACAGACCATGGTATTTGTATAGATGCCATACGTTCGTTCTGAACAGAAACAAGTCAGAATGTCCAAAGATAGAGGGCAATAGTCAAGCGTACGGTATCGTATCTGTTGAAGTACTCCCAGTTCTGTCCATTGAATAAATCTTCGTCTCCCAGAGCACGACCAGCAGCACGCAAACCGTTCATGATGAATTTGTTGGTATGTCCAAGAGGGTCATTGTATGCCTTCTCGATTAAAGCCCGATCATTGTCATGATCAAGTCCGATCAGGAGAGTGTCACCAGAACCAGGTCTCAAAGGAAGAGCACGAAGGAACTCAACAGCGGCAGATCGAGAGAAGTTGCCCAAAGAAGATCCGAGAAACATAACATGCAGGGATGGAGGTGTGACATCTGGCGAGGAAGGCGGGGTGCTATCCGTAGCCGAAGTACCCTGGCTCCCAGACCCACTAGACCGAGTAGATGTAGGGGACATCGCTCTACCAGAGTGAGAGGTTCGTTCCGTCACACCGGCGAGTTCTTCCCTAACTCGAAGGTCATACAGCCCTCCATCGCTGAGGTACTTGAGGCCATCGTCATATGTTCCGCATATGCCCTTCGTCTTGACCATTCCCTTAAGCTGTCCACCGAGTTGCGAGTTCTGGATTTCCCCCAAGGTACGTTCTAGCTCACGTTGCTCGAGATCAAGGGCATAATAAGTGATGGGAACGACTGGCGTTTGGTCCCTGACAAGACGAGCTAATGCGGAAAGAATGTGCGAGGTCTTTCTCAGAGCCCTAAATGGAATGATGAGCAAGTGGTCGATCACCAACTGGGCAAAAAAGGAAGGACAGCTTTGCCATTGATAGAATTCTCATCCCAAGCACGGAACTAACGAGCCGTAACGTACCCTGCGCCGAGTTCCAACACCACCTCGTCCGCGACGGTGCCACCAGTAGCGCCATGCATGACCTTGACGATGTCATCGGCATGGTCCTTGAGAATCTGCTCTTCAGCGCCGAACAAGTAATATTCCGGAGCACCAGTGGTGATGTTGTCGTAAAGCCTAAGTCCACGCTCATCGTACAGGAGGATGGTTGGGAGGCTCTTCTGGCCAGCAGGACGAGAGAGGCCATCATGAACGAGTTGCGCGATGTCAATTAGGGGAGAGGTAGCGGCGTGAGTGTGAAGTTGTAGAATATCTGCGGGCATTTCGCACAGATTTTCTGGGCGCTTGAAATTCTTGAAAACAGGCGTGCAGGTAACTGATTCCGCGAAGAGTAAAGAGCTGAAGAGTTGCTCACCCGCAATTTGACTGTTGTGAATACTTATAAGACCGGCCACCAACGTTGGTGACGTCATCCGTCCCGCAATGTCTCTTCCTACCTCTTTCAAATGTCAAAACTGCCGATGTTCTCTCCCCAATAAGAAGGTTGGAAACCAGTCAAGTTCTGATCCATCAATCAGAACTTTGCACTCCCAGTAAAGCAGCCCACATTCCACCTGCCTATTGCCGGGCCATCGAAGCGACCGGTTGACATTTTTGGGGTACCTTTCTTAATGCGTGGGGTAATTGGGGCTCAAATTTCGGAGCCGTTGATGTGCACCGTTCGTCGTACTGACTGGTTCAAAATACCCCTAATGGCCTGAAGTTGCACCTGACACGATGAAGGATCAGAAGTTCAACGATCTCCAATTAGAGGGTATTAGCCGCCCATACTAATCTCTTTGGGCATTGAGAGTGTTATAATCGGATAAAAGAAGGTCTCTCACTGATCCATAACGTATGCGAGGGCCAATTGGCTCTAGAATATTGGTTTCGTCAACCTGGTGACTGGAGATTTGTGAAGCAATCTGTCCATATAGGGGTGTGAAGGTCCCACACAAGCGGCAAGGACGAGGGGAACGAGTTGAGGGTCAGCAGCGTCCAACGTCTTATGAATGTGTGTATCAAATATGTCGCAGTAGTCACGTCATGAGTGTTTGAGCAGTGAGCGCAATCCGAACAGACCATGTTGACATTGTAGACAAGATAAGCCTCTGATAAGCCACTCTCCTACCCAAGCAGTGCTCAAGTACTCTGGCTAGAGGCAACCTCAATGGAGCGACCGTGGAACTATCAGCTTTCGACCTACGTGAGCTCTGTTTAGGTGGCTGAACGGGAAAACCAACGATGCGCTTCCGCATTTGCTGGGGATTGCACGTTTCTCACCTAAACCTTCCTTTTGGACGCTCTAGCAACCACGCCAACAAGGTGGCTAAACTACCGAGTTCCCGATGCCTGAGTAAGACCCTCGGCGAGGAAGCTGACCCTCAGAATATATGCCCCTGGCAATTTTTGGCATGAGACAGAGCCAGCATTTATAGTTTCAAGTTGCAAATACAGAATCCATCTTTGTCAGAAAGCTCTTGGTTGGACACAATCACAGCGAAACAATATACCTCGTGTATGCGCGGACGCCCCCTAGACACTCGACTCCAGCGGCATCCCCGTCGGAACGCAACGACATCATGGAAGAGGTGCCGCGTTAATAGAATGAAATGACGCGAAGCATGATCCAACAGAACAACCTGTCGTCACTCCCGTGTTCATATGTCAGCAGACTCGTAGTCGAAGTGGTTCTCCAGAACCGCCACATCCCAGCAATCCCTGGGACACATTTTAGCCGGTTTCGATCGGAGACCCCATGAGGAAGGGTAGATATACTTAGAATGTCGAACATGAGCATTCTTTGAAAGAAACGATTGGTAACACTTCTGGGTGACCGGCATTTGTGGCTTGAGTGAAGACAGGCGCGATAGAATCCAGTGGGAACAGGCAGTGACTCGTGCCGTTGGCCGATATCCGAAGAAGGGGGAGTGACTGGCAGCGATCTAGGGACTCGATATGCCGTTCAACACCCCTCGCATCGTTCACTTGCGGTGCCTCGAGCGACCACCGAACGTAAACTTCGAGCGCTGTATCACGGGTTCTTAACAAGACTGAGTAATAACATTCCTGATCGAGGCTCGTCAATGGACAATCGGAAAGTTAAGTGTCACTGAGAACCCCCTTTCCAATCGTACGGACACCTACACAAGTGGTCTGGAAGACCTCACATGAATCATGCGTCTTGAGGCAGATATCTTTCCCCTCGGTTCCATTTCTCACACCTCCTCATCGGCCCCCAGGACCTCAAGGAGTGCTTTCATTGTGCATTCGAAGGTGGATACAGCAAAAGGGTAATAATGTAGAACTGTAGAACTGGAGTAAGCTTTGACGACCAAGCATTCAAAAGTTTGACGAGAGTGGGATTCGAACCCACGCCCCGAAAGACCAGATAGTAACTGGACATCACAATGTCCTGGTCCTTAGTCTGGCGCCTTAGACCACTCGGCCATCTCGCCCGATGAATGTTGTCCGGGGGATGAAAGTATCGATCACGACACGGATCCATGGGCGGAGAATCCCTTTCGCAGTATCCATTCCGCCAGGCTCACTCTTTCCCGCTAGCTTTTCTCCTCCACATCTCAACCCTCCGTATAAGACCAAGAAATAAAACTCTTCAGGGGCAATACCTCCAACGACATAGCAAGGTTTTCCGCGCAACACATTCACCCGTTCCACTTCGACCGCCGACAAACTCGAGGCGCACCAATTTGCTTGGGTGATCCGCTGTGCAAGTTTCTTTATTCGACTTTTCGTATCAGTTGTTCTATTATTTTTTCAGTAAAATGTAGCATATTATACTGCCCTATCCGTCGCACAAGTAACATGAACTCCCTCTCATTGCGCACCCTACAAAAACGGTGTTGTGACGAGAGTGGGATTCGAACCCACGCCCCGAAAGACCAGATTCCTACGAAGTAGGAAGAGTTAGGCATCTAAATACCCTAGTCCTTAGTCTGGCGCCTTAGACCACTCGGCCATCTCGCCTTATTTCTGTAGGTGCATAGTTCGTGTATGATATCTAATGAGCCTGAAGGGCCAAATGAACCTAATTATGATCCCTCACTCTGCAGCTCTTGGAGGGGATCAACGTGGTCAAGGTTCTTGAACACATTATTTATACCTCCTTTGTGGTACCCAGGGTATCTTATACATTGTTCTGTCGTCCAGACCGCTGCTCTTCCGATTGTACATACACTAACTTAAGTATCTCGAGGCTCGCCTTTAGTATCTCCAGCCAAGTAACGACGAAATCATAACTCTTCAGCACCCAAATTAAACCCGTCGAATTCCACCTTTCTGTCAGGTCTTTAGTCTCTACGCTCCGTGGCCCTGTCAAATTGTTCCGGGTACGCTCACGAAAGAGCGGTAAGCTGTAGCACAGAGGAGTTTCTGTTCCACACCTGGTGGCCCTTTATAACTCAAGGTGGGTGACCTCTTGACCGTACCTCGCTTCCTCCCCACCGGCTGTTTGCGCCTAAACGCTTTCACGCCCGGAATGCAATCCTAGGACATGACGGGTAGCTCTGGATAACTGACTCAGCCAAAACCGGACGATATGTATGCGCGGTGGTTGGGTAACAGGTATAACACGGCTCATCGGAACACAAGGGTGACACGCCGCCTGGCGGAGAATGGTAACCTTCATGGCTGGATCGTGTAACTAGCCGGGACAACTGCGTATGCTCTGTGTTGCTGCCCGGGCCCTCCCATAGACCACGAATCTGGTGAGGTTTTACAGCTTGTGGCCCTCCTTACCCACTTGTTGCCAGCATAAATGGAATCCAACAGCTCATACTGCTTTTGGCAAGCTGGTAGGATTAGGTGTAGAAGTCACTTGTAAAAAAGTGATCATGAGAGAAGGCTGATGGCGATTTGACCAAGCATTATTAAATATTACACCTTATATACCCCTATCATCCGGTCAGCGAGGACATTATGCAAGGCATTTGGGCTCACAATGTCGCGGAGAGTCCTATGCCCGAATAAGCATGGAGAAGTGCAAGTGAACATCTAAGGTTTCGACTGTTCCTTCTCTACCCGCAAACGTGCTTGCTCGATCGCACGATACATGTCTGCGTCGGTGCCTTTCTTCATTCCTAATAGGTTGACAATGGCTGGTACCGCTTCTCTTCTCAACAAGAGCTCGTAGCCATCTTGATTTGACTTAGTTTTGGGAGGCCCTTCTGTGGGGGTTGGGGGTTCGGAAGGCGAGAAATCCTTGAAGATAGTGTCGAGGGCTTCGCTTCCCTCCGGAACAATGGCGTCATTGACCAGGAGATCCTGTAGGTATTGAGTTGCTCTATATGCTATAGGTGCCAAAATTAGTCTAATAACCCTGCCGCGGGATAGGGGGCTTACCTCTGTAGTGGGACCACGACCGCCAGACACAGAAGAAGAATGGGAGGTTGGGTATCACAGCTTAGAAACGTGCAAATTGGGTATTCATCGGAATTTGGAATAAAGCAAGAAACGTACGAACGATCATGAAGGGGGCAGTCAAGGGGGCAATGATCATCCACAAGTAAAATCCTCTCCTGTGCTGCGGCATACGACGTTCAACAAGTCTTTTGAGATGAAGCAGAGACTCTGAATCAGAACTCAGTGACGAGGGATATATTAGAGGGATCTGGTTCATGGCGATTAACGGCCGGATAAGCTACAGCCATCGAGGGAAAGACTCACCCGGGGCTTCTTTTCCACCTCCGGCGAGCGATGAGCAAGGGAAGGTCCCAGAGACGGATCTATCCCTTTCAGAGCGAGTTCCTCAAATTCTATACGATCAACAAGACGTTCTCCCGTTTGATAAACTTTCAACTAGGCGAAAATGTACGAGGTCGTGAGCCCGAACGCCAAGCACGGTGGTTACAAGGAATGTTAACAGGGACAGAGACGTACCTTCCAACTCCCCTCTTCTGCCTTTCCAAAGCCAGCCCAGGTAGCTGCTGCCTTGGTTTGTAAAAATTTGACAATACCTTCCTCTGGTAACCACCTCGACTTTGTTCTTTTTTCCTCCATCACGGTCGCCTTCTCGGGTGGGGGCGAGGACATTTGGAACTTATAGTACGTTAGGACCCGCTTCGGGTCCGTTGTTCCATGTATATTGAGTTTGGGACGCGCCAAAGGAATTGAGATGATACGCATATTGCGTAGGGATTTAGGAACAGAAGACATTGCCGAGGTCATAGAGATGTGTGGGGTGCAGTTGGGAGAGGTTATTTGAGCGTCGCTGACCACCTAACGAGCGAAAAGGAGGCTGTGTTTCCTGGCAATTATGCAGTGAATATGGTAAAACAAGGAGGGATGACTCGGGGTGGAAGCAGCAAAAGAATGTTAGCACAGAAATGGAGACGCGAATTTGCCGACCAACAAGCGACCAACAAACGCGTCACTGATCGGCTCTGCTTCAGGGAAAGGCAAGAGTCAAACACCACACTGCGTCATCCATCACATGGGTTGCATTAGATTAGGCGACTACACTATCCTTTGTTATTCTATAATACAATACATAAGAGCTACGAGAACGTGAGTGTGCCCTGGTTCCGCTGTGGATCACTCATCTTATGTACGCGAACCGTGTTTCCAAAGGAGATGTTGGCCATCTCCAAAGGTGTGATGAGGATATATTGCTTCTGATTGGAGGCGTTCGCGGTGTCGATCTGGAAGGAAGTTGACGCCAATATTTAGTTCCCAAACATGAAAAAACTCACCATCATCTTCATACTGATACGACGATTGACGGCATCCATGAAGACGTCGAACTCGTCTAAAGCGGGAGTCAGAAGAGGTGTCTAGTACCAGTCAAAGCTTGCTACATACCCAAGCATCTGATAGGACAACCGATCGACTCCCAAAGTGCCAACAACAAGCAAATGGTCGAGAATGATTTCTCTCCGCCACTAAGCGAGCGTGGATCCTTCTCCTTGTGACCCGCCTGTGACGCTTGGTCGTCAGTTTGCACCTTAAGGACCAACATCTTGTCTTGGTGGTCGAACAGCAGTTTTCCAAAGTAACCTCGCTGTGAAAGGTGGTACTGGAATACCACTTTTGTCCGGAGCGCAATGTGCCGTCGGAAATCTTCCCATCTGGCATATCGCACTATTAGCGAACTTCTGAGTTTCTATTCGTGTAAAAAAAGAGGTCACGGTCCGGCCGGAGACGACGATGAGGGATTGCGAAGTTCACCTTGATCAGTTGCATCATCGCGCGAATGTTCGAACGTGCATTCTGGTATTGCTCCTTAGCTTTCAACAACTGGTCCTCAAGCTCCTCAAGTGAAGCGCCCTGCCTAGTCACGAAAGTTCGGCACTAAATTCGATAACCCAAAAAACTGAAGCCTCACCTCTTCTCTCGTTCTTTCAGTGCTCTACCGACGGATTCCAACATCTGCTTGAGTTCCTGCACCGACCTTGGGTTCTCTACCCGCTCGCAATACTCGGACGCCTTCTCTGTCCAGGCCTGGACGCGGAAATATCGTTTGAAAGCAGTATGGGATGAGCATCAACGAAGACGTACAGCGAACTCTTGCTGAAGCAATTCCGCCGACTGTTTCTCTTGCTCGAACTTCTGCTGTGCGTCCCGGAGCTTCTTTTCATAGTGCTGCACGCTCGTTTGGGCCTTTATTCGGGTCTCGGCAGCACTTTCAAGATCCCGCTATGGGAATGTGATCATCAGCCATACTCACTTCCAAGACAAGTACCCCCTACTTTGATAGTATTCCGCTTCTCCGAAAAAGCATTAATCTTATTTCGCACATCCCCTGATTCCGTTAACAACTGCCTTTGCTCTTTATCGATAGCGGCCTTCTCCCGCACCAGAGGCTCGAACTGTGCTACGATCGAGGCGATCTCTTCTTCCACGCCCTAGAAACATAATCAACATTATTACACCTTTCATCAACGCATATCCAGAATATACCTTCTTTTCGTCAATGAGACTGTTGATATTCGTAGGCATCTCTTCATTTAATTCTCGATTGAGCTTCTGGGACTCCGCTTTAGCCGTGCGGAGAGCTACGTTCTCCGCTTTCTCCTTTTCCTGTGATAGTCAGTTGGCCTAATGACAGGACATCATAAAACGTTGGGCATACCGAAAGCGCGGTGATCTGCCTGGCGCAATCCTGATACTCAGCTCGTAACCCATCATACGAAGGCTTCATTTCTGCAATTTGCTGTTGTAGCGAAGCAATTGTCTGTCGCGCACGACTGCAGGACTTCATTATGAACCATAACCACGTTATCACAGAACTACGAGACGCACTTCGTCTCGCTTGCAATATCTCGCCCAGTGAGCATCAAGTTCGATGAATCGTTACTCCTCTTCAGGTCTAGTGGAACAGACGAGATACCATCTCTATAGGCTGCAAGTTAATCGAGTTCTACTGAAATCCGCGCAGAACGTATGGCTTACGGGAAAACACGAACGATGAACTGATCGAGGGTGAATGCTATACCGCCCTTTGGCAATTGCTCGAGCGATCGCTGAGCCTCGAGACGAGTCTTTGCAAGGACACGGTTTTCGATGTTCGCACTATTAATCAAGATACGGGTTACGAGGGGATCGCTGATCTAGGAGAATGATGAGTAGATAAGCAAAAGCGTCGCAGGCATTGCTCACTTCGAGAGCACGAAGAACGGTCAGGTAGTTCTGGGGAGGCTCTCCTTCAGAATAGTCGAAGAGTTCGGTTGAAGAGATGATAATCTGGACATGATTGCTGGTTGAACAGGCGCATTAATCGTTGTTCTGTATCACAAATGGATAACTACTACCCACTTTTGCGAACGCACGAGTATGTCCTTCAACTGATTCCTATCCCGAGGATCCGTGATAACGAACGAAGTAAGCTGCTGGCGAAGTTGATTCCGTAGGATGTCTCCCCAGATTTGCGGATCCTTCGCCTTGACATACGCTCCTAGCGGCCCAAGTGGCTTATTACCATGCCACCTCATCTGGTTGATTTGCTCGAGAACGCCCTTAATATCCCGTCCGTAAGGTAACAGGCTATCTTTCCCTGCCTTCTCGCAATTTTTGATCATCTGCTCTTGATCGCCGATGAGATTCATTAGCTCTTTCCTCTTTTCCTCGAGCTTCCTTCCCTGCTGTTCAGCATTCGCCATCTTGTCCTCAAGCTCCCGTTTCTGATTCTGAATCGTTGCAATGGTCGCCTCATGCGCTGCAATCTGCGCTTGCACGGCGGCCAATTGGTCTTGAATTTGATCACGTTTCGCCTGGGTATTCTTTGCCAGCCGTTGGGTTTCTCGTGCAATCTGTTGATCAAGCTCCGCAATGGTTTGCCGATAGGATCTCATACTTGTATCCATGGCAGTTATATCGCCCTGTGCTACTCGTCAGGTGACGGTAAGAAAGTAAGGAGATCAAACTCACATTCAGCGTTAATAGCTTACGCTTATTTGCTTTTGTCCTCTCACTAATTTCCGCCTTTCGTCTTTCCAAGTCATGGATATCTCCCAAATCATTCAAAGCATTTTCGTGCCTTGCAAACTCTTCAGTAATGTCATTCAGTTTAGCCTAAGAACTACTGGATCAGAAACCCATGCAGCAGTAGGAAAAAGGCGTGCCACCTTTTCCGCATCAATTTCTGCCTGAATCTTGGGAAGCTTACCCTCCAGATTCGCGACGTCAGACATTTTCGAAAGGAGCTCGTTTTCCTTGGTCTTGACATGAGCCCAAGCTAACTCTTTCTTGAGATCATCTTGCTTGGCCTTTTGCTTCCGCGCATTTTCAGCCTCTTCAAACTTCCTCTTAGCTTCTTGCAGGGCTACGCGTAAATCAGGGATCGCTTCCTTCTTCTGCTCGAGGACTTTGGATGTTGACTGGATATTCTCCAAGGTGACGCTGTATTCGTCGGAGAGTTGCTGGAGCTGAGTGCCTTTTAGGAAGAGCTGGCGCTTATAAGCTAACAATTCGGACGCAATGATGAGTACTTACATTGTATCTTTCGGATGGATTCGACGAAGCGAGGAATACCCGCGACGCATCTGAAAAAGTATGAAAGTAAGCAAAACAATGTAGGAACTACAAACAGCGAGAGTGATTACCTTGTGTCAAGACAGTCATCGGGTTATCGACTTGGATATTCATGTGGTCACAAATTTTAGACAGCTCTTCCCTTTTCGTACTAATAATTTTGCCGTCCTTGGATTTAATTTTCCAGGTCGAAGAACCCTCAGTTGTGAATCTACGACTGATAATAATCGAGTCCCCGAATTCCTTGTGCCTATACGCTTCATCGCCTCTGTTCTTCAGTTGAATACTGACCTCAGCAGCACTAGAGGGATCAAGGGGAGTTCGTTCGGTCGCAGGAAGGCTAGACAAAAAGGGATCCTTACCTCTGTCCTTCACGGATGAAGGCTCTGAGGCCATTACCACGACCTGTGGATGCGGTCTTTCCTCCAAGGGCGATAGTAATAGCTGAAAGTACAGCACTCTTTCCACCTGGAGGAACATCAACCTCCGAAAGTGAGGGCTCCATATTCTGCACCACGTACTTCCGTTATGACCTAGGTGTCATATTAAGAGCTGCCTTAAAATTGGATGAAACGGACACACCGATAATAAAATTGATTTGGGGACCAAAGGAAAATGTCAAACGCTGGTGACACATGAACTGATACAGCTCGACCTTCTCGATGATACCATATTCTGCAATAGTCTAAAAGCCCCTAGATTAGCGTTATCTTAATTGAAAGAAGTAGCACTCACACCACGGTACTTGTCTCTCGACTTGACAGAGGCCATGATCTTGTCATAATGCTGTGCCTCAAACTGCATGTCCAACTCTTCCTGATTTTCAGTGTCTCGGGCGACATCCACATCTTCTCCCTCCTCATCGTCCTCTTCCTCATCCATTTGCTCTTCTTCGATAGCCCTCGCTTTCCCCTTCCTTCTGTTCTTCGGATGTCCATTCTCGTCACCCATAGGACCGGATCTTGGACGTTTGCTTGTTGTAACGGGAGAGGCGGCCTCGTCATCTGCAATTCCACGTTTCTTCGTTGGCATTGGGCAGAAGGGTGTGAAAGACTGAACTAGGTGATAGTTCAGGTAGAGAGGCAATTAACGAAGTTGCTCCCACGCGTCGCGACACGCGAGCGCGTCAGTCATTCGTCCCGACGGGCCGATCCAACCGCTGCTTAGTACCCACCAAGGGCCTCGAAGGCTGATAAGCTCCCGCTGCTACTCCGGGAGCCTCCAATCAGTACAGCCTCTTGATGAAAAGGGATATAAGAGGGCTTGAGGCCTTCCCTCTCCACCGCACTCCAAGATGCTTTCACGTCAGATTGACCAGGCCTCAGACGAGACTTACGTGCTCCCTGCTATCCTGACAACGAATTCTTACCAGCATCTTCCCACCTCCCTCAGATCGAAAACCCGTAGACTCCACTCGAACCTTCCTGTGAAGTGCGATCAGTTCAAGATCCCCACAGGAACGACCAACAACGATTTGAGTGTAGCCATTACTAACTGCCAGTACATTGGATCCTACAATTGGGTGTCAGATCATGGAGACATATCCATTATTGTCCCAGGCTCCCCGCGCGTATGGCAAGAACAGCAATTGCCATACACCCTTTCGCCCGACACCCAAGGACATTACAGGGAACAATATGATATACGTACCCGATCTACACCTCTTCTCCCCCTCCTACTTGCTGTCAATCACTGGCACGAGCATGCCAGTCCTCAGCCATCGAAGTTCCCTTGGCACAATGTCGATTTCGTCACGAATCGCAACTCCCTCAGACACCTTCTCCGTGTCCTCCGCGCTGACTTCAATAGTGCTGGTGCTAGCGGCGGAGGTAACGGCAGCGGTGCTCGTAAACGACACAATTGTGGTAACTTCCACAACCCGTACTCGCAGCCTTTCCGTATCGACATCGAGTTAGCAGGTACTAAAACTATCCTGCTAAGCCGATGGGAACTCGATGCTTCCGAACCGCTCTTTGCTAACTCTTATGGCTTCAATTTTGAGAATGCCTTCACTCGGGAAGCAGATGCTGTAGCGACCTTAGATGATGCAGGGGAGACCGCGAGGCATCACAGAATCAACTCCTATGTCTGCCAATTCCTATATCTCACGGAATGATATCTAAATTCTTTCCTCCACAGGATTTTGGCGGCCTCAAAATGGTTGTACGATCCGAAATTGATGCATGCCTCCCATTCTCAGATGACAATGATGGGGCCACTGTCAATGCCTGGACCTCCCAAACCCCGTTATCCACTTCCTTTGGGCTAACAATCATCCCCTCTTCTAACACCCCGACCCCGCAATCCCACTTGATCGAACTATCGACAACCCAAGCTTCCGCCTTCCCGACTTGGAATGCCAAAGAACGATATCCGCAGCTCTACTTATCCCAAGTTCCGAACCATTATCTCGCATCTCACACAAATGGCACAATAACCTACATCGATAAACGGAATCTATACAGCTCCCCCGAAATCCTCTTTTATGCCCCGAGGATGGAGCCCTATTTCAAAAGGCTCCGCGAATTGCTGGGCACAATTCAGTCAGTGGTCATTTCCCAGGCACAGAGGAGTCGTGGGACACGCAAGTCCTTTAGCCTCGTTTATCTCCACGGACAGTTGTCCTTATATGAGAGGGTGGGTGAACGATGTCTTCCTAGTGAAGTTTTTACTATGTTTGATGTATGATAGCATGTCTTATATATATAATGGAAGGGGAATATGCAATAATACACATCGACGAAGGGGTACTCATTTGGGTATATACCAGAAGCAAAGGAAAAGTTCGGAAGCGAAGCAATCCGAACAAGGTGCAGGAGATGTGATAGCTGATAGTACAGTGATGACCGTCGTTTTTTCCGGTGGTCTGTTGGCACTGGCACTGAATTACTCGCTCTCCCGCACCATCTCTTCAATACACATCATATAGTAACCTGAATGTTTATAGGATATAGGAACAAATACAGGTTAGTGACATACTTGTAGCACAGCGCTCTGCTTGACAATGCTTCTCTTCAAATTCAGGGGAAAGATAGGCGATGTAGAGGAAACAACTGGCTCAAGGCTTTGTATCTATACTGGCTTCGAGTAAATTAGACTCCCAAATGATTAAATCCTCCAACACGGCCATACTGCACGAGCAATCTCATCGATTTTAGATATCACATCAACCCACCGTAAGTAGATCAAAACACTACAACAAAAACTGGGCGCAGTATTCAAAGTTAGCTCGAAGAAACAGTGCCTTCGGGTATTGATATATTATCTTTGGACATACATGTCGATATATGCGAGCGCCATAGGCTTGGGACTCAATATCCACCAAACAAGTACACGTCAGAAGACCCTCAAGGGGGACCTGACGCACCCAACACCACCTCCAACGAGGTCACAGAAGAGCTGGCCGGAAGACCGACCAAGCCCGGTGGGGGTTACAGGTGCAACGAGCATCAGGCCGTTATCTCAAAGGCACCCCATCCCATATTCGAGGCCATTCCATTATCCCATTTATTGATGGGCCATTTACGGGAACCACTCCGCTTGTGAACACTGGTCGTGACAATCCCAAACCAAACAGCTGCGATTGGAGATATATCTCACTTGCATTTCAACCTGTACACGTCGATGCGAATGTGTGTCTGAAGTTCTCAGCTCCCACCACAGCAGACTAGAACCTCTTCGAGTGTATCCGTGAAGCATTCGAAGCTGCGGATGCGGATGGAAGGTTCGACATCTTCTCACAACTGCGCACCGCCAGAATAAACCCCAGAGAGCCCATATAAGGAGGGCTAAAACCTTTACTTTCCAATCCACCCTCCAAAGCGCTTTCACGCAAAGTAACACAAGACGCATACGCTCCCTGCACCTATGGCACCGAATCATTACCAGTGTCCCCCCAACTTCCCATCATCCTTGAAATCAAAGGCCAGTAAGCTCTATTCGAACCTCCCTGTGAAATGCCACGTGTTCGAGCTAGCCAGAGAAGTAATGGGGGATGACTTGGGAGCGAATATAACAAATTGCCAGTACATCGGGTCCTACAACTGGGTGTCGGACCATAAAATCTTATCTATTATCGTCCCAGGGTCTCCACGTGAATGGCAAGAACAGCAATTACCATGTACTGTTCCACCTGACATCCAAGGCCATTACAGAGATCATTACGATCATCGCATGCGGTCTACACCTCTCCTCCCCCTTTTACTTGCCGTGAACTATTGGTATGAGCGTGCTCAGCTTCAGCCGCTGAAATTCTATTGGCACGATATTGATTTCGTCACGAATCGTAACTCCCTTCGACACCTCCTCCGTATGCTCCGCACTGATGCCAACCGTGCCGCTGGCAAGGGCGGAACCAATGGTGGAGGTGCCCATGAGGGTAGGGAATGCAATCGTGGTAACTTCAAATATCCCAATTTACAATCTTTCCGCATCGACATTGAGCTAGCAGGTACTAAAACCATAGTACTAAGTCCCTGTGAGTCTGATGCTTTCGAACCGTGCCTCGCTGACTCTTATGGCCTCAACTTTGAGCACGCCTTCACTCGAGAGGCAGATGCTGTATCGAGTTTGGATAGCACAGGGGGATCAGGGAGGCATCATAGAATTAACTCCTACGTACGTCCGTTCTTATTTTCGCAAAATAGTATAGCTAACTTCATTTACAGGACTTTGGCGGCCTACGGATGGTCGTGCAGTCCGAGATTGACGCGTGCCTTCCGTTCTCGCATGATAACGAAGATGGTCCTGTCAATACCCAGACAACCCAGATCCCCTCAACTTTCCAATCACATCCGTCACATCCGTCATCTACCTCCTTCGGCTTAACCATCATCCCTTCTTGCAATCTACCAACCCTACAAACTCACTTGGTCGAGTTATCAACAACCAGAGAGGCTACCTTCTCAACCTGGAATGCAAAAGAACGCTATCCGCAACTCTACTTTGCCCAAGTTCCGAACCATTACCTCGCCTCCCACAATAATGGCACAATAAATCATGTCAATAAACGGAACTTGTACACATCTCCAGAAATTCTCTTCCATGCTCCAGGGATGGAACCTCACTTGAGAAGGCTCCGTAGACTGCTTGGTAGGGTCCAGGCCGTGATCGTTAACCAGGTACATAGGAGCCACGGGAGGCGCAAGTCCTTTAGTCTCGTTTATTCCCATGGAAAGTTGGCCCTATACGAGAGAGTGGGTAAGCGACGTCTACCTGACGGAGCTTTTGACATGTTCAATGCATAACTGTGTGCTGTATGTATGCTATCAGGAAACCGACACGGCTAGTCACTTAGTTTCTTCCTTTTGGTTATGATTATTTCTTTAACTTTTGTTTTGTATCTTTACAGTCTTTGGGATCTCTCTTACCTCCGTTTTGCTAGCCACCGGTTCCCCACCCAGCCAAAGGGCTTTTCGCGTAGTATCATTTCCTGGGTCATTATTCTCCAGGAGTTGTCTTGACTTGATTATCCTTAACCACCCCTCAATCTATGTCCTTCCAATTACTCCATCTATCCGCTCGGCATCCTCCCCATCTTAAACTCGTACTACCTTGTACGGTATGATATAAAGGAGCTACTAACAAGGCAAATCACTGTCGCAACATCATAATCCCAGAAATAGTAGAGTAGTCAGCCCTCTGTGCTACCACCCATCCTGCATTTCGAGTTCTACAGAGTATGACCGCTTCGCATCACCTTTACCCTGTCTCCCCGAGGCTGCAGCACCCCAATCTAGGTATGAATTCCTCATTCACACCCTTGACACGCATAAGCACGGATGATCAGCATCTTCATCATAATGGAACCACTCCCCAAATCGTTCTCTCATGTAGTACTCATGGGAAGGGGGACACTTTAGGGTTGTCTTCCTTTACCGGTTGAGAGGGCGACACGTAACTCCGACAGATGTGTTGAGGGTGAGCACGATGGCGTCCAACAAATAGAATATACCATCTTCTATTCTTATATCGTGATGTACCATTCTTATCCTTACCATGCATCTCGGAGGATATTAACGACCACCGAGATCTACGCACTCATAAATGGTACGTGACGTACATGCGCACGTTCTAAACAATAGCCTATCCCCAAGACTCTGGTAAGCTGCCCACAAAAGTCAACAGCTCAAGTAAAACCACTTGCAGCCGCCTCATGAAACAGTATATATATGTACATGTTATTGAATATCACGATATCAACGGAGGCTAAAATTTGTCATATAGTGACACTATCCCCAAAACTCCAAGGTCACTACTATATCTAGCAACACATCTCGCAAGGGCAGCCTACGAACGCACTCCTCAATACACCGTGAGATGAGAACAACAACTGCGGAACTCACAAATAATGTCGGCAAAACATTCGCAGCACCCCTATCAGATCGACATCAGTACTACAAACCTGATAATCAAGCAATCAAGGCCGACCAACCTCACAGCATTCTGGACGTCCGCGGCGCACATGTAAGCCCAAAAGAGAAACAACGCAAACCCAGGTCACTCACCACAGCACAAAACGCAAGCCAACATCCCTAGGAAACAATCCTAAAGCTTCACGTTCAGAGTTATGTTCCAATCGAACCCAAGGTTTCACCGCACCTTGCCCGCACCTCCACCACGAAGGCGAGACGCTCCACGTTTATGCTCGCACTGGTGCTCCTGGTCACTGTTTTGTTTCTTCTGAACGACCGACGGGTTCACCACAGCTAATGGGAACACAACATCGGAGAGTCACAAACGTGAACAACGACAATCACTAGTTCCTATCATTTACTCACACATCTCCGTCGAGGGGGTCGGTTGAGCAGAAGTCGGCTGGGAGGAGGACATGTTGGGGAGTAGTGAGGTATGGAGTGTCCCAGAGTCCTTATTTATACAAAGAAGAGGGGTTGCCCCGTGATGGTTAAAAATACCATTGGTGGAGATGATGAGCTATTATTGGATTCAAGGGGACTACTTTCATTTTTCATTTTTCCTTTTTTATTTTTTTTAGTGATAACACTTGGGTTCGCGGCGGCTGCCCATGGCAGTCCCCTTTGCCTAGCTCACTGCACTTGCCTTGTGTTATACAAGGGACTACTTTCATTGCGGGCTTGCACAACAAACGCTTCATTAATATCAAGTGGTCCGACGCCCATGACGTATGTAGTGATATTTCTTGTTCACAGCCTAAAGGAATACATATAATTCGTCACCAGACATGACACATGATGCATGGAGATCAAACTTTGTTCGCAAACAAGATTCTGGATGGGGAGCATTTCGGCTTCGTTCAAAATTTGCCGAAATCAGGACTGTGAATACGATTGACTAGCGACGAGCGGATTTAGTATTCATTGGAAGGTGAGACTCGAGTGTGCCCTTTTGGAAGAACTGGAATATACGAAATGGCATATGGATGATGATAGGGCCTACCATACTTCCTGCTATCGTATTGTTTCAAGCAATCTCGGCTGCTAGTTACTGTGAGGCTTCCTTCATGCTCGAACGAGAACCGAATGATGGGTCAGCCCAAGTGCAGGGCGTGAATGAAGTCGTGGATGCCCGATGGTTCTCTCAGCATCTTCCTTCAAGACGCCACATTTCAAGTTTCGCCAAGCCACGTTCAATTTATCCAAGACACACTAATTTAAGTAAATCCAAAACCTCATCCATAACCGAAATGAACCGAGTAGCCCAGCCATGGTAAAAATAGCCGGCGGTGAATGGTGGAAAAATAAATAAAAGATAGAAAAACGCGCAATGGTATCAATTGTGGAAGAATCAAGGATATGCGGCGTAGACGTGCGTTTGTCGTGAGTAGGTGGGTATCCAACTTGCATGTCGAGAGAATGAAAGACGAGGAAAGTAAGCGAGTATTGAGGTAAGTAGAAAAGATAAACTGGAAGCGGTAAAAACGGGACCATTCAAGTGCAGATAATACAGAGGGGAAGCAGAACGAGCGGATGGGACAGGGGAGAGATACCCTCTCCAAGTTGCTGTCGAGTTCTTGGACGTAGGCGGTGTTGAGTGGATGGTCCATGTCGAGTAAACGATGGTTGTAGACGCTGGTGGGGTAGAGGACGACTGACGAGGCAATTACGTGATATATGTTGCACCCAAGCTTGCCGAGTTCTAGACGACCATGACTACCACGAACCCCGAACAATAAATAGTCATAAGGCTTAACCATAACCACAAGGGAACTAGGAGATTCATGAATGCCTAGTGCGCAACGACTGAATCAAAGAGCCGTTTCCTCCGGTCGATGGCTCGGGCATGTCCGAGAGAAATCGCAGTAACTGTTGGCTGGAAGGTGTCACGGCGTGCGACCGTGTTCGTCGGCGAGACGTGTTTAACCGTCGATGTTGGTCCTGCAGCCGAGGACGCACTTGCACTCGAGAGAGGTCGTTCGTTCGCAGAACCACCAATTGCAGTGGGTGCTCGATGATCTGGCTTATTCCTAGAAGCCCGCCAGCCTAGGACGCTGATGCCGACGATGCACAGTATGAGGATCGCGGCAATCACCCAGACCCACCGAGATAGACGTGAGGTGCCGTTCTGCGTCTTCTTCAACCACCAACTATGAAGCAAGGTCAGCAACCCAAGGTCGAAAGAACTGATAAGAGGTATTTACCTCTGCTTTGCACCAGGAGGTTTCGTGTTTTCGATTTTGGCAACCATGCTGAACCGGCGCCAGAAATCGTCACCTTTCTCACCTCGGCTTGGTAGGAGAGTCTCCTCATTATTGCCACGCATGATAGGCTTGGTGCGAGGACCAGGCTCGGAGAACGTCACGCCACCTGGCTTGGCAGGGCGCGCAAACACAGGCATAATTGGGGTGATTGGTGGCTGGAGAGGATGAGGGGACGACGGCGGTATTGAGGGGGAGGGAGAAGTGACCATTGGGGCACGTGTAGGATGATAGACCTGTGCCATAGGCGGCTCAAACGGATTTTCAAGAGAAGGGACATTAATGGGTTGGGGTGGCGGGGCGTGGGTCGATGCAGTCTCAGGGCGAGCAAGGTTGAGGGTCGCAATGGGAGCAGCATATCCAGGGCGAGGAGCTGCAATAATAGGCTGGGTATATTGGGATGCGGGTTGGGTCGCTTCTTTCGAGGATGTTCGTGGTGGAGGTGGGACGGCACGAGTGGCAGCTGCGAGAGCAGCATTCTTGGATGCAACAGCGGACTGTTTCTTGCGCGAGTCCTCGTCATCGGAATCATCGTCAGAGTCTGACATGTTCAAAAGACCCATGCCGAGAGCACCAACACCAGATTGGCGATTTGGGGAATGGTCATCGGCTCCGTCGCCAGGACTGAGATAATTGTCATAACTGGATTGGGGGAATGAGACCTGATACATGAGAGGGAAATGAAACATACACGTTATAAGCGGATGTGCGAGCGTTTGGATCTGGAGGGGCGGGTTGGCGGACTCGGGGCCGCGGGGCGGGGGAAGACTCGTAGAAAGAGTCTGGTTCGTCTGTAGCAAAGGGCGGTTTTCCAGCGAGGGGAGCCATCTGTGTGGACCAAGCCTATAAGGGCTGCAAATGAAAGAGCGCTACGGAAAGAGCGGAAAAGAAAGGAGCGGGGGGGGGGGGTCAAAAAGAACGGCGAGGGAGAGAAAGACAGCAGGAGAGGGATGATGATGGGAGAGAAATGATGAGGAAACCCAGAGTTTGACTAACTGGCACCAACACGTGCTCTCGTAGCCTGTTGCCATGTGCCCCACCTCTTCTTTTTTCCATCTTCGGGTAATCCATCATGCCAATCCTCACCATCAATGATCAGTCATTGTTGCCACCAGCCTCTATTCATTTTTCTCTCACATCTGCCAGACTCCAACAGTATGAGTAGGTACTCAAGTACTTACAAGCCCTTTATAAATACAATGTTAAGGTATAATTTACGTTCATAGGCTACCTAAATCCTTGGATGAACCGATACATCCTCTCAATCTGTCCAGGAGTAAACCCGGTCACACACTGGTCGACCAAGTAATCCATGTAATTTCCTAGCAAAGGCGTATCAATGTCATCAACTTAACTTCACCAAAGCAAAGAGACCACCAAAGATCGACTTACGGACAGGATCCGGGCCACCTCCAGGACACGTACCCCTCTCAATTGGACAGCTTCAGCAGCGGTATCAGATACAAAATCACCCTCCCCGTCTTGGAATACAATCCCAGCCAGTGACCAGCTTCATGCGTCAACGTTCTTCCAAAGTTGGACTACTGCTGTGAACCTCCTGGCATGGTTGTATAGCGAATAACGACACCATCCGAGACGGGGTCGTCGGGAAACCACTGTGGAATCGTTGCGTATCCAAGTGTCATCGTCGTCGAGTTGAATCTAGAAGTAACCATCCCATAGACTTAGTTACCGGTCAAAGTGAATACTTAAATCAAGGCGCAAAAACATACCCAATATCAAATGTCCTGGGCGTAATCGTCACAGGAATAGTTTGTCTCTTTTGCACCTCCCGAAACTGCTTCTCGAAAGCCACTACCTTGTCGTGGTTGACGTATGTCCCGCATCCTCACCTGGCAACGACATAATAAGGGAATTAGGGTTAGCCAGGATTTCAATCTTGTAGCAAGTCAAGGTATTCATGAACCGACGATCAGGCACACAAAAACAGTACAAAAAGGGGAGGGGAGTGAGAGGAAAGGAAAGGCTCACCCAGGAGCATTAGCAAAATCATCCTGAACTAAAACACCCACAACGAGACCCAGCAACGTCGTCGTACCAACCGCAACCAGAAACGCCTCCCTCAACGGGGCCGACATTCTTGACAGAAGTTGATCACGTTGTCACTCCCTGTAGGGGAGAGAGCACAGAGAGGAAAAGACGTGAGAAGCAGGAGGGGTGGCGAGGAACAGAGGTCCAATGATACTGAGAAGAACAGCCCGTCGATGACCCGCGTAGGTGTGTTACATTATTTCATTCAGCCAGGCCCTGACCTGGCTGGCACTGAAGTACTGAAGACCTGCCATTGGTTCGGTATACATCTAGATGCTTGTCACTGTTCGAAAATCAGTGACCATGGTCAGGGGACGGTGGCTGCTTGAGTAGCATTAACTGGATAGTATCACAGTAGGTTGATTGAGACCACTGTTGGATTATGTTGGTAGCGGGGATTCAACTGCAAGTCATGCATGGTTCTCGTTTCAACTTCACTTTAATCCACCAACCTCCGATCAAAAATCAGTCAATCACATACGTAAACATTCGACGCTCACCAGCGCCGATGCAAATCGCACTCGGTGAACGTGTAACTGTAACTATGCTACATGTAGCTTGCACCTAACTGTGTTGCAAGTCTAAGGATATGATACAAGTGGGCCAAGCGCCACGTTTGATGCGAGTAGTAATTGGACCTTGGCAGACTTCTAGAAAGCAACTCCCCGATACGTACTCAGTTGGGCATGTATACGCGTTGCCTGTCCGGGTGTAAACTCTGTCATACAAGAATCTTCCGTGTAATCCATGAAATTATCTGTCGCCCAGCGATATCAGTAAATCTACCAAAGAAAAGACCGAAGGATAAACGTACGAATAGGATCCGCCTCTCCCTGATCGCACGTATGCCTAGCGGCTGGACATCCGTACGCAGGTGACTCTTCTGCTGGCGTATCATCAACGGAGTCGCCAACACCTGAACAACCTCCCTACACAGCACAAGACAAAATGGTGAACAAATCAAGATATGCCAAGCAATAAAGTGTTTCACCTACCTGGAAGGTATGATACAACCCGACCCAGTGACCAGCCTCATGTGTAAGTGTCCGGCCGCCGTTATACGGTGCGCTTGATCCCCCAGGAAGGGAGGAATATAGAATCACAACGCCGTCGAGTGTTGGTTTGGATTCATAGTCAAATGGGAAAGTCGAATAACCGAGGAGTCCTTTGCCACTGCCGGTTTTGAACCTGGACCATAAGGTTTCCATAAGTCTAGGAATAGACAAACTTCGATAATGGGAGTAGCTTACCCAACAGTATACACGTTCAACGTCGACGCGTTCCCCTTCCGGAAATTTGGCTTCAGGAGTCGTTCCTCGGGTGTATCTGGGCCCAGCTTTTCAAACCACTCAGGACTGATGATGCGACTGGTGTTGACGTGATTCCATGAAATGCCCGTGCTCGCATAATCCTGGTTCAAGACCTCCATCTGAGCACTAACTTGCTCATCTCTGCCAACCCGTCAGACAGCAACTAAACAAAACACTGGTAACTCACGGAACCCAACCGCCTTCAGCAGTCTTATTGGCAGCAATAATATGGAAGTACACGTCGAGTGTCGCAGTTGCATTAGTCGAATTTTTGGCTGCCGAGATCCGTTGACTCTGGAACTTCGTTTCGGCGGCCGCGAGTTCTTCTGGTGATATGAATGTTCCACAGGCTCTATCAATAGCGAACACTGGTAAGCCGACCACCAGTGCAAATTACGAAGGAACAAGCACCTTGTACGACCAGCACCATCTTGGGCGATAGCGAGAGGAAGTGTTGAGCATCCCACGAGGATGATAGATAATGAGGCGAAACGCATAACAGATAATATTGTGAAGTATAGGTTTAGGTTGTCACAGAGTAGGGACGTTAAAAGTACAGTGTCGTGAAAGTCGTTAAATGTCGTGGCAATTCGTCAAGTTTCGTTGAATCAAAGAGTTGAGTAGAGCTTTTGGCAGTTGTGCCCATAAGCTGATCAGGCCAGGGTCTTATAAAGCGTCATCCAAGTTTGATACATCAAAGCAAAGCGAGAGGCAACACGCAACCCAAACAATGGTTGCTTTGGCGCCAGCACAGGTTCGATGATCGTCGAGCACATTCGCCTTGACAATATACCGTCGGTAGGGCAACAAAGGGCCTGGCCTGTAAACAGTCGGAAAGCGATGTTCATCGGTTCAAGATAGACTTCGGGCTTCATCTCCAAGATAATACTGCCCCAGAGACAACGCTGGCGGAAACAGTAGCCAAGATGCGCCTCCATGAACTGCAACAATTAGTCAACAATTAGTCATTGCGCATTTCTAGATCTGGCCTCGCAGGGCCGAGAGCACATCATCGTAGACGAGCATTCAGGCCTCAGGTTGGAAGCAGTCGGAGTGGGTTTCCTAACGACGAAAGACCACTCTGGAGTGCGCTTATATAATGATACCAGAAATAGGAGCAAAATTGTATGACATTGAACAATTATTCTACTATATTGCGTATATACGTGCCAAATTTTCTATCGTTAAAATCATGAAAAGGGGCCTGCCTCTCATTAGAGAACTCTAGTAGCGAATTGGCAGCCTTGAAATTATTAGAGGTAATAATCGTTTATGAGTCCCAAATAGGACCGAAGGCAGGGATCCCACGGCTAACCATGCCATATACAATTTTCCTCGTCAACTTTTCGTTAGAGATGACACAAATTGCCTCGGGCTGGAACTCCTTAGCAACTCGGTAAACAAGCTTGACCATGTCGGGCTTGCCGTGGATGCGGGTGTCTGTTCCGGGGTAATTTAGCTATGGACGGAAAGGTAGATCCAGATGGGAATATGACTTGCCGTAAATAATTGAGTCAGGAGAGGCTTCGAAGATATCGTTCACAAGCTTGTCACCAAAAGTCTGTCGGACGTTGGGGGAAGTCCAGACCAGGCGGAAAGGAACTTTAATCGAGAAGAGCCATGGGCAGATAGGTGCAATACCGGAACCGGTGGCCACGAAGAGGACTTTGCGGAAGAGGCCAGCAACGCTCATCATACCCCAAGTCGGGATGCCACGAACCCAGATTTCACTGGGGGGATTCTCGATCCTCTTACTTGTCCAGTCTCCTGCCCTGCTGATGATCATAGAGTAACCCTTCTTCCCTGGGACAGCGATAGTAGCGAAACTATGCCATTCAGTCAAGGGGGAAGTGGAAATACGGGTGAAGCTTCCCGGAGGAGGGGTGACTTGGGAGATACTTCAGTCTTTGATCCTCTATAGTAAATTCGTTGTTGCTTACCATAGTCAAAGTAGAGGCGGACGCAGTGGTCGGAGAGGACCTCGCTGCGGACCTTGTACTTGCGGAGACGCATCCAAGGAAGGGCAATAGACACTGAGGCGTCGAAATGTCAGTGTTGAAGATAGAAGGGAACGGGTAAACTCACAAGTGAAAATAGCAACCAGCCAGAAATAGGGGCTGTGGATGAGTGCTTTCCCAAGAGGAACCTCAGGAGCCTTGTAGTCATTATTGAGGAGAACAATCTAGCTCCAGATTAGCCAAAGCGCACAGGTTAGGCTTAGGTGAACGCCTACCTGAGCCCACACAAGTCCAACAGCTGTCCATCCCATGAATCGGTGAGTCGTCTCGAAGTTGTTGTGGTACTTGAGGCGAAGTGTTGGGTGTGCAAATACAAGGATGCCGATGAGAAGGGCCATGATGCAGTAGGCGATAGTGAGAGTTGCGACTGAGATAGTCTGTGGGTCGTGAGCACGAGCTATGAACGGTAGACTAATCTACTCACTCCTTGATGATAAGCAAGCTCCTTGGTGGCTTGGCCGGTGAAAAAGATGAACCAGATTGTGCCAGATACACCGCAACCAGAGTGCAAACCTCCGATGTGATAGACCCGAGCAGCCGAGGCGCGAATCCAGAACGGAGCCCTATACCATTGTTGTGAGATTGTGAACCACCTGAAAGTGAAACAATGCTCACGAGAGGGGTACCCTTGTAAAAAGCCAGTAGTAGGTGTTGATTACATATTCCTGGCGGTGGAGGATAGAGACGAAGAGGTTCGCAACTGTAACGCCGGCCACTTCTTCCGCGTTTGTTCCCTTCACGAGGAGCCAAATGAAAATCCCAAGGTTCGTCAAGAAGACGACACTGAAGAGTTTGCGATACAGGGTGAACACCTGGTGGCGCAAGAACCTGACCGCCCTTCCGTCCTCCTTTTCTGGAAGAACATCGTCCTGGAACCCAGCAAGTATATCCTCCTTCTCCAGAGACGGAGCAACTGAGCTCGCATCCGTACTGGTGGCCTCCTTCTCCTGTAGTGTCACCTCTTTTGCGATTTTCTCCACGAATTGGTCGTGTGCTTTGATCGTCTTGTCAAGAGAAGAGGTAGGAGAGGAAGTTGAGCTCGCCATTGTGTTCTGAGGAGAGAGCGATGGTGATGAGGGACTGACGGAAATTGGACTGATATTTATATCGTACCGTTGAACGGCTTTCGCATTCTGAGTGCAGATATGTTGAAATCCCGGAGACAGAGTGCATCGCCATCCCACATGCGACGAGTGGAAACAAGTGGAGGCATCCTCTCATGGTTTCACTGTTGACTTGAGCATTTCGACATGAACTCGAGTTGAGATGTTCCTGAATGGTTCTGACTGGATCGAATCCTCAAGAACGGACTGATGCCAGATTGCTGAAATGGAGAAAGTTCCGCAACAAAATCAATAGACCGCACGGAAATTGTGTACGCGCTAAGATTTTCCCGTAAGTTGAATAGTAGTTGTCATTTTCAAGTGGGCCCCTGACGTAGATGCGAACAAGGACTTTCATAGTCCACTGTGCCTGTTTGAGTCTGGTCCGAGCAACGTCATTTTCCCGTGAAAGCCCAGCTAGCTTAAGGAAAACCAAGCGGCATCAGGGCCCACTGGCGAGAGGGAATGAAATGCGGAGTTTTAGACATCTGATGTCTGTAAAGTGGATGTCTAGTGAGATCTTGGGGCAGCGCGGTTGCAGTATGCGAATTCTACCATTTGGTAACGTTCGATCACGATTGTCCAAACATCTTCACCTTGACATGACGGAGACATCGGAGGTTTTGCTGGATAGTCACAGGTTGATATCTCAACACTGTCCCAGCCATCAAAAGAGAAGATATCCGCTTGTTTGGTTTCAGACTTGGAAACAAACCGGACAAGCGTCATACTCTCTTGGAACCTTTCGATGCCCTGCGCTTGGTATGTCGTTTCTCTTGCGCAATTATAGCTTTCCGGCTTTAACTTTGCGACCAGGAAAGAATTCGAAACTATAGAGTTTGCATAAGGAACGATTTCGCGAAAACCTGGTAACCGTTGCAAATGGCGGTTTTCCCCGCTTAGCACATCTATGCGCCACAACCTGCGCAGTATTGAAATAGGCTTTATGGCTATCAACTATCACATCATTGATATCATACTCGTCGGCAAGCTCACAATCAGTCGCCCAGAGGGCTTGACGTCGCGCTTAAATTTGATCCACATGATGGATCAACGCCTTTCGGTTCCCCACGTTAAGTGGGACAGTAGGACATCCACAGCAACTCCAGCGATCATTAACAGACCATACAGACCATAACGCTTGTGTGGCTCTACGCCTGATCAATCTTTCGGAGTTTGTGCTGGAGACAGGAATATCCATTGTATCTTCCTCAGTTTCTAGGTACATCACCTCAGTCAATCGAAGATGGAGGGTACTAACCGTATGATTTCGTATGAAAAGTACCATCTACGGCGGACTCCGTCCATTCACTATGTACTTTCTGATCTCTCGTCAGACCCCAAATAACCGAAGTCAGATTCTCCTACCTAGAACAGAAGAAGCGAGGGGTCGGTATCATCTTATAAGCAACGAGACCTCTACATTGAATCGAACCCCAGATCGTACGCCTCATAACTGGGTGCATCTGCGCCTTCTCCCCGTGGTTGTCTTCCTCGAAACGTTTAATTGCGCAGTTTAGTCGACCCACGCCATGCATCTTATCAGAAGCGACAAGGGTGACTCGCATCAGCTTCACACACACGTACACCACTTCGCCACCCAGGTCAGTCAAAGGTTTTTGCTTCGCAGTTTCTCTCGCACTAAATTAGTCTGTGGATTATTTTTAACTCTGGGGTCACTGCGTTGGGGGTTGCCTGACGCTTACGTAGGTCCCCATCAATTGAATGGCGCCACACAATGTGACACAACAAATGCCTAGAAAGCTTGGGAGATCTTCCGTCCTGCAGCACCTAGAGTATATTCTTTGCATTGCTACCCTTCTGCTGCAGTTCAACCGAGGAGGGGGCATGAATCGACAAGGACGAGGTGGCGGTCAAGCATACCTTCTTTATTGCCGACGCAGGAAAAATATGGCCACCTCATAACCAATTCAAGTGCCCCTTCCCATGCTGCAATGCGTGCTCCGACTAGTGCGCCGCAACCGGCTTTAGCACAGAGGCAATAACCCCGGACGGTCTTACTTCGGTTCATCTTTCTTCTTTTGCGCCGTCTTCACAAAGCTGGTCAGAGAACCAATGTTGCCTTTGAAAAATCACAAGAGAACGACTAGACAGCCTTTGGGGATATCCTACAGACTTTGTGCTTCGTGATTTGTACTGTCGATGCGCTCCCTCGAGAAGTTCTTCCCTTAATGTACGGGCAAACCTTCACAACGTTCCTTCGCAAAGCAATCAGTTTCTTCTAGGAAGCATAGGGCCCAGATTCCTGGTCGGATCCAATGTGACTGCCCATTAACTATAAGTAAGGCTGCAATTCGTACTGTGCACGGGTTGCTAAGCCATGCTGCTTGGTACTCTTTCCTTCCTCCTTTTCGGCGCGTTGGCAGGTGCCGACGACAGCATTCCCCTGAGCTCCATGCAGAGGTGAACTATCTACTCCTGCTCTATGTTATTCATTTTGATTTTGTTGCTTATCAGGCACTGCGGAACATTTGTCAACGAGTCCAGACTCGATACCGTGGAACGCAAATTTAGGAACCTGCGTCTCAATATCGACGCGTTAACCGATTATTCCCGGACTATCCATATCGATCTTCACTTCCATATCATCTACGAGAACTTGACCCTCGAGGGTGGCTACATAACGTACTATGTTCCTCCCACATTTTTCCTCGCCTGCGTGCTAATGACCAATGCAGTGACCAGCAAATCGACTCCCAGATCGATGTTCTGAATGCAGATTATGCGCTTACTGGATTGAGGTGGAGACACGTCAATACGACGCGCACCAAGAATCTCGAGTGGTTTAACCAAGTTGCGCCAGAAAGGTTCGTCCCCTGTTCTCGTCTCCATGTCCAGAGTGGTGTTCAACACGTTGTGTAGCAAATATGAAAAAGACATGAAATCGACCCTCAGAGCGGGCGATGGTTCAACGCTCAACATCTATTCTGTTGGGTTAGCCTTTTAAAACTTTACGGATTGCATCCCTCTCATGTTCTCACTCAAATTATTCCCCACTAGTTTCCGAGACGGCGAAGCTGAAGGCCTACTAGGCTATGCAACCTTCCCTTGGGACTATGCCTCGAAATCTTCCTCGGATGGTGTCGTCGCCCTCTACTCCAGCCTCCCGGGCGGTACTCTCGCACCATACAACGAAGGCCGGACGCTCACACATGAAATCGGACATTGGCTTGGGCTCTACCACACATTCCAGGTGAGTTATTCCGAGGATGCCAAATCGCATGTGGTTCCTCTTCTGCGTTGCTCTTACCATGTCGCGCTTGGAGACTGAGCAAGACCAAAACAGGGTGGTTGTGAAGGTGCAGGGGATTTCGTCAGCGACACCCCAGCAGAAGATTCCCCTGCATTTGGTTGTCCCACCAATCGCGACAGCTGCCCTGACGATCCCGGATTGGATCCCATCCGTACGCCACATCCACACCAACGAAGTTTTTGATCACTGAAACCAACACATCTAGACAACTTTATGGATTATTCGGATGATGGATGTATGGAGGAGTTCACCCAAGGCCAGATATCAAGGTTGAGATCGCAGATCAGTGTTTATCGTGGTTTGAGAAGGTGATCGATGAGTGTAACCTCGAACGAGACCCGTGCCAACTCTACCTCCCTCCGCGATGTTCCTCAATACGCTTCATTCTTTTGTGTCGTGACGAATCGCGGTTCAAATAAGTGATGCCTACTGAGCAGACCCTGATTGATATTATTCTCAAGGATTTACAAGCGTAAGAGATAAAAGAAAAGTAACTGTCCGCTTCTATTCTGTGGACGGTCGTAACTTCATGCAGCAATTAGCGGCTAGTCCTCTTGGCCTTGTCAAGGACCGCTGTATAGCCAAAAACGGCACGCGATCAGAAATCCGTATATATATGAAACACTGGATAATCTGAAACTCACAGTCGAAAGCCACCTCGGACAAGTCAGTGCCCTGGACTTCGACGGCTATCCCAACAAGAGATCTCCGCAACGCGTCTCTGGACGAAGCATAGACCATTTTAGCTTTGATCTTCGCATTATCGGGAGACCTATTATATGGCGTGGTCATTATATGTTCAAGGAAGCGCCGCATGGCTTGGTATAAACGATGATAAAACGCACCAGCTGAAGAATACGAGCTTGTTTCGCTGTCCTCCACCCTCTGCCTCGTACTCGAAATCATAGACGGCCCATCGGGGCTCATCGTCGGGCAAATCCTCCAGGAATTTATCATAGTCTCTCTCCGCGGATTCTTTGTGTACGACGATCTCCGTATTGTCTTTGTTCAGGGAGAAGATGATATACTTCAAGTCCTTCTTCAGCTTCAGCCGTTGGAAGGTATCGAGACAGATCGAGTTGACTGCAACACCGGAAGCCTGGATGAATATCTCGTCAGCCAGAGGTGGCATACCGAGATAGTGGACTCACCATTGTGGGAAACGCAGAGATTGAGATGGAGGTCTGGAGCAGAGGGCTTTTATGGCTGTGGTTGGTATCATGATCAACAACCTGCCATAATAGGTAGCATAGTATCATTAATCAACGCTTAGATAACAAATCCTATGTAGTCATAACTCATGAACGCAACAATCCACAACGAATGATTATAGCTCATGATTCCGTCTAAACGTCGTCAATCAGCGGCGAAGACCTCGTCTAACCACCTCTCGTAGTCATATTCCGGTTCCCCAACTTCGTTTGGTGCACTGGGTATAGCATTGCGTAGATATTCGATTGCAGGCGCAGGGAGCTGCGCGAGTCGGAGATCGAGTTCCGTAACAACGGGCTGCGTGACTGCGTAAGTGCCAGAAATGAGGAGGAGGATATTCCATACCTTGTCCGAGGCGATGCCGCGAAACGCTTCTAGGAGCTGCTCGCGAGATGTTTGATCTTCCATAATATCCACCTGGTTGACGTGTTGAGGTAACTAGAACGTCGCCTATATGGTTTCGACATACCAGTAGATTGATAAATGCTTCGAATGTGACTGCGCCGTAGTCTCGTACGAGTTCATCATAAATATAATTCATGTCGTCTTCGGAGTATACGATGCCAAGACTTGCGAGTGCCGCGATCATTTCTGCGAGGTTCAGGGTATTCGAGTCGTCCTTGTCAAAGTATCGGAATGTGCTCTCGAATTGTTCGAGCTGTGCAGGCGTTAGATTTGTCATGTTCCGTGAAACGATCTTCCGAGGACAGAATCAGTCGTACGAGTGTCTGATTGTGGGGAGCGGTGGTATTTACCTGGTTATCAATGAATGCAATTTTCTTGGCAATGCTATGGACAACCAGTTCGAGTTCAAAGGCGAGATCTTGGTATGTGAAAACGGTGTAATCGTTCTCCTCCACATTGGCTGCTTCACACTCCGCCTCCACAGCGGACACATCAGCCAGTGCATCGGATAATGCAGGTATTCGAGTCTGGATTTCTTTGACTTGCTCTTGTTGAGACTGAGGCAACCTGAGTGAGAGCCGGGGTCAGGAGAATAAAGTTCACTTACCTCCAGTGGACCCTCCATACTCGCAAGCTCGTGTGAAATGCTATGTAGGCGTTGCTCAAATTCGTTGGCAACCATGGCAAACTTCTTCCTGAGGCTTTCTTTGATTCTAATGGGCAATCAGCAGGAGACAATCATGTATGTGAAAGCTGCTATTACTTACTCTCTGATCCGGGCGTTGATATCCCTCGACCGCTTTGCTTCACTGTCTAGCAGTTCCTTCCAGGTAGCGTCGAGGTCAGCAAGGGTCAACCCATCTGGTGGGACATATTCACGTAGGCCATACGTTCGCAGCTTCGTTTGAATGTTTCCAAAGAGTGTCGCGATATCTTGTTTCTCCGTCACCCATTCACGTTTTGTGGTCTTCTTATATGTGGCGAAGTCAGCAGACTGTTGCTTGGCATCGTTGTAGGAACCATCGAAGACAATCGCATTCCAGTGGGCTTGAATGTCATGTAACGCAGAAAGAAGCTGAATAGGACGTTAGCAGCAAATGGATCCTACAGTATGAGAGAAACAGACCAGGCGAACGCGCCGTTCATAATCATTCCGCGATACCCACACAGATTGCATCAGCTCAGCGAATTTGATGACCCGGCGAGCTACGGTCTCAGCTTGATCTATTCGAGGTGTTTTGAATGAATTTCCGATCGCCTTGATAGGAAGGAGGTCTTACTCATAGTCGAGAAGGCATGGAAGAAGCTTGCAATGTAGGTCATCACACTACGCTCATCAGGGCGGGCGGCATCACACAGATCCTCAACCTCTAGTAGTTGCTAATGGAACATTAGAATTGAAATCGAGGTGAGGATAGGGACACTAACGGGAATGTCGAGGTGTTCTGCGGCTATTTGGAATGCCAGCCGTGTATTACCATGACGATCGTTCTACAAAGACTAGTTAGCATTCACTGCCGATCGGGAAACCATGGCTCTGACCTTGTCGAGTTTGTCATAGTCCAGTAGGTCTGGCCGGTGGCAGTGAATTAGTGCACATCTAAGAGTGCAGCAAGCATGAATGAGCGTCTGGGTGGGTTTCAGATATAATAGACGAACAGAGCAAGCCCATCCGACCAACTGAGCGAAAAGTCCTGGACATCAACCTCTTTGTAAGGTTCTGTCTTTCTTTGACACCATAGCAGCAGGCCCTCTTTTGCAGAGAGGCCTTCTTCACTTGATGGGAGGTCAGCGCTGTAGATCGGCCGTAGGTGAGAGAAGCGAACCTGATGTCAGCAATTGTGAATCGCAAGATCAGAGTCCATATCATTCCAAGGATGAGCTTGAGATTTCCGTCGATGATATCTGTGTCATAGCAGATTGATTAGGAAAAAATAGGGGAGCATTGATAACCGGGATATGATTCCACACCTTCCGGCCCAATGTTGGTCAACTTGACACCTCTTGATGTGATGAACTCCAAAGCCTTGTTAACATTCTCTGCTTTCTGTACGCGCATTCTGGGATTCTTATTGTAGCGACCCAGCGAAGTATCGCCTGGGATGTGTGAGAGTCATCCTTCATGGACCAATTAGTTCATACCCATGATTTCCTGTCCAGAAGCGTTAGGACATTATACAGTACCCCAAAAGACATGCACACCATTAACTGAATTAGCCTAACTCCATCCGAAAGGTCCTTTACAAGTGAGGACATTGGAGGATAGCCGTTCGCCTCGAGTTTGGTATTGAGCCTGTAGTCCTGTTTGAGCCTTGGGGGGTTGCAGTCGAATAGCTGAGAGCTCACCATTTGCAGAATGTTCTTTCTTGTACGGTCCTTGAGCGGGCCTCGAGAGAGTCCATGGGGATAGAGGATGGTGGAAGGAGTCAGAGATGTGGTGCATAGCTAGTAATCAGTTGCCGAAATGAGAAACGCGTCGATTCAAAGTCCGGTGTCGCGTCTACTCTCCTTCTACCACAACAATGGCCACAACCCAGTTCGACCAGATTTATCATGGACTCTCGCCAGAGGTCGGAAGTGAGTGTCTGGGTCCGTTACTCTTGTTGCGATGCTCATGCCTAGCTAGAATTCCGCGTTGCATCCAGTGGTATGGCCTGGAAAGGTGCAGACTCAGACGGTGTCGTCGCAATGCCCTCAGCAGATATCAAGTGGGCACAATGGATCAGGGTGGCGAGAGGCTTTCAGCTGCGCGTCGGTATGAGAGATCATCGCAAGGAAAAGTTTGACGGTTTCATTCGAGAGGTGGGACGACTCGCATACCTTCCCGCACAAATTACTTATTCAACAAACCAGGACCACGACAAACTCGCCTCATTGCTGAAAAATCACTTTGGTATCACGCTAGAGACCAGGGAAGTCTCGTTCAAGGGATGGAATTGGGGTGTGACGGACTTCCAAGGTGCATGGAGTCGATGCAGGCAAATTTCTGCTGCTGTTTTGACACTTGTATTTCATGTTTCTAGGCCAGGACCTAGCATTCATGGTGCAGGACAAAGTTGCCTTTGAGCTGCCCCTGCGACTGGTTGCCAACTCTAACATTGCTGGCCGAACGGAAGTTTCGCTCGAGTTTGCCAATCCTTCTGGTGCAGCCAGGGGGTCCAAGGGTTTGGGCGACGAAATGATGGAGATCCGTTTCCATGTGCCCGGAACACAGAAATCTAAGGCTACTGGCTCAGATGCTGGATCCCAGAAGTCCGACGATGAGGATGATGTCAGTGCAGCTCAGGTCTTCCACGACACTATCAAAGAAAAGGCTGAGCTTGGACAAGTTTCCGGCGACCTCATCCTCAGTTTCGAGGAAATTCTGGTCCTTACTCCCCGTGGCCGTTATGACATGGATATGTCGCATGATTTCCTTCGACTGCGCGGCAAGACCTATGACTACAAGATCCTCTATAGTTCCATTTCAAAACTCTTCTTACTCCCTAAAGACGATCAGCGTGTGCTCTTCATTGTAAGTCCTTTTGCGTTTTTCCATCACTACGGGATGTTTAGTAGCGTCTCCAGCTCGGCCTAAACACTCCTATCCGACAAGGCCAGACACGGTATCAATATCTTGTAATGCAATTTAGCCGTGAAGAAGAAATCACAGCTGAACTCAATATGACTGAGTACGTCATTTGGTCCCATCACCTTACCATCATACTGACCATAACCAGAGAAGAAGTCGCGAAATATGACCGCCTGAAGAAAAACTACGAAGATCCCACTTTCGAGGTTGTCTCCAGCGTGTTCCGCGCCCTTGCGAAGAAAAAGATCATCGGTTCGGGTAGCTTCCAAAGGTAATCTCTTCTGTGTATGTGTTGACTCACATATACTCATCATATTGCTCGCTACAGCCGAGACGGCCACCCAGGCATCAAGGCCAACCTAAAAGCCATCCAAGGCGACCTCTTCCTCCTTGAAAAATACATTTTCTTCGTCTCTAAGTCACCCCTTCTCGTTGAAATCGCTGACATCCATCAAATAGTCTTCTCTCGTGTCGGCGCAGGCATGGGGGCAGCCGCAGCCCGTACTTTTGATCTTAAAATTGTCACCAAGAGCGGGACGGAACATACGTTTACATCCATTAACAAGGAGGAACATGAAAGTGTGGATGCGTATCTCAAGGACAAGAAAATTAAGATCAAGACGGAGACTGTGCCAGACGTAGAGATGATGTTGGCTGCGGGTGTTGGAGATGACGACGAAGACGAGGAGATGCAAAGTATTGATTCAGACGATGGTGGGCAGAGAAAAAAGCCTACAAAGAGGGGTGGGGATGACGATGACAGTGAAGATGATGGTATGTCACCAGTTCCTGTGTTTTTCTCGCATGCACTCACCCGTTTTCGCAGATGACTTCGAGGCATCCGCGTCTGACTCTGGCTCGCCGAGCGATAGTGATTCCGACGACTCGGGTGCAGCAACAGCTTCGGACGCGAGTGGCGATCTCGCAATCGCCGATGAAATGCGGAAGAAACCCAAAGGCAAGGGTAAAGCATCCGGAGAGGGTTCGAAGAAACCGGTCAAGAAGAAGGCTGCAAAGGCAGCCGAGGAGAGTGACGCAGATGATGGTGAAGACGGGGCCAAGAAGAAGGCTGCGCCCAAACCCAAGCCTAAGCCCAAGCCCAAGAAGAAATCGGATGACGAGATGGACATTGACGAAAAACCCAAGCCCAAGCCTAAACCTAAGGCGAAAGGGGATGGCATGGATGTTGATGAGAAGCCCAAGCTCAAGCCAAAACCCAAGCCCGCTGTGAAGCAACCGAAGGATGGAGAAGAGGAGGTGGAACCGCCCAAGAAGAAACTCAAGACATCCGACTAAGATCTCGTCCTCCCCATCCTCCGCCCACACAATATATCAATATATCTCGCACCACTAGATTTTTCCCCTTGTATCATAAACTTTGTTTTCTGCTCTAAGTACTTAATACACATGTCGGTTCTATGTCACTGGAGAGTACTACCGTTAAGGGGAATGAACGAAAGAAATAGCCAGCACTTCAGTTACTAATGATATTGATCATGAAATTCGGTATGTGGGATAGAAGGTATCAACGAAAAAATGGTGAATAAAATACAGCTGTCTATGGTTCTAAATACACATAGAAAAGGAGCAAGAGCCTAATGTCGGCCCAGAAACACAACGACGACATTCACTTATCCCTGCCGATGGAGTAATGACCCGGGCTCGAAAAGATTATTGTTTGCGACAGAGATAAGAGGCTGGATGGGCTTGCGTTGGGTTCCAGCCCTAGAAAGTCCACCAGAAGCGACAGTTGGCTGACCGCCGTAGGACTTGGGATTAAAGAGGACATTGCGTTCCTGGTACAAGACATAGGACTAGCCGTCTCAATAAGTCTCCAGCAAATCCAAGATAAAGAAGGGGGGGAAAAACCCACGCGAGCAAGAAGAATCTTCTCCATCCAGACCTTGCCGTCCTTTTCTGAGCAAGAAATTATATGTTTGTAATCCAAAGCATTTTCAAAGAACGAAAGCTTGTCGGTCGACTTGATAGCAAAGACGAATGGTTTAGGCGATTTGTACGGTCTGCTGAAATGATACGCATCGAAGTTGGACAGGGAGCAGAGAAGGGTTTCGTCTTTGCCCTGTAGCCCCCGTGGTAAGTCATACAAAAATCGTAGGATCATGGAAGAACAGAATGGCGTACATTGTCACGTTTAGAGATCCACAAAGAATGTTCGCGGAGTTGCAGCCAGCGTTTATTCCATTTTCCGCGCTTGCTTTCCCATTCGACGTAACCAGAGTGAACAGGTGAGCTGGATGGAATGGCCTGGGAATGTAGGTGTCAACCCCAGATTGAACATAACTTTTGCACACAAAACTTACTGAACGGCTAAGTAAAGGTGCAAGAGGTGTCAATCGCACCACAAAAGCGTTGACCATCTTGTCCTTGTTCCAGGAGGCCTGAACGTCAGAAAGACGCTCAAAGTTCCTGATCGGACGTTCTAAACCAAACCGTCAGACAAATCAGTCAATGCAGGCACACGGATACCAGCGTACCCATGCCAAAGTCATGCGCAAGCTCCCAAACCATCCAATCTCCGCTCCCAATCCAACCCTTCAACGATCCCTGCGCTTCAATCATCTCGACAACCTCCCCAGCGGAAGTCGCATCATCAATCTCCACAACATTATACCTTTGCATGTCCCCAATGAATATCCTTTGCTGCGTTACCTGTTTTGGAGGGGCAGAGCCATCTGGCACTGTAGCTGGTAAAGGAGGTAAAGGGGGACGATATTCACTGTTGGCCGTATTGGGATGCGTGAGACGCCGCTCCCCATCCATTGAAGGTCGAGTCGCAATTGAGCGAGTCGAGGGTTCCTTGACCAACCGTCTTTGATCTTCACTCATCCGCGGAACAGGAACGCGTGACGCATCTTCAAACGTAGGTTTCTCTTCCCGAAGACGACTTTGTGACCGCACGCGCTGAATTTGTTTCGTCGCGTTTACGGGAAGTGGGAGAGACCGATAATCTTCCACTGCATGTCCTTGTGAATGATGGAACGATCGTGAAGGACGAAGCGACTTTGATGCCAAGCCATCAGGGGCACAACTAGCCTCAGGTCTTGCTAAGACCCCATAAGCGTCTACCTCCCCCGATGACGCCTTTGATGGACCACGGCGATGGCGCAACGACGAAGAAACCTGTACATCTTGTAATTTTTTCGTAAGATCCTCAAGAGAAAATGGCGGGGCTGCACGACCAGGGAGGGTCTGTGTTCTTGGGCGTGTCATGGGTTTAGCGGGAGACGAAGCATGAAGTGCTGCCTCTTGCGAACTACTCATCACGGCCTGCGGCACAACAGGTCCACCAGCACCAGCAGGACGTAGCGTCGTTTGCCTGCTCCTCGCCTCAGTCCTCGCAGCCCGTTCCGCCCGTTCCCGTCTCTTCTGGTCCCTTTCCTCGCGTACTTGCTTCCTGATACTCTTCTGCGCCGTAAGTGCTGTAGGGATGCTTTGCGCAAGAGGAACATCATCGTCCGAATTCAACACACCCTTCGCAGGTTGAGATTCGTCGGCGGACTCGTCTTCTTCTTCCGAGGTCACCTCCGATGAAGATGAGGCAGTGCTGGCTGAGAACACTGAGGGCCCTCGCCTGCTATTACGTTCACGGTTGTCATCTCCGCCCCCACTTCCGAATCCCCCTGCGCCAGTTCCACTACGAGCGCCGCCGGCCCGACTGTTTCCATAGCCCCCGTATGCGCCTCCAGTCGATTGGGAGTACATGTGGTTGCCATTGGAACCGCCACGATATCCATTATATTCCGCGCCATCAACCTGACCACCACCCACACCACCAGCAACGCCAGGAAGTTGGTGATTCGAATACATCATCTCAGGCTCGCCAAGGCAATCGAAGTATACCGAAGTAACAGGGTGATGATTCGAAATATCTTCTTCGTCGTAACTTTCACGTCTCTGCGAAGTACTGTCTCGCCAGTCCGAGATAGCAGCAGCAGAGGTATAAGCAGTGGGGAAAAAGCAATAATCCTCGTCCTCTGGTGAATTAAGAAGGTTGTTCTCGCTCACTGCCGAGCCTCTTGTCTGGGTCAAGCTAATAGTATCGTTGCCGTAACGACTGGTTGGAGCGGCTCCAAAGTCGCAGTCCCCGGACCCTGACGAGGAAATTGACGTTGAGCGTGAGAGCGACGCAAAAGACTCGTTGAGGGAAAGGCCAGAGGGCGAAAGCGCTGGCAGCGACGGAGTGTCAAAAGGAGTGTCCGAGGGTTCTGTGTCTGTAGCATAGCGCAACTCCGTATCGCTATGATCGTGGGAAATGGGGAGGCTTGCATCTAGCAACGATGATGGTGATGTTGATTCAGAATCAATTAGGGGAGTTGTCGATGTGACATCAGCTGAATCAGGAGTTGACTGATTGATTGGGGGTGCGTAGTTGTCGGGATGCTCAGGATTGGTTTCGAGCTCCACTGCAATGTTATTGGCCGGGATTGAATGTGAAATTTCCTCGGCTACAATTGAATCGCGTGCTAGAGTTGAGGGTTCGACAACAAACTCCGGTGACGAGATGGGAGTACCTGGAGCCGATGGAAAATTGTCGACGAAACTGGGCGAATCTGAAGCGAATCCCATGGAAAGAGAGGTTGGGCAGGTCGAAGGCCGTCCCGATTTGCTCGCGCTGAATGAAGGGATGTCCTCTGGGTGGTCCCAAGGCTCAAAGGGCAAACCGGCGCCGACACGTCCTTTACGAACCTACCACGTTTCTGAATACACAACCTTACAAGATAATGTCACGTATCGCGTACCTTCTTAGTGAGGACAACGTTCATTCTTGAAAGTGTGTCCAGCGAGGGAAGAGAAGGCTTAGGAGCAAAAGCAGGCTTCTGAGACGCAGGCACAGGTGTACGGCCTACGGAAACTGACTTGCTTGCTGGGCGTGAGTGGGTTGGCCTCCGAATGGACGAAGGCGAAGAGGGAGTAGAGAACGAGATACGTTCAAAAGGAGTCGGAGTCAAAGGCGAGCGTAGCTGCGCTGCTTTCATATCTACGGATTTCGGTTGTGGTGAGGGGGCAACCGAAATACGCTGAACCTCTGATGGTGCAGCCGTGAGGTTCGCAAAGGGATCATCATCGAGCAAGAATGATGGAGGCGGGGAAGCCCTCGGTGAAGTGACAAGAGTTGTAGATCGTGTAGGATCTCCGTTCGAGTTGGCAACTGAGCTAGCGCGTGATCTTGCTGAGGTGGGCGACGTCGGCGAAGTTAATGGTGATTGCAAGAAGGAGGGTATAAGAATAGCTTGTGAAGAACGACGTTTCTTTGTCATTCTTTTGGCTTTGCGATAGGTCGTTGCGCGAGGCGGAAAGTCGTGGAGGGAAGATGAAAGAGCTTTCTCGAGGTAAAACTGGGATCGGTGGCGACTCAATGATTTCCTTGGCACACGAACCTGCAAAAGTTACGTCCATAAGCATCAGTCCTACTAACTCCATAGATCACGCTGGCTAATTAATGGCGTTTGTTTCAAAGCCGCATGTTCTGATGACACCGCCCGGGTGCATCAAGGACAGGTCGATACCTGAAGGGCAGTAGACTCACCAGAGTCGCAGGAGGTCCCTGGGCTGGCGAGCCTGCTAAGCTGCCGAGACTTTCTCTTGGGGGGTCCCTCACGGAAATCGGCGACGCCTTTCTCGCGACGGTGGAATTGAATGATTGGGGGCGGTGGTTGTGAGTAAGGAATGTGGAATGAAAGAAAGTGTGTATTTCTTCGGTGGTGCCAAGCCTGGAAACGAGTGTGCAGGACAAGTCAGGGAGGGGTCTATAAGTTTAAAAGGTGTGAGGACTGTTGGAAAAAATAGATATGATAAATAGATGCCGATTGGCTGAGGTTGAGGGGTGGTGATAGGAGGGACTTTGGGAGGCTTTTTCCAATGGGGATCTGCGCACAACAGACGCAGCTCCTGCGGACGTGGAGGAGGGGGAATCCGCGTCTTATGAAGCAGATTTTATCCTAGCAACACACACAAGACAATGGCCCGTGATAATCAACACCTGTCATTAAATACACCCATGTCCATCTAGACCGCCCACTGTCAGCTCAATGCAACCCGAGCCTGGCACCTGTTCTCAGCGAACCAGACGCCAACAAATGCACCTCAAAAGCCTAAATATTTGCCTGCACTGACCCTACGTTTAGGTGATCACACCAGCATACAATAAATTGGAGTAATTTGTAAAAATCCACTCGATGTGGCAAGTGTTAGTTCTTCACGGTTCCAGTCTGGAAGGTGTCATCACACTCAAGCATACTTACTTTAGCTGGCGCTGACTCAAGCAGCTGGTGATATCACAATTGTGCCTTATTTATATCCAACACTCATAGATTACTGCCAATCCACACCCATGCCGAGGGACCTCCCTGGGCTGCACTGGGACGCCGAACGAAACCGCTACTTTCCCACCAACTCACAGCCAGCAGCACCCGCCGAAAAATCGCAACCGCAACCGCAACCAGCCACCGCAACCAGCCGAAACACCACCCCAACGCATGCTCCAAGACACCGGACCATATGGAAGACAACCGAGCTCAGAAAAACCGGTATTTTCGAACATCAGAGGGCCCTTAATCGACAGTAAGACGGCGATGGCCTTTGATATTACAGAGTCTATAACTTTGCCCGCAGTGATCTACTCTCCTTCCACTATGCAAGAACTACCAGTTTGAGGGAACAGCGCCTGCCTATCTTCGGCGCCGTCAAGAACTTCATTGTCTGTGTGACTCACCATCAGACCCTTGCGACATGTTCATCTCTTTGTGTAGTCAGCAACGACTGATTCCGGTCAATGTTACCGTCTAATTGGCGATAACCTGGGATGGATTTACTCCATCCGCAGCCCCGAAGATGTCCAGGATCATGTCCAAGATCATTGGTTTGTCGAGTCGAACATTGACCCAGAGTCTGAGGTATGGATGTGCGTTCCCAGTTCCGTGAGGATTCTACTAACTATGCTGTACACAAGATCTCCTCGATCAACATATGCGATTCATTTTCACTGTACGCGTCCTCATTTTTCGACACGAGGCGCGCGACTCAGCTTCCAATCAACAGTGCTACATCATTTGGGCCCATGTCAAAAATGCGCCTCCAGAAGCTGAATGATCCCAAGTCCGTCACAGCCCAAAACCGGGATCTCATCCACGGCTCACCAAAAAATTGTAGTTTCTCCTTCATTCTAACAGCAAGAGAATGTCACGACATCCGTTGTTCACACTTCTCAAACCCAAATGAAATCGTCGTCGGTACCGTGGGCCACCTACATCCATCCTATACTAAGTTCACGCATCCAAACCAGGAGCCAAACAATCTGCAGTACATGTTACAGATATCTTCAGCTTGCCCCGAACACGGGTTTTAAAAACTCACAGCGACGTATTTTCAATTACACGACAGCGCGTACGTCTCGACTACGTTTTCTGAACCCGGGTTCCGGTGTTTAGAGTCTCAGAAGGACCTTATTTACGCCGGTACTCGCAATGGGAGCATCCACCGGTTCGATCTTCGTATGCCTGACAACCGGAGTATCAAAATTCCTTTCACCAACAACTCCCGGAGTACAGTGTTACACATGCAGTTGATCGACGAAATGCACTTTTTGACGAGTTACATGGATGGCACTGTATTTTCTACAATTATATTTCACTTCCAGGACGTCACTAATATATTGCAATGTAGTTGCTCATGTACGATATCCGGTATGCACGCCAAAGCAATCCCCTCGTCCAGTTCTCCGGCCATGTCAATACGCATACTTCAAGGCTAGTAAGTTTAAACCTCTTTACACGCTGACGTATTCCCACGTTGCCACTCCAAATTTCCAGGGCATCGCAACGGACGCAGAAAATGAATTTGTCTTCGCAGCTGGCCAAGATCATCGGATCCGTGGATGGTCGTTAAGAAACGGTGACCCCCTTATACCACCAGCCACAAACCTCCCGCAGGCAATTACAGATAACAGAATAAACCTGGATGCCTATGTGTACCCGAGGGATCCCAATCCCGTATTACTCAAGGAAAGAAGCAACCCGCTGCTTGCCGTGTTTGAGACCCCAGTCGAGACCATGCAGGTTACCAGGGAGAAGATGGGCACTTGCTTGTGGGCAGGTTGTGGCGATAAGCTGTACCAGTTCAATCTGGGTTGTCAGGATTCAGAAACGAAGTGAGGGGAGTGAGGTTCAAGGGTTGGAAGGAGGTGACTGAGGTGTGAATGTAAATTTATCTTATCGGTTATCAGTATTGTAGGGTTGGTAGTTGTTGAATACAGCATGACCAACACGACGTTGGTTAGGTAAAATAAACTTAGTAAAGCTGCTTGAAATACGCTCTCAAGGTAGCTAAAATACCTTTCGGGCCATTTAAGAGCCGGCGGACAGTGTAATGGTGATAAGGCAAATGACGTAATTCAACCTGGTCCAAAGATCATTTGGGCGTGCTGCGTCCAAGTCTACCATCCACTCACCGATCCAAGTTTCCCTTCTCTTCCTCCTCGCCCACTTTCTCAAACTCCCCACAATCACGGTCCCACTCACAACCACAAACCAGCACAATGAGGTACATCAACAGCGACGTACGAGCTCACTTTCCCCTCGAATTGTGTCTCCACCCTCTAATCCTTCATACTCCACTCTGATCTCACATAGGAACTCGCAAGTATGATGAAAGACGAGGCTCTCGTCCCGCGGAAGGATTATGTCGTCATCGATGTCCGGGACGATGATCGTGCAGGAGGCCATATCGTCGGCAGCGTCAGCGAGCCTTCGGCCGAGTTCTTGCTTAATGTCGATCGGCTCGTCAAGAAAACTAAGGATGTGCCGTTGGTTATCTTCCATTGCGCGCTTTCACAGATGCGGTAGGTGCTGCCTCTTTATCTCGTAAGGTGGTAGATTAGCGATTAACATTTTTGGCTTCTTTTTCTATTTGTGGTTTTTTTTTGTCGGTTTTAAGTGGACCGAAGGCCGCTCGGGTATGTGCCGCACCAAGCTAACGTATGCTTGCTCACTTATCGTGTTCTCTTTTTTTTTTAACCACGTTGCTCTCTGCTTTTCTGTGCATTTCCCTGACGTTGGCTTTGTATGTGGAACCTTGACTTTGCGAAGATCTACGAAGAAACGAGAAACAACATCCTCGAGGGTGAGGTATTGCAAAAGCAGCAGGTGGCTATTCTTCGAGATGGATTCGTTGGCTTCCAAGACAAATACAAGGTGATTTCCTCGTGATTTCGACTCCCCTTCAGCCCCCTTCCTGGCATTAAATGGGGGCACTAATTGGGTTGACATTTCAGAACGATCCCAAGCTTGTCGAGAAGTGGGATAGGAATGTATGGGAACCCGATGTCGAAGCACTGCCCGAGAACGACGACGAACTTATACCCGAACCCACAACCTCCAACCTCGCTACAGTGCACCCACTCAACTCCTGATCTGTCCTTACCCATATCCAGTAGCGCCGGCTGCTATGTGTTCGAATAGAAGGAGAGGAAGGTGTACGGAGAGGCACGAGAACCTCCATTATTTCATGAAGTGGATGTCGATGACGGATTCTCGTCACCTTTGACCACCGCCCGTCGTCGAGGTGCTTGTTCCAATACAACAGCAACCTGTTCGCGTTCCCGTCGTATCCTATTTTGACATATCTGCCTTTGTACGTGCTCAGTGTTAGTAACTATGAATATCTTGTAGAAGAATGGAGGGCTGGTGTTTACCATGATACAATGGACGTGATGGCAAAGGTTGCGACTGCCCAATTTCCAGCTTTGATGGGAGCTGCGTCGTTCCCGAAGCGAGACAACAAGAAATGTGAGCGGGAGTTGGTACTCGAACTTGAGTGGGTACGCACGAAGTGAGAAACCTCGGATAAAGCCAATGCCTGCTCCGGCGGCAATACCAGCTAACAGACTTTCACGCGCACAGGGGATAGCAGTCACATGGAGTGCACTCTACCAAACGAACGAAGGACAAGGCCAGATGCTTTAGCTTTGGATTCCGGAATTGTGGTTGGGAAATGATGCAGACTTACTTGGACGGAATCATAGGCGAGGTTCCCTGTAGGCGGGGGGAGACGAGAAGGAAGAGTTATTTCCTTTGGTGGAGTCTGATCGTTGTTGTCGGGCCTTGGACTTGTTTGCAAGTCGGACATGGCCAGTGAGTTCGGTTAAGGCGTAGTTGCGGAGAGGGAACAGAAATTCGAGAATATCGGGCACGTGACGTAACACAACGTCAAAGACCTCTCCTTGGTCCTGGTGCAGCTCAACACTGCACAACATGTAGTCAAGGACTCTAAAATGCTCTTGCTGGAGATATACAAGCTTGGTGAATGCATTAGCAAGCAACTTGGAAAGACTGGGGATATCTTTTTGAAATGGAATGCCTGCTCTGTGAATCCATTCAACTTCATCTCGGAAATTTTGGATATGATGCAGAATGCCAAGTCTTTTACCTAGGAAGCACAATTTCTCTATGTGGAAATCAAATTGATTTTGAAGACAAAGGTCGATCCCAAGCTGTCCAAGAGTGCGATGCGCAAACGGGTCCAAGAAGAACAAGGCGGGACGGCCGCCATACGAGGATTCCAACAGGTAGGAGGCCCAGAAAATGCACTAGAAGTATTGGGATGCCTAGACAAGACCTCAAAGGGCTTATCAAGAATTTGGCATGGCTCTTCTTTACTTTGACCGGCGTACTGGTGGCAATGATACTCCGACCACTGGAACATTGCTTCAACCATCAATGCCCTTTCCAAAGAACCCTCTCAATGTCCCGGAAGCGGTTTCAAACGGTGTTCAGGGCATAATGGAATATGAATTCTACATCTGTCAACAGTTTTTTAAAAGAGGAACAACTCCCTTGTACTTAACAACAGTACTTTATTCTATTAACCCAGAACATGGTGACATTCAGGAGGCAGGGTTCAGAATGAGTAACAAAAATAAATAAGGAGTAAATAAGGGAATACGTCCTACAAGTCATATTGAAATCACTTAAGAACGGGGTACGACCAACTTGCATGCATGATGCTGGATTTACACGGCTCTGCCCATGTCGCAAATCTATTCTAGAAATTAATCAATGGAAACCAACAGGGAAGCAATACCCATATATATTGTTCTATCTCGTCCAAATATCATGCGGAACCATTAGCCAACTTCCTTCGCCTCGCGAAAACATGGATATGCGCAAGCCCAGGAACGCTCTGCAACCTCTATCATCACAGATCAACAACACCGGAACCACATCTCAAAAAGAGAAACTCACGGGAGGATTCACAAACCACGCCGTCTCCCATTCCTCCTCATTCCACCTCTTTCTCACGAACCGATCCACTTCCGCTCCTGCACGTCTAACCAATTCCTCTTCTTCCTCCGTCCCCTTCGGAGAAACAATCATGTTCTCCATCGTGATACCCCATTCCGCCAGCGCGGGCAAACACGCGGGCAAGTTCGAGGGGGAAGGCGGAGGAGAGGTGTTTCCGGTGAAGCCCCAGAGACCGTCTTGGTCGATGCGGGATTTGATTTGAGCGGGGACGAGGGTGGAGTGGTAGATTGGGATGCGAGTCCAGATGAGCGTGTGCTCAACGTCGGGTGGGACTGTAGTGGGTTTGGGCATGGGTGAGAGTTGAGTGTGTGGAGACATAGTGGGATAGGCGCACCTGAATAAGGCCAGTCGTTTTGGATGATGCTGATATATTCCGCCGGGGTATCGGCTGTGAAGTATTCTGGAGCATCTGGAGGTAGTGGAGGGAGTTCTTTCAAGACCACAGGTTCTGAGTCGTTTGAGGTTGTCTGGGAAGTGATCGGTTTGCCATTGAGAGTGGCGCAGGGTTCATCGAGAGAAGATGTCAAAAGTGAGAGTGTGTCGGTTTTGCCCCATTGCAAGCGGTAGTTTAACAAATAGTTGACTGGACGAGGCGTCAATCAATATACTATACTGGGGTGCTACGGCTAAGGGGAAACAAAACGCACCCATGGACCCATATCGCGCAATGATACCAACACACCATTCGTCATATCGTTTCTGGAGTTTCTTGTCGCGTTTAAGAAGTCCGAGGTCTCTACGTAGCCGAGGATCAACAACACAGAAAGTCGCGCTAAGTCTGCGCCACATACCCAGAATTGACGAAAGTCTTCAGCTGCTCCCACGTAAATTTGGCTGGATAATGCACGAGTAGTTCCTCCTTCGTCGGGGGACCTGTCCGTAAAGGTACATCAGCAGCTCGCAGCTGGTGACCTTGAGGTGCCGCTTCCACGGCCATGTCTTCTAAATACAAAAATCTAGGTTGATAAGTGCAGTAGACGGGCTGGGTGTGGTATAAAAAAGGAGAGAAGGAGAGAGAGAAAAAAAGAGAGAGAAGTTTGTGGTTGGACTCTAAGCCGGCATATGTAAAGCCGCAACACGAGCCGCTCGGTTGCCATCCATCGCCCATCGCCGTCCGACGTCACATCAGAGGGAAGCGCATAACCCTTGATCAGAACTATATCGGACCTGCTGCTGCGTTTATTTATCTACACCAACTACAATCACAACCGCAATCCGCACTGGGCATGTCACAGCGGAATGAAGGATTCCCTAGGGGCAGGGGTTCAGGCAGATCTCGAGGGCGTGGACAAGCTCACCCAGTGGAACATCGACACCAGACTCAATCCCAAAACCAGGGTCATAGAGGTCAAGGACAGAATTCCACTCAAGGTCGAGGACATGGATCTGGTAGGGGATGGTCGACCTCTGGACAAGGGAGAGGGCCACCAACCACGAATGCACCCATGGTTAGCACCGTTTCTAGTTCAAAAAAGTCGCCGCTGGGGCAGGCAACTATGTCAAACAAACGTCAGATGGAGCTCATGCCCTCTGTCAGCCGAAGTAGCGGACTGGATAAGGATGGTGATTCGTGAGTCTCCTCCCCTCCCCCTCTATCAAATAATGCCTGAAGGGATTCAGCGGTCTAGGCTAAAGAACCCCAAAGTCCAAGAAGAGTATCACGCCTTCGTTGAGGAAAAGGTGCGTCCTTTTCTCTTCGTTGGGCTGCTTCAAGTGTTGGTATTCACGGCTTTCGTATTGGCAGTTGGAGAAAGTTCTCGAGCGGCAGGATAACCTTGGCTCTGAAACTGAAGACGAAAAGAAACATCGCCTCGAGGAACAAGAGAACGTACTCATTCTATTCCGTACGCCATCTTTACTCCCATCCACCCCATCCACTAATAGCATACTAGGAAAGCTCAGAGAAGGCATCTCCTCAAGCACCCGTACCGACTCATTCAGCTTCAAAGGTCAGCATGTATCCCACCCTACCGCCACATTTCATCTAATCACATCTCCAATCCCGCTAGTATACGAACAATCACTCTACCTCTCCCTCATCTTCACCTCTCCAAAACACACCACGGCCATAATCCCAATCCTTCTAAACGACCTCTACCCCAAAGCATTCCCCTCCTCACCACCCGCAACAAAACAAAAGTCAAATCCAGGACACCTCACTAACCACCTCCATATATCCCTCCTCATATCTCTCCTACACCACCTCGTCTCAACATACCCTTCGCAAAGCCTCTACCAGCAACAACGTACCTCCGCCCCAAACCACTGGCTCCCTCAGTTCACGCATATTTGGCTCAAGTCCCTAACTCGCAGTCTGCGTACAGCGAATTACGACCAATTCGCTATCCTCACACACCCGGATCGCGTCATTCGACTCGTTAAAGACGCCGGTATTGGTGTAGAGGGACACGCATCAGAAGAAATACTGAACCATGACGAATTGGCCAAACGAGCTTTGTTGATCACGGTTGGCGCGTTACGCGCAAAAGCTAGAGAGACGACTTGGAGTGTTGTGTGTTCTGCGTATCGGGAATTGTGGTTCGAGGAGGCATGCGATACGCGATTATGGCTGACTCGATTGCTGTGTCTGGACGAAAAGCCAAAACCGTCGCCATCGTCATCGATGAATGTAGATCAATGGTTGGATCTCGTATGTGCTGCCGGCCACGTTCGGAAGAAAGAGGGCACGGATGCGAGATGGATCGTGACAAAAGTACGATGAATGTAGATTATTAGACGTGTATTGTGTCTTTACATCGGGGTTGTAAAGTGACAAGGTGTGGTAATTAGACAAAGGTTGCCCGGATAAAAAGCAAGGAATACTAGGGATATACAAACATGTGTATGTGGTAATTATTTGACGGAGACTTTGGCAAGGAGGTCGGCGAGATCGTCTGTGGCTTTGTCAACAGCAGTCGGCACCTTCCTCACGTCCTCTTCTGGTTCCTCCTCTTCCTCTTCCTTCCTGGCTTCCTCTTCCTCCTCTTCCTCTTCATCAGTCACATAGAGCTTACCACCACGTGCTTTGAGCGCAATGCCAAGGTTCTCGAGGTGCTCATCGTCCTCCTCGGTATCATTCCACTGCAGCTCCAGACGAACAAGGTTCGGTAGATTATTTCCAACCTTTTTCGCAAGCAGTTCAAAGGTTGCAGTTTCAAGGTTATTATTCTGCAACTGCAGGGTATGCAATTTAGGGTTGGAGCCTTCTGCAAGTGTCGAAAGCAGCGCAGGAACCTCGCCCTCGCCAGAAAGGACGCAATCAGAGAGGTTGAGCTCTCTAAGCTCTGGCCATGAGGCCAAGGCCTCGGACCAAGCCTCAACACCGGTCACCTCTCCATCGGCCGTAAATGTGTTATCCTGCAGATCAATAACCCGCAGTGCAGGATTGTTTTTCAAGCCACCAGCAAGGGCAGTAACACCTTCCATCCGAATCCCATTCTGAGGCATCCGAACCTCCTCCAATGTCCCATGTTCAGCAAACGCGTCGGCCCATGCCTGTGCCGATCCGTTCTCCAGTCGATTACGACCACAAATGACAACGCGCAAATTGGATTTCTTGCCTTGTGCTTTGGATAATTTGGCAGATTCTAGAAGGGCGTTGGCGATGACACAACCACCTGCAGGACCGAGACCGTTGTTGTTGAGCTTGAGGATTTGGAAGGAACGGTTGTGTGTGAGGAAGGGGACCATGGGGTCTACGGAACGGCCGCCAAAGGCGTTGTCGCTGAGGTTGACCTCGATGAGGGTGGTTTTATCTTTGAGGGCGTTGCAGATGGCGGTGAGGGCAGGTGGGATTTCGGATATGAGGCGACCGGTGAAGATGTCTGCAAAATTGGCCACCTAGAAGTGATTGAGTGAGTGGATTGGTAGTGGGTGAATGAGAAATAACGCCGGACCTTGAGGAGTTTGGTTTTCTCGAGGAACTTTGCGAGGGCCTCTGCGGCCTCCACGCCGATGGTGTTCCCGCCAAAGTGGATTTCCTCAATGAGGGCTGGGTCGACATCTTTGAGGAGGGGTTCGATGTCTGCTGCAGAGTCGAGTTTGAGGCCTCTGCCGTGGAGAGAGAAGATGGAGGACATGGGTGGGGAATGGGGTATAGATAAAGCTGTGATTTAGGAAATTGACGCGTGTGATATTTATCCGCCACTTGCTTATTTCCTTATCGAGAATCGCAGATCACGCATCATTCTCGCTGCTTTCTCCAGCTGCAAGTGCGACGAGTGTCCGAGGCTCTGTGTAGACGGTGTAGATGTACCAGCAGAACGTCGTCTGAGAAAAGCATCAGTTGAGCATACAGTACAAGTGTGAGGGTTGATTCTACCAAGGATAATTGAGAAGCTGTATACCGACGAACGGCGGTGGATCAAGCGCGTATATAACGCAGTCCCACGGATGTGAGCTGTGGTTGTCAAGACTTCCCTTCTCTTCACCTGGTCTGATTGAATTCAGTACCAACAATGTCTTTCCTTGGAAATTTTGGGTATGCACACGCACTCTCTCTCTTCTAACCAACTTTCCTCTCATCCCCATGTAGACGCACGATGACACGGGCCCAGCGAGGCCAAAAACGATCCCCCACTCCCTCTTCTGCCGCTCCCTCTCCAATCGACTCTGTCCCCCCTGGCTCTTCCCTAGTCGCCCCCCCGCCTCCCGTCCAAAAGCCGCTGTATCTATGCAGTCCCTTTGTCGAAGCTGCCCTCGTCAAGGGCAACTTTAAAACCATCGTCATGCTTCCGAAATACGTGGATATAATGGAATGGGTCGCCGTCAACAGTACGTCTTGTATGATTCTATCGTCTCTCTATACGTCTGACAACTCGTAGTATTCGACTTTTATACCAACCTGAACGAATTCTACGGCACAATCTCAGAATGCTGCACCCCGCAAACCTGCCCTACAATGTCTGCGGGATCAAGGTACGCCTAGCGTCTATTCTGACTGCTGTCGCGGATCTTTTCATTCAAAATAACACTAGCCTGAGCTATACATGGATCAACCAAGAGCGTAGAAGCGTGCACCTCCCTGCACCGACCTACATCGATTATGTGATGAGTTGGATTCAAAGTCTCTTGGATGATGAAAACGTCTTCCCCACAAAGTCTGGTGCGTCCGATCACCCTGCTTTCTCCCCCGTCACTCACACGAATGCTTCATCCTAACCGCAAACAGGTAGTGATTTCCCCCAAGGCTTTCCCTCGACAATCAAACACGTCTATCGTCAACTCCTCCGCGTATTCGCACACATATACCACGCCCATTACCCCCAAATCCTCCACCTCCGCGCTGAACCCCACTTCAACTCCCTCTTTGCACATTTCCTAGCATTCGGGCGCGAATATGAACTTCTCGAACAAAAAGACATCAAAGGCACACCTTCCGCTCCTGTCGGTGTCGGCGCTCTATGGGAAAAATGGAAAAGCATGGGCCTGTTGGAAGCATAGACTTTGGGCAATCGCCAAGCACACACTCTCTTGGTCTCTTGATTTTATACGTAGAATGGGTACAATAATGTCTTGTGGGACCCTGATTGTTGTACAACTACTACAATACCAATGCAACACGACACTGCAGGGCGGCTGTTGTGACTACGAGGCATGCTTGATGATGGTTGATTGTACCTCAGTTCTCGACGATCAGGTGCCCACGGGCCCACGATGGAGTCCTCAATTGGTCGTACTTTACTGGCCTTGCTTTGTTTCCTCCTTTCTTACGTACTTTTCCCTCAGCCTTAAAAAACTAGTCGCGTTTGTCCAATATCCCTTCTTCCTAAAAATGTCGTTCTTCGGGTACGTCCCAACTGTGTCCTAGAGATTTGACACGCGGCTAATGAGCTCGGCCATGATACCAGCCGCAATCGAGCCCCTCGTGGAACCAGACGCTCGCCAACACCAGGCTCAGCAAACAACTATGGACGACAAGGCCAAACTACATCCTCCCAACCGCCCTCGCCTGTGGGAAATTCCCCATCTGTCTTTGGGAACACTGAAGGAAAACCGCTATACCTCTGTAGTCCGTTTGTCAACAGTGCGCTTGTGAAGGGTAATTTCAAGACGATTGTCGTGTTGCCCAAGTATGTTGATATCATGGAATGGGTCGCTGTGAACAGTTGAGTTGTTTTGGATTTTTTTTTGGGTGTTTGTGCGTGAGGCTGACCGATGGTGGATAGTATATGATTTCTTTTCGAATCTGAACGAATTTTATGGTTTGCTTGCCGAGTGTTGTACGCAGCATAGCTGCCCGACTATGTCTGCCGGACCAAAGTGCGTCTTTTCACCTACGTCGTTGACTTGTACCTGCTAAATCTGATACCACCTATATCTTAGCTTGAACTATCTCTGGCAACAAACCTCTGGCAAATTCATACCAATGACCGCACCCCAATACATCGACACCGTCATGTCCTCAATCCAAATCATGCTCGACGACGAAACAATCTTCCCAACCAACAACAGTACGTCCTCCTCCTCCTCCCCATCACCTACGATTATTCTTACTCTTACCTTGCTTCCTTCCCAAAAAGACCACGAATTCCAACGCACATTCCCAGGCATCTCTCGACACATCTACCGCCAACTCCTCCGCATCTTCGCACACATCTACCACGCCCACTTCCACCACATCCTCCACCTCCGCGCTGAACCCCACTTCAACTCCCTCTTTGCCCACTTTTTGGCATTTGGAAAGGAGTTTGATTTGTTGGAGGTTAAGGAGATTATGGGTGAGCCTGGACAGGCTGTCGGGATTGGGATGTTGTGGGAGAAGTGGAGAGAGTTGGGGACTTTGGAGAAATGACACTTTGTGTTGCATCGCGGGAGGTTGTGCGGTGCGGATGAGTATGAGGAATTATACCCCCCTTTGTTAGTTCGGACGGATGGAATCATGGAAGGGATAATGTACTCGTTTAATAATAGGATTTCTTCTTTTTTTTTTTTTTTACAAAGTCGAGTTTGGGCGAGATCTGATCTTTTAGTTTTAATGCACGCACAAAGAGTCATGAGTAGAGAACGATGGTGTACAGACTACGTTATAAGACTTGGCTGAAGTCGAAGCACGAAATTTGAAGCGTGCCAGTGGACCAGCCAACCACAGGCTTCCATTTATCTTTCAGCCGAACCTTTTGTACATGTATGTCCCAACGCGTATAGAATATGTCCGGTCCCGTTTCGGGATGATGGTTTATGATGGTTTACATTGTTGCAGTCGTTCAGCACCAACAAATCCAAGAAATCTCACTTTTGCGCTAACACATAGCTGTGGACGAAAGAAAAGCGAGGAACAGGCCATCCGTGAAGGCCTTTGTAGGGAGGCGGTCAATCCATGAGCGGAGTAACGCAGGGGAATGAAAAATGTCTGTATTGTTCTGGCTGAGCGATATGCACCTCCGCCCCATTCCCGGCGAAAAGCCTCGTTATCTACCGTCCATTGTCCATTTTCATCACGCAGCACTGACGCACTCGTTGCTTCAATGGGTGCCGAAGACCAGGAAATTGCGCTCCGAATTACAAATGTCTCGGAGTAATGAGATACAATAACCGCAAATGTATTTTCTACTGGAACCCCAATCTGGCCCCTTTAGAGTGCGTACCATGTTGTTTGTTGGTCACGGGGCGTCTGTATTGTTTTCTTTCGTGTTAAGCAATCTGATTGGTTTCTGGCAGGCTACCATCACATAAAAACAGAACTTATGGGTGTTAGAGTACGTGGTTTATAAGTGTGCAAATGTATGATTTAGAATGTACAGTATGCAGCTTGCAATCCACGGAGCTTGTCATGAAAACATAGGCCGCACAGGATACAGCCTAGAATGTGCAGAGTGCAACTCAGACTGCGCAGGGTTGTTCATGGACCCAGTGCTCCTGTAGGTCACTTGGCATTGCAAAGAGTCCGTGATCACGTATATAATGATCCGTGATTATTAAGCCTCATCTCCAGTTATTCACTGCAAGCGAGCTCCAAACGCGCAAATGGCGAAACCAAGCCCTCCAAGAGCATTTGTTGCAGATGCCGAACGCGTACCGGATCACGCCCATGTCCTCCTCATAACAACAGGGAGCGTCGCCTCCATCAAAGCGCCTCTAATCGTACGCGAACTCCTAACTGTACGTCATGCCTCCCTTTATCCTGTCCCTTATTCCCAATCTCAAATGTGGTCGATGTTCTGAATGTGCTAGTAGTATGCCAAAGTCAAAATCGAAGTCGTAGCTACAAAACCTTCGCTCACGTTCTTTAAGCGTGAGGATATCGAAGCTCAAGGTGTACGTGTCTGGACAGACGAAGATGAATGGCTAGTACGTCCTTCCTCCCTCGCGCTCCGTGCTCACATGCATGACATTTCAACCCACAAAATATTCAAAATATCCAGGGGTCCTTCAAAATCGGTGACCCAATCCTCCACATCGAACTACGCAGATGGGCAGACATGGTCCTCGTCGCACCCTGCTCCGCCAACACACTAGCTAAAATCTCACAGGGAATCTGCGATAACCTCGCAGTGCGTACCTATGCACATCCTCTCTCTCATTCTAATATCCACTCCCCGCTCGCAGACATCCCTCCTCCGTGCACTGGCGCCAACAACTCCCACATACATTTTCCCCGCAATGAACACACTCATGTACGAACACCCTCTTACAGCCGAACATCTCCGGATAGTCCGTGATGTCGTGCAATACCATGTCATCGGTCCGATAGGCAAAACCTTGGCTTGTGGTGATGTCGGTAAGCCCACCAACTTGACTCAATCAGGCTGTTTGCCCAACTGTCTTTGATGAACAGGTATAGGGGCCATGACGGAATGGCTAGATATTGTCCAGATTGTTGTCGACCACTTTCACCTCGTTCGAAGGTCTTAGATAATAACCCATCAGGAGGATCCAGGTTCTGGTGGGCACCATCTTAAGATCCATCCAGGCTTGTGTTTTATGGCACGGCAGTCAGAGGTATGATGGTTGGTGTTTAAAAAGGGAACTAGGAGCGCCAAAAGTTCAGCCCACCGCGGGACTCGAACCCGCAACTTTCAGATGATTACAGGTGCTCGGTGTACGTAAAAGTCTGACGCTCTGACCAATTGAGCTAGGCGGGCTTGTGGAGTGTTGATTTTTAGTCAACAGGTGATAGATGTCGGTTCACAATGAGGACTCAGAACAGTGGATATTACGAGTTATAGGAGCTACAAGAGGCCGACACGTTACATCCTACTCAGTTCCAAATATCAACTCCCCAGTCCGGGTTCACAGATCGCTCGGGTTTGTGGGACACGGCAGCTTTCTCCAATTTATCAAATGCTTCCTGGGGCAGACGCACGACTGACATCGAATGGCATAAGCAACCCGTTGGCGCGGGCATAACTATCGGGGACTCACTTTGGAAGTTCTCAATGACGCGAGAGGGTGTAACACTCTTGGGCAGCACAACGGTCTGCAGTGCAAAACTTGGTCAGGTATTTGGCACCTATTTGAAGGACGATCGACATACTCCACGCTGGACGTGCCAGGAGATGACGACTTGAGCAGGAGTGATACCAAGCTCCCGAGCAATGCTCTTGACCTACGAGCGATCGAAACAACTGAGCTAGAGTACATGTGTCGACATTTCATACGTACTTCAGGCACTTCTAGAGTCCCCTTGACTTTGCTTTGACTTCCGAGCGGAGAGTATGCTTCCAGCAAGAGGCCATTCTCCTTCGACCACTACGCAACGTATCAGTTCTCGTCGCAGCACAACAGGACTACTACCGACCTTCAGGAGTTCCTGCTGAGGGTTCCAGTAGCTCAGCTCGACCTGATTCACGGCAGGAAAGATTTTCAGTGGGTTCGCTGTTAAGTTCTGGATCCTGTATAGCCGCATATGAACAACATGAACTGGTCAATTGCAAGCGGCATGCCTTCGGATACTGAAACTAATATGACATCAGCAGGGCATCGCATAATAATAATAAGGGGACGCCTACTTGCTGAGACCGATGTTCCTGACCTTGCCTTTTGCCACCATCTCCTCGAGCTTTTGCCAGGTCGGGTAGGTATTCTCAGTGAGGTCATAGTCGACTTCTTGTCCCTTGCCCTTCTTGAACGCCACAGGCCAGTGAATTAGATACAAGTCAAGATAGTCGGTGCCAAGTCTACTGAGCGACTCGTCAAGAGCCGACTCAACGTCCTCTGGAGCATGGAAGCTGTTCCACAACTAAAACCAGTAAGTAACACTGTTCTAAAAGTGCGTCTAACGTTATTTTACCTTGGAGGTGATCCAGATGTCTTTGCGGGAGACACCGCTCTCTCGAATGGCTTTACCAACTTCTACTTCATTCTATGCACGAAATATTGTCAAGTTGCGCCGGATGGGAAGAGGGGATATACGTACACCATAGATCCAGGCACCGTCGATGTGTCTATAGCCGGCTTTCAATGCTGTCTAGGGTGGTCATGAGAACATATTCTTTCGTTTATCAGGCGATAAACAAACCTTGACGGCTTCACCGACGTGGCCAGGATCAGCGCGCCAAACGCCTACACGGGTTGTTTATCATCCCCGAACATAAAGGATTCGTACCAGACTCACCCAATGCAACTGAAGGAATCTTATCACCGGAGGGCAATGTATAAAAGCCGGGTAGCCCTGAAGCAGTCGACATCGTGCGATTGGCGCCATGACACCCTGTTATATTATGCCCCATGTGGGCATAGGTCCCGTTCTTCATATGCATCCCCTTAGACCTCACCATTCGGCAAGCAGCCGGGAACTCCTTGACAGCAAGAACGAGCGCATACATGATTGCAAGAACAGCAAGAACGTGAAAAGCGATCCTCTTGACGGTAGTTTTGCGTTTATGGCGGAGAGCGGCCTCAAGATCAAGGTGTTTGTCTGTTACCTGAGGTCCGGTGGGGTCGACTGTGGGAAGCGGCGAGTAGACTGGCGGCATGTCGGAAGTTTGAGCAGTTGGTGATTAGTGGTTGGATTACGAGTGTGAGAGCATTTGTATGTGTGAGGTGACGGCATTGATTTCCGTTTTAGAGCAGGGATGATCTCATTCCTCTCAACTTGGCGATTGCCACCCATGGACCCTCCAAATTCCCCACTTAGGGGACGGAAAGCGCCTATTATCCGCGCAGATCCTACTCAGACAGCTCTTCTCCAGGCTGCATATGCTCTTTCGCAAAATCCCTCTTCTCGGGCCCTCCAAGAGTTGAGTCAGCAAACGGGCCTGTATGTGCTTTCCTTTGCCTCCTTGTACGTTACTGATATTCTGTTACCTGCGCCAATCACTTGCAGGTCAAGAAAATGGATCAGCAATTGGTTCGGGAGGCAGCGTACCAAATCTCGAAAAGCAGCCTCAGGTTCTGTGTCTCCAAGCACTGTCACCATGGTCGGGGGATCAACACTAGCCCACTCCTCCAATTTGGATGTCGTGACATTCAAAACTGAGTATACGGAGACTCAAATGGTGACTGAGCCGCCTTTGGCTATCTTTGCCAACGTGAGACCGGCCAAAGCAAAGACCACCCGTCGTGGAGCCCGCGGAAGGAGACAAAATGTTCAGAAGCCCGCCGTGAAGCTGGAACCTCAAGATGCACAGGTGTTGCCGACGTCTGTCTCTGCCGCTGCTATGGAACACAAAGAGCGACCAATACAATCACGACATACAGTCCTGACTTCTCATACAATCCAAGAAAATCAAGAGACCCTTACAACACCACGACTACCAGGTCTTCCACTGATTCATTCGCAGGCCACTTCTCAGCCTCAGACAAGTAGCATAAGTCTATCCAATGCCTTTGATTACTCGACTACTGCTTCCGTGGCCAGGATGCACTCGCCCATTGGACGTTTCATCACCCCGGCACCCAGTAGTTCTCGGACGACTCTTTCATACCAAGCAAAAGGTCCCTCTATGCGCACTGACTTCCGGAACCTGGTGCCAGGGGACTATTCTTCTGATCCCATTTCTATAGAAGCGGAAACTGGTTCTCATCAAAAGGGTCTGGGTCAAGGACCTCAGCGGACACCTTCATCAGTTCCGAGTGGTGTAGGAGCTTCCAGTTCCACTTGGTCCCAGGCAACGATCAACTATGCTCCTGTTTCTGAATCTTCCTTGGTTCTGACTGGTAGGACCAACCCCTGGTGTAGTTATCTGCTCTGATTCTAGCTTCGGTGGTCTAGCTCGGGACGCTTGGTCTAGTCGAGTCCCTAGGGATCTTCCCACACAAACTCTGGCGACGCATACAGTCCATTACAACACGACGCTCTTTCCGGTCATTGGACTACCGTTTTCCTTGGTTCAATGCTGATTCTGTGGGTTACATTACAGACTCTTCTGCCAGCGTTGACAGGGACTATGACTACTTCCGCGTCTCAAGCTCTTTCCTTGGCCTCTGATCCCTCTGAACCTCCCTTCGTGCCACCACCGGCTGAAGACGACCTAGAAGTGCCACATTTTGGAAAGAGCCCGAGGCTTCCGGCGAGGCTCGTGGATGATACACTTGATCAGACTGCAGGACACTCTCACTATCCCCCGACTATCGGGAACGAAAGTCAGGATAACCCTTGGAGCACTGGCTCTGATTACTTCGACTTTTCTGGTCTAAACTACGACTATGCTCCTCTCATCCACCTACAAGAACGTCTGGAACCGTTTCGGTTGCCCGAAAGCGAATACCTGTTTGGGAGGGAAGGGGTGCTTAACTATTTGTTGGATGAGAGACTTGCCGTGGAGGAGCCGTTCCAAGCTGCGATGGGACTAGTGTTGTTATCAAAACTAGGATTAGAATGGTAGACTTTAGAGTACCCGACCGGTTTACGAGGCAACCCTGGGAATATACGTCATCAACCGGTCTGACCCGCGCCCAAAGTCCCACGGGAATGAACACTTGAATGTTCCGAACACTGGGTTACATTTGACTTTTGTCCAGATTTTTTTCTCTGCTCGCCATGTCTGCTCGTCTCGCTCGTAGTGCTTTTGCATCTCTCCGTGCAGCTGCGAGGCCCCGCGCAAACTACGCACTCCCCGTGAGGAGGAACATGAGTGCCCAGTCACATGGTGCTCAGCCCAAAAAGTCCGACCTCCCTTGGATTGTAAGTCCCCTTTCATCTTCCCGTTTCATACTGTTGTCATACTAATCTCTCATTTACTCCTAATGCTTTAGATTGGTGCTGCCGTTGTATTCGGTCCCATGGCACGCATTCCTTCCCACTCTGGAGTTAAGAACGTTCGCTCATCCGCCTATTTACTCCGCTCTTGCTACAGTTTTTATACCTTGTCTCACCCTCTGCGCGGAAAGCTCAACATGCTCATGCTGTCCACAATGACAAGCATGATTTCCCGACGCTGGAGAAGGAGAAAGCTGAACGGCAGTCGAAGCAGCACGAGATCATGAAGGATGATGAAGGTACACCGGCTGACGTCACACACTCCATTGCGCTTTCGCAGGTGAGTGTTGAAGGGGAATCGAGAAGTGGAAAGTTGATATATGGAATTTGGGATAGGGGAGCGACGTTCCCAAAGATGCGCAGTCGGTGAGTCCGACTATTTGTTTAAATTTTAATCCAGCCTTGCCAAAGGCAAGGCTAGAACTAGATCTGGTTCATTTCCTGTGATGCTACGAGATGCTCACAGTTTTCGTAGCCAGAAGCCACTGCCGCCACCTTGACTGCTGCTGAACAAGCTCCCGTTGGCGTGTGTACCACCTCCCACTGTTATACACGGCAATATGCTGAATATTTTCAGGAGGAGGCTAACAAGGAGGAAGGTGCCACTGAGGCTACTACCGCAGAGGAGAAGACTGAGGAATCCGCGCCTGAGGAGCCTGCTCAGGAGGAAAATCCCCCTGCCGAGGGAAAGAAACTCAAGACTACCCCGGACACGAAGCCAGATGAGGCTGTGAGTGCTCAATTCCTTCACATTCTCTTCCTTTCCTCTCCCTCCTAGCCCTTATCCGGCCGCCTTCGCACCGATTTTCGTTTGCAGCCGCTTATACCAGCGTGTTAATTCCTTCCGCTATTTTCGTTTTCTGGTTATTTCTTCGATCACGTGTTCGTGTTTGGGAATTGGGGTCTGACACTTGGTTTTATAGGCGAAATCCACTTCACCCTCCACCGCTTCCGCTGAGAAACTCCAGGGGTAAATGCTCTCAGATATCATTATTCGGACACAAAATGGCATATGTGTATCCTCGGATGCAATACATAGATTTGGACTTCATAGTTGAATACTGGACATGAACACAACCGACGACTAGTCAAACAGTGCTAGAGCTTCAGGTGGGAAGCAACTTGAACTTTCCAGTCTCCTGTGAACCGTCAAATTCGGCTTCTCATACACCAAGCTGAGATGCTCCTCCTTGCCATGCTCGACGACGATAGACTGGATCCGTTTCAAAGCTTCCTCGAGCTTCTTGAGTGACGGTTGTAAATTAGCGATGGCGCTCTGGCACTGGATAGATGATAAAGGAACGATATTTATTGTGTGGAACGTCCCGTTTGTATGGCGTCCTGCGATGTAATTTCCAGTCTGCGAAAAGTAGATCTGGGGGTAGCGGTCCTTCCAGTCCACCCTCTTTGTCGATGTCGTCAACTCGAGGATAGACGAGTGGGGGATGTTAGCGTTGCCTTGGCGGTAGACCCTCAAACCAAAAACGCTCGACCCCTGCTGCGGATTTTTGGCCTCAGGAGTTGGCGCAGTGGTGGACGACGTTTTTTGGTTTGAAAGTCCCATGTTTTCCATGGCTTTGATAAGGATTTCGTCATCTTCCTGCGAATTCGAGGCTGCTTGGTCCTCGGACAAACAGCCATCGACTTCGAATTGGACAACCATCCTGAAGCGACCAAATTTCTGTGGTAATCACCGAAGCAACGTTTAGATTACCGACCGGCTAAATAAGGGAAACAAACTCACGTAGGTGACGATACGATGATGCCATGCGGATCGCTCAGTAGCGGGTGGCATAGGCTTTGTAGTAGCTTTCTCGAAATTAAATCCATACGAACTCCCATTCATAAATCCCGTTGTCTTTGGCTCCCAGCGATTGAGAACGACTGTTTTCTTCCCAACTAATTGCGTATCGATGCGGAAGTCATTCCGACCACTGGCTTGGGTGACCCAACGAAGGAGTTTACGAAGACCATTGCGGTCAGTCAAGAAGTCGACCGTCTCCCAGTCTTGGCGGGGGAAGATCTGTTGCTCATCGACAGCCGCTAAGAGAGGTAGGAGAGGTTGGCCGGGGAGGATGTAGCCGTTATGATCACGGAACTGTGTTCCTCTATCGGGAAGAACTGTGAGAGGGAGCGTGGGGTTGGTCCAGACGTTGGGAGAACCTGTATCGGGATCACTGGTCAACAATTCATCCCACAGAGGAAGGTTCTTAGGGGGGACTTCAAACCTGGTACAACGATAGCAGGGTCATCTTCTTCCGTGTCCGGGACCCAGTCGTAAGAGCCTATGTAGCGACAGTCTTCGAGCAGGTCCGTAGTACGTTCAGCAACTTCGGGATCCGGATCGGGTACCTGGATAATACAGAGAGGCTCGCTCAGCCCATCCAACTTGGAGCGTGCTTGCATTGCGTTGGTATCGAGTGCGGTGCGGGATGTTTGAATGACCGAAAGACCAGACTTTTTATAGACTTGCATACCAGAATCCATCGAATATTGGGGAAGAAAAACGACCATTGGAAGTGTCTACGAATTTTTGGGTGTTATTCTTACGAAGTACTGGGAAGCTGGTTTGGCGTTGCTGCGCGAACAGAAATAGGACCGTGACAAAAAGGTTATGCAGTAAAGCATACTTCTTCGAACCACGAAGAGCACAGCGAGATGGAAATTCGATGTGCAGTGAAGTTCAAGAACATTGTTCAACCACATACTATATCAGCACCATCCTTCGGCCAGCACCATCCTTCGGCCAGCACCATCGGCCAGTCACGCAGGTGTCACGCAGCTCACGCTGAACCCCGCACGGCAAACCCCGGAGGGCGTCCAGAGTTTGGTTAGCACCCGCATAACCCGCTTGATTAAGTGAACTAGTAAGTCACACCGGATGTCGGAGGGTTTTCGGGACATGCGAAGAGGTGTGTGATAAACCGAGCGCTGATTCATGCGACTTTCTCGTGGCCATAGAAGGGATCCCTAGTTTGTGGATTATGGGGGGTCTGAAACAAGTTAGAGGGAAACTTATACTAATAACACCAGGATACGCACAACCGTAGTATGTAGATTATTATGTGGTCTAGCCCTAGGAGCTCCAGTCAGTGCAGGTACAGATATTGACGAGGCCCGCCGTCTGGACATGACTATATAGATTAAAAAAGTTATAATGTATTTAATATGGGTGATAAGAGTAAGATGGCATCAGGAAAGGAGAAGGATGTAGTGGAATGATTGGGAGCTGGTGTTCGTACTCGACATTTGATGGTCCAGCCTGAGGCTGATTAAGTAGATTATTGGGAGAGAGATTGTATTGGGAAAAGGGCAGGTAATGATATTCATCATGACTTGGGAACGGAGGCTAAGTGTTGGTAGGAGGCTGTTCAGGATAAGTGGCCAGACTTTGAGGGGGTTGGGTGTGATCCATGAGTTGATTAGGATTATCAGCATTATAAGTCTGCTCGATATGTTCATTTTGTGTCCATGGTAGGTGTTGCCCTGGAGCCCTTTCAAATAACCCCAAAAACCGCAAATTCTGCCTAAGATCAGTGCTGGTCTTGAATTTCTCTTCGATTCGAGCAGTGAGTTCATTGTTTGTGCCCTTATCTGAAAGGCTAAGTGCCAGTGCCAGTGCTCTGAGATCATCCTTCCGGTAGGCTGAAATCTGACCAACAAAAGTCTGATTCAATGCATCTTCTGTGACACAATGGTCATGCTGAGCTGTCTTGGCATCTTTTTGCTTCTCCTTCTCTGCAATCAAATGCTCGCACTCCATTCACTCTTCATCTTCCCGGTCAAACTCTGCACGGTAATCTCTTGATATCAAGAACTGAGCCTTGATCTTTGTTGACCCCCACTCCTTCTTCTTGATTGCACAGCTGAGCTGCTTGCGAACCTCCTCTAATTCTCGATGGATTGATGTGCAGTGAGCATTTGCAGTGCTCAGCTGGCCAAGCGCATGGCCAAGAGCCTAATAGGTGCTGACAAGATGTTGTCGAAGGGATTGGATTTCAGTGAGACATTCTTCTGAGGACAGCTGACTGTCTTCTGCAAGTGACACTGTCCTAGGAGGTGCTGTAGTGAAGAGATCGAGACGAGCAGCTGCAGATCTTGTCACGTGAATAATGCTTGTTTCAAGTTGAGCGATGGACACCATGATGCTCAAGATCCTTTGTGAGGATGCACTCCTACCCAAGTTAACTGTCGAGTCCCCATCATCAAGTCCATTGGTATCATCATTATCTCTAACCCTGCTCATATCCTCGTCCACTTCAGATGCCACAGATGGTGTAGTTTCATCATCTTCATCTGTCAGTGGTGCATAATCTGAGTCTTCTTGGTCTGTGTCCTCTGATTCAATATCAGATGGCTCCACTGTGTCAGAAGATGGAATATCCTGCAGAAATGATTCTGGTATGTGTGCAGTGTTTGACGAGGCCTTACTCGGAGCAAAATCTTCATCCTGGAACACATTTTGGTTGACAGGGTATAAACTGGTTTTTTTGAATGCCTTTGCAATGAGTTCTTTGGACATGACATCCTGTGTACTCTGAATGTAAGCTGGTATAACCATGAAACAGTTGATTGATGTCCTTTTCTGGCCATATTGGTTGCAAATATCTTGCCATTTACATTGGACATGAGTGAAGATGACAATGTTGAGTGGTTGACATTTGTGTGTAGTTTTTGAAGGAAAACAGAAGATGATGATTTCGAGGTCTTCTTCATCAAGGTGTTTGTAGATTGTGCACTGAAGCTCTGGCGTCTCATGGGAATCATGACCATCCATTACAAGCACAATTGGCTTGGAATTGTCTATGCGCCAGCCTTTCGCAAAGGGAATGAAAACTTCACTGATCCACCGTTCACATTGGAAGTTGTCAGTCCATCCTGATTCTGAAAAGTACATGCTTTAGATAATGGTTAGCATAATTATGTGCCAATGAAGAAGGTCAATCATACCTTCCCCACTCATCATCATTTAATTTATGGCAAAGATCTGGTTTTGCACCATTCTGCAGGCAGAAGGAGGGCAGAACAACATCTCCAGCAGCTGAAACACACTTGAGCACAGTAACAAGCTCAAGGTTATCATTGGCAATCTGTGGTTTGTTCTTCTGACTTTTGGAGTAAAAATATTTCTTCCTCCACTTTCCATGACCTCCACCTAGTTGAATTCCTTTTTCATCCATGTTCCAGATATGCTCTGGAGGTATACCACCACATCGCGTGTGAAAAGCTTCAAGCTTGTCAAAGTAGTCATTAATTATGGTTTTGTTAAAATGTCTGGCATGTTTAGGATCGAGTTTTGTTGGGCTTGCAAGGGTAATCTTTCCTTCGTGACGACATAAGAATTTCAAATGCCATCATCTCCCAATTGTTTTCCCTGAAATCTCCGCAGCTTGATTACGAAGGTCTTCCGAAGAAAGGGGAATGCCCATTTCACCCTGATGCTTTATCCAATCAAGGAGTGTATTTTCTTGTGAAGGCGTGAGTAGCTGCCACTTAGCACATGCAATGTCCCAGTTGTTGTGACGACCCTTTGCCCTATCTGTGAGAGTCGACTTCAGGATCTGCAATGAAATGAACGCGTGAATGAGAACAGTGACAGAAAGATGAGATCACTCCACTGACCCCTGTGACTTGAGAAGCCTGGCGAAATGAAGAGAAACCACCTCTGCCAACAAGTTCCATGGTTTCTTGGATGTGGCTCTCATAATCTGGATCATTTGACCGTAGATCCTTGTGCCTTCTAGAAGTTTGCCATCGGGGGGGCATTTGACGCGACGCGACAGCGCTTCGAGGGCGCTTCATTCAAGCAGTGATGTCATTGATGCAATCAATCAAACTGAGGAAACTCCGACCCAGCGAGGCTCGGCAAGCGTGACGAGGAGCCATTTTCCTATCTCACTTAAAACTTCATCTCACATCTCCAAACCACTTGGACTGACATGAGAACGTGTATTAGATGACCTCTGTCAAATTTCATATGTAGCAAGCCAGGAAATTCACGAGATATTGCAAAGTGGCCGAATGATGGTGCCGGCCGAAGGATGGTGCTGATATAGTATGGTCAAGGCAGCCTAGTATCTGTTCCTAGTTGCTGATGACCCTAGCCGTTGCTGATCACAATCCTAGAACAGTCAAAATCAGCACACACCACTAGAGGCCAGTCATGGCGGTTAAATTTAACCCCTCATCTTTTGAGTGTTGTCGCTATAAACCTGGTGGACGGCGACAGGTGCTTTCCGGGCAAAGAAGATTTGGAGAAACACGCTACATTCAGATTGTACAAGAAAACAACACACAAAACGCAAGATACACGATACGAAGCACGAGTCAAGAAGCTGTTGTTTCCTTCATTCTTCGATACTCCCACCACCGCTGCGAGTCGTTCAGGGCAAGCAGCAGTATTTCTTGTATCCAGTCACGCAGCACGCGCCATCACCACAGGAGTCAGTGCCCTGGTCAAGGTAGCCTGGGGGACAGGCGCCAGCGCAGAAGGGTGCGGTGCCGCTCCAGAAGCAATTAGGAGCCTGACGAGCACCGATCTCGGTGGCACCCTCAACGGGGTTCGCCAAGACGGTGGCGAAGAGAGACGCAGCGAGAGCGAGAGCGAAGGTGAACTTCATTTTGGATCTAGAATGGACACGTTAGTGGCAGCATTCCTAGGCCAGTCGAGGTGAGCCTACAATGAAAGCAAGAGTTTCCAACTGGCGATTTAAACAAGTCAGTTTAATATCGTTGGTTGTGGCGAAACCACACTTACTCGAGCGAGGTGCTTTGGATTCTGAGGAGCCCCAGCAGTCTTCATGTGGTCTTTATAGGTCAGTTAGTTACCCATGTTTGGGACCATTTCGACGATGCAGCCGATGCATTTCCGTTGTCAACTTTGGAATCGTACGTATCCAAAGCACGAGGCTTCATTCGAAGGGTTCTGGATCTGATGTCACTAAAAGCTATAGGGCTACCACTCCACTAGAAGCCTTCGCTTTGACTGAGAAGCTGAAATCTAGGGCAGCACCGACTGCTAGTTGCATCGGAATCGAGTAATCAAACCCTTCCTTACCTACAAAGTTTGTCCCAGCTAGGTTTTCGATCGGCTCCTATGATTTGACTTTTATCTGAGGTTGTGCCGATGAGTGGATCAATCAGTGCATGGACCTCAGGCTCATCCTCAAACTTCATTAACCAGAATTACGTCCACACCCCAACAGAGGGAATGGGTAGGAGATGAGCTGACGTTCGCGCATTAGTAAGTGCTGTCAATCACGACAACATTCCTCGCAAGGACACAATCCCGCTACACTGAATGCGACCATACCCATACCCGATTGGCACATCCGAGCAATGGACTCAATACGGCCGTAGGCATTCTCAACCAGTTTTCCCAGCTATTCCCCAATTGAACAGCATCCTATCAAATCGTGCATCGGAGCTGTTCTCGAGTTTTTTTGCTATCCCCGGTTTCCCTCGCCTAGATCAAATCCTTCGAAGCCCCGTAGTATTACTCCTCGGTTCTGGTGAAGCAGAATCCTTAAATAGCATTAGTACTCTTCTGATATCAGGTAACTTTTGGTTCTCGGTTTCAACTTGAAGACCTCATGTTGTCTAAAGTATTTTAACAACCTTTTTGAGTCTACCTATCAGTGACACCGCCATGCAACAGTATTCGGCATTCGTTTGCCGGTCCAGAAGCCCAGGCGACTGGACAGTGAGGTTCATGCTGTAATATAATCTTTCGACTGTTTGAATCTGCCAAATTTTATCGTCTGACTGACGTCAATCGCGATGTCAAATATGTATGGTAGATATATTTTACAGCACACCTGAGATAGAAGATAACCAACTGGTGAAGAAACACGTCTCAGGTGCTATGAGCACGACTTACAAAGAATGTTCACAAAGCCACATGAAACTCGAAGTAGGGAATCACCAGTTCGGGTCATTAGCTGATTTCAACTGCATGACTGCCGAAAATCCACACCGGAAGATATGCGATGTTGAATTTTGTGCTAAGTATTGTGGTTATGTTTTTGGCCAATCCCTCAAAGGGTCTTTCCCTTATAACCAGGGTTTTCTGGCTAACCAGACCCGAACCAGATTTGCAGAATGGATAAGAAAATTCGTCCAGGATGGTCACCCGACAATAATTACCCAGTCACTTGTAAGTGCCTTGTTTTGATGTCTAGCCAATCACCAGAGCCATTATTGATGATCTTGCAGACGTATATGACCCAACGTGGGGGCTCAAATGAGCACAGGTTTATGGATAAATAAGCACTCTTCGTCGCACCTGTAAGTCGTTCATTTCAATCTGTTGATCCGAGAGTAGAGAGAGCCAGGCGCGTGTTTTTCGGATGGTGAAACAGTTTCGACTAGAACATCAGAATTAAAGCGTAAAAACCACTCCTCGGTTATTAATTCACGGAGGTGAAGAAAGCGAGGATGCGAACCAACACCACCCGTAGTAGCTTTGTTATCATTGATGTCACTCATTGGTGGCACAACAATAAGCAGGGATGAGCAATAGCATGGCTCAAATCTGCCTGGTGCGTAAGGCCCTCAAGACAAACAGAGTTAAGTGTTTCTCCATATCTATATTTGCCACTCGCTTGAGAGGCATTACGTGACAGTGTCCCCCTCCGCTGTTCTCCCCCGCCTTGTTTCCGCTTGCCTCGAACTTCAATGGTTCGTCAATATTCCCGAGCAGTGAGGGCATGGGGTACTCGGGAGCCAGAGAGCTTCACTACCCGGTCTTGGACATACTTCCATTCTTACGCACTCCTAATAAACCTGCCGAGGAGTCACTAGTATGCTGAGAATAATTGTGAAGCAGCAAAGCCTGACGTGAAAGGCGTTATTCTCGAGAGGAGCAATGCTAGAAGAGCATACACACCATGCGTGGTGTATCTAGTCTCCGGAGGAGAGGTTATGGGGTTTAAGAATAGAGCACGAGAATGCCTGGTCCAAACATTGGGAATATGAAACAGAGAGAGAAGTGTATTCACAGAGAAGGCTGAACAATTGTACAGGACTGTACTTGAGCAACGGCATTGTCTCTCCAGCCATAACGTGGTCGGATGCAAGGTAAGACTATCCACTACTTCTGCAAAAGTGTGAGGCGTGTTCACTAAGAGAGGCAGGAAGACACGGTCTTCGGTCAGCCAAGCTCATGATCAAAAGCAGCTGTTGGATCCAACTCCTCCACATAGGGTTTAGTAATATTCCACGTAACCTTTCGTTTCTCTGAAATCTCTAACTGGAATGTACTGAGAAGCATGGACAAGACAGCTTCTGCAGTGCCTTTGTCGCATAAGTGTAGGATTGTAGGGATGAAAACTTGACATACTCATTCCCAGCTGCGAAAATTTGAAACCACTGCGCAGTTATCCGTTGTTAGTCCACTTATTGAGCCCACCTACATGCAAGCCCGACCACCTTCCAAGAATGTCATCCTAGACAGGAAGAGTCAGTTCCCATGACACGGTATACAGCGAGACAGTTGGGACGAACAGATGAGAATAAATCCCAGGTACATGTGCCTGCCCAACTGCTTCGGGAAGAGGTGATAACCACCGTTCTGGTTTCCATTCAAGTGCATCAGCTCCCCATAGATCTAGGTTTGTGTTCGAGCTGAGGACGGGTATAACGATATCGGTACACTTGGGTACCACAACCTCTGACACTTCTTTACCGTCTACCCCAACAACCGGCTTTGACAAAGGCAGGATCATGTCTTTGGCATGCGCTGAATCATGATGACATCAGAATAATGATACCCAAGAGACAACCACGTACGTGCGTACTGGAGCAAATCTGATAGGCAAAGAAACCAGTTGGTCATAAGTCAAATTGCCGTCATTCTGGGCCTCACGGATTTCGTTGCGTACCCTGCTTTGAATGTCTGCGTGCAGAGACAGCAGGTGCAGGATGCGGGACACCGCTGATGACGTTGCCTCCATGGCTGCAAACACGAAAGTCCTAGGTTGGAACGGTGATCTCAGTGAGAGTGAAAAGTTCACTTCTAAGTGATCTACGAGGCCTACGCACTGTTAGAGCAGGAAAATCAAATTATGCTAGACATACCTGTTTATAGACTTCCTCATCACCCAGGCGATCTTGTTCTTCTGCTTGAATATTTGCTTTCACTGAGAGTTCACAGATGTAAGCTCGAGCCCGTCGACATACTGAGAATTGTGATGATATCCGTCTTCTCCGTTATCTCTGCGACCACGGCTGGATCACGGCTGTTCATAGCTTCCCTTTTTGCCCAGATAATCGAGAGAGAGGTATTGTGCATGAGGTCAATCAACACCTTAATCTCCTGCATATGGTCCACGATGAACCTCTTCAAGCGTGGATAACCAAATTTTGCACCTACTTGGAAGAAGATCTCGGTGACAAAGAAGCCAAATGGCCCACCAAGGAGTCGGCTAGATGGAGAATGGAGCAACAGTGCATCAGGTGCATTTCGTTAACCAGTACGAGAAAGGCTCACGCAAGCTTCTTCATGGATATATGGCAAGGATGGCGCACCTCGTCATTCACCAAGGAGTCAAAGGAGTAGCCCATTCCACTCTGACCAATCAGTTCGAGTGCTGTCCTGGTCATCCAGTGAAGGATGTCAATCTCCTGAGGACCGTTCTTCCCTTTTTTCGTCAATGTCGTCTGCAACATTGGAGTCTGATGAGTATACCTAGTCCCTTGAAACCACTAGAACGTAGTCGCTCTGTCACTTCGTAGAACGCCCGAGCTGTGGGGCGCATGAATAAGTCTCGCAAGACGCGCCCAACACACTCATTTCGCGCATGTGATTGATAGAAAAGACGGGATTCATCATTTTCCTCTGTTTCTTGTGCTGTTCACCTATCGGTATGTGAGAAAAGTAAGCTTGATGGTCAGCATAACGATCAGAATAACGCAGGACATACCCGGGGTGGAGAGCGGGCCTTTCCCGATGAGAACTACGTTGCGACTAAAGACCGAACATGAGATCCTTGCTAACATATAACCTCAAAAGCGCAACTTACTTGACAAATCCAATTGGCTCATAATCATATTGATCCTTGACTATGATGTGGTGCAGGGCTTTCAGGTCCGAAACCATCAGAGCGTGTTCCTTTGTTCAGTCAATATCGCATTAAGAAGTCAAGCCAGAATGCCCTACCCCAAGCGTGCCTCTAATCTTTATAATTCCCCCATCTAACCATGAGTCGTGAGCTCTGCAGGGAAAGAAAAGAAAGTCCAAGGAACTCACAGCACTTTGGGAGGTGAACTTCCATCCATCCGGGTCGAGCAGCTGGTAAATATTTCCTAAGGTATTTCAGTATTATTGCTCGGCTTATTTCCACTAGAATGACAGAAACCGACCATAAAGGAATGAACCAGAGGGTGATCCAGGTAGGATATCCAAAGACGACCTGGTCGTAAAATGTTTCAACAGCTTCCAGACGACCAATGAGACCGTGTAAAGTGAGAAACCTGAACGAGGATAGATAGCAGAGCTACCAGTGTCATACGAGACATTCAGTTGAGGCATAGGGTTGTGGTTTTAGTGATGAAGATATTGCGGGGGGATACCATAGATGTTCTTATATACCAAGGCGTGACTAGGATCTACGGGACGAAAGACCATTGAAAGGCCTGTGATATCAATAACATCGCGTTGCATTGAAGAGGCAGAGTAGCCTGCGAGCGTATCCACTCCGCCGAGTGGAAACGTCTCTCGTCCCGACTCTTCTCCACTTTGTGCATAAGAAGGACATCTAAATGGGCAGAAACAATATCACACATGACGGTATGTTTGCGATATTCATCGCAATGCAGGCTTTTGTCTCGTCATGAATATAATCCACAGACTGGGAAGGCGTCAAAGCTGGATTAGCATTCGATGGATGATGCTATCTTTGGCTTGTCAGATTCTTGCGGTACGGCAGCAACCAATTCTTTGAATAGGCAGTAGTGCGAATCGAAAATAGACGCCGAGTGGACACGTCAGATTTGCTGCCGAGTCTCTGTGGTCTTTAGGATTCAAGGCCTACTTGTACCATCCCATTTTGACGACCCCGTTTCCCCAGACCACCCGAGAAGCGAAGAGGGTCATCGGGTTACTCCATTTCTTTCTTATCGTTCTATGCCTTATGTGCTAAACTAGATTCAATCAGTGTGCTGGGAGCCCAATGTGTTGTTGTCCGAAGGATAACGAGAATGAAATTCGAAGGCATCGTCGGCGGGGGACACGTCCTATTCATGAAAGAACCATCAGGCGGTAGACAGCCTACAGGGTCAAGGATGGTCAAATTTCTAGCACTCGATTATACATTGGCCTAAAAGCCGCCACGTACTTGGGAACGCGGCGTTATCAAAACGACAAATCGGAGAGTTTGCTAGGGTTATACGACAAGCGATCCCTATGTTTCGAAAAGAGCTCGAGCCTCGTCTGGGACACAGCTCTTCTGATCCGAGCGTTTGTAGGCCAGAAGTTGCTTGCCTATGCAGAGCAAAGTCAGTCGCTCATGATGACCATGCTCCACAACAATCCGCTGAATGATTTCAAGGGTTGCCCGAAGCTTCTTGAGCGAAGGTTGCAACCGCGCATTCGCTGCTTGCAAGAGAGGGTAGTCTATAGCTCGCTTATCGATTCGGAAAAAAGATCCCATTTGAAGCTCGTCATGCCAAGCGAGAAAGTGATGAGCCGTCTGGGAGAAGAATAGCTGGGGATAGTGTTCCTTCCAGTCGAGTTTCCGGGTAGCCAATTTCGTGATAGCATTGTCCGGAGTGTCAGCTGCCCCTGCGGATAATGCCCAAACCAGTTGATCTCTTAATGTCACTTCCGGAGAGACCAACATTGGAAACAGCTCCAGTGAGGGTATCCATCGCTTCAGCTGGCGTGGGCGAAGTAGAAGCCCCTCTGGCTGTAGGGAGGTATGCATCGACTTCAAATTGCAAGACCACCCTTAAGCCCCCGTAGTCCTGTCATAGTCGTCAGTCAGAAGGGGTCGATGTATGCGTGACGATACTAACATAGGTAGCGATCCGTGCATGTCCGGAGAGCCTATCACCATCAGGGGCAATTCTAGTGGTCGCTTTTTCAAACCCGAAACCATACATAGTCCCATGAAGCTGATCGACCGCCTGTTGCTCCCAGCGATTCAGAAAAACAGTCTTGTTCCCCACCAGTTCCGCATCAATTCGCCAATCTCTTCCGGTTCCTCTGACCCATCGCAGAAGCTTTCGAAGACTATTGCGATCTGTCACGAAGTCCACGGCCATCCACTCGACTGCGGATTGTATCTTCTGCTCAACCACCGCAGCAACAAGTGGAAGGAGGGGCCTTCCTGGAAGAATATTCCCGTTACGATCTCGGAAATGAGTTCCTGTGTCAGGAGGAACCGTGACCGGCAATGGCCTCTCGAGCCACTCCGGTGGCGATCCTGAACATAAAAAGATCTGATATAGGTTTGAAACAACAGAGATCCGAATAACCACGTACCCGGAACTACAAGGACAGGATTGGATTGATCGCTGCCTGCTGCCCAGTAGTAGGATCCGATGTACCGGTAATCTTTAATCCGTAGTTCTTCAGATGAAACATGGACGTTAGGCACTTCGATTGTAAGTAGCAGCTCAGGATCCAATCCATGATTAAGAGGGCGCAACGCTGAAGGTGGCATGCTCGTAGTGAAGTTGTGTTCGGGTTCATCCACATGCCCTGTCGGTAAGGTAACACGGGCTCATTAACACAGCAAGACGTGCGACCTTGGAAGTACATGCTTCCCGAGACACGAGAAACACCAGAATAATCGTTGAGAGGGTCAGAAAATCTTCCTTCGCTGCATCAGCCACCCAAAGGCCGGCCGCTGAGCTCTGACTACAGCGGAATCCAGCCGCACAGGCTCATGGTCAACACTTCGAGCTTCCAAAATACTGCGCAAACAAACGCGATTCGACTATCAGTTGATTCTAGACCATTCGATTATGTATACTGGGGGCTTTGGAGGTGCAACAGCTTGTGGAGCTTCCCAAGATAGAGAACAAACGACTGAATGAATGAAATACAGCACAACATTCCAGGGGGTTCGAGAAATGAGCGGCGAACATCCTAGAGCAGCTGAGCTGACACGCGTGATGTGCGAGGCAGTTGACCAGCCCTAAACGGTGCTCATTTAAATTATCCACTCACCACCTCCTCTTTTCTTTGGAACGGGCGGATTGCCTAGACCCCATCGCTGAAGGTTTCTCGTAGCTGGGTAAGTTTCTTCCGCTTCTCTTCTTTCGGTGCGAGTGGCTAAAGACCGCGTCTTCAAGTTGTGAGCTTGGGCCCCGTGGATGCGGACATGCGAGCTGCCCGGTGTAAGTGGTCGCCATTTATGTCCCCTCCTCTTCTCTAAATGCCACCATAGCTTGTCTATACCAGAGGCGGCCGACCCTGGCCCTGAAATGGGGGCTGACCCGGGTAAGCCTTTGGATCTAGTTATGATGAGAAGCAAACACTAAAGTTCTAACCTATGACTCTAGTTTGTGATCTGTATGAGTTGGACTTTAGATGATGACGGGGGGTCACCCCGAGTGTAGAGCCTGGAGGAATCCCGGCTTGTTTAGAAAATCAATTAACCCAGGCCATATTGTGCATTCTTGTATTTCGAGCGCTTTGTCACCTAGCCGTTTGGAATGCATTGAGTGCCTTCTTATCTTTTTGTCCGAGCATTTGGCTTTGGCATATGTGCTCACAGGAACTACTTATATCTCCTTCCATCCCTCTACCAAATATTGATTTTTCAGATCCGAATTGTTGATAGTCACTGCACAAACCTCCCGAGCTCAAATGCCGTGAAAGCCAAAAAAGATCAGGAGCAGTGTAGTAATGGCGTCGTGCGTTGCTTCCCTTTCACAAGAGGCATGACCCTGAGTAAACTGTCTCATATATTGAGAAACATTGAAATTCTTATAAATTCATCTCCGTGATCTTTTCACTCAAGTCTTGATTCCGCTGATGGAGGCACATTGGACACAAAGATGAAAACACGATAACGCGAGAAATGCTAGATAACGCACCGTATGGCGTAAATGCCCTTCCGAAGTATATTCGAAGTCCCATCACTTCTACTTACAGCGTCCGGCGAGCAAGGATGTCCCAAAACGGACACCATGATGGGAAGGGACGATTCAGCGATTGGTTGATAAATGGCTATCGGCCTATGCAGTTATGTAAATGTCTGCTAGTGGATAAACTATTATAAACTATTATATTGGTCATTACATACCAATCCACACCGTCAGTCCTCGCCAAACCCTAGAAAAAGTTCATTGTTGCTGTTGCAGACTCTGAGCCTGGACACGGAGTCCAGATATAATAATGAAACATTTTGATGTGACGAGAACCACAGCCCCATGTGTGCTTTATACCAAGAAGTCGTTATTTTTCTGTGATAAGCTTACAATGGGTATATGATAACGAGAAACCCACCTTTTCTCGCCCTGGGATCTGGACTCAAAAATCAGGGTGGAAATCATTCAGAACGAAATGAAATCGGCCCTGATGATGCGGAGAAGGTGTGGGATGACCCTATTGATACTCGACTGTGCAGGCGCTAAATTTGTCGTGGATGGGCTTCTTGATGCAGCTGGGCTGGTGGAGGTACGCGAGCGATATGGCAATGCAAAGGAACGTTGGTCCTAAGATAGGATAGTTAACAATCGTTACTAGCAATGGGACCCAAAAACTCACGACAATGGAGTTTCCTCGGACAACCCTACCGTCCTGCCCAAAAAAAACTTCAAAAACACCCTAAGAGGCACGCTTTGCCCAAGCACATTGTACTCCGACGAGTGAGAGGCGAGTATTAAAAGAAGTGTTTGGTGTAGGTCAAGGTTCTATGATGTGGTGAATACGCCATCATTCGTCAATGCTTATTGTGGTGCATCATGGTGCCGTGCCTGGGATCAACGCCTATTCTCGTGTAATGGTCCTCCGTGAACCCGTTGGAGAAGAAGTGCACGAGGTCATGATGACAGAAAGTACACCAACTGCCAAGCTCGCGAAGTCCCAATGCGAGTACCATAAATGCCAAGTTGACTCGCACGGACTACGATCCAAGTTATTCACCGCGGCCCCAAAATAGGGGCGTTCGTCGCATTTAGCAGTAAAGTTCCAGGGTCTAATAGACGATTGGCGTCGTTGGAAGAAGCATCATGGCGAAGGAGCCGAGAGGTGACGAGTAAAATCTATAAACGAGGTCAGTATCCAACGCATGACCATTGTGGTTAGGTTCTGTGCCGAAAGGTACCGCGTCAGATGGCAGAGATGGAGAAATGTTCACAAATTCGTGGTTGAACGTTGTTGCGTTGAATTGAGAAGCAACGAGGGGTCTAAAAAGATATACAAGGCTAAGTTCGCTTTCTTCGATGACCAATGGCCCAGCGGTTGTGAGAGCTCCTAGGGAGCATATGACACGTCATAAGAAAACGGTTGTATACCCTATGAGAAAAACGTTTCCAGGCGAAAAAAAATAGACAATCGGCATCCACAAAGCCACCGCCTCCATACGAGTAGTATAGTCACCGTAGCACGGATAGGCAAGGGCACTAGAGAAGGGTATTATAAGTTCGAGTCTAATTCCCATAAACGCTGTCAGTGCTGTTGGCTAGGCAGAACTCGCCCTAATAAATCATATATCCTAAGACACGAAGGCGTGAAGATAGGTGGCATGAGAAGAAATAATGAAGAAAATAAACTCACACGCGGTGATGTAGTACATATGGTTCCGACAGCTGTTTTCGCTACAGTATTTCCATTTGGCCGACTACAAGTCCGGGGTGACAGAAGGTATCAAGAGATTGCGATGGAAGAATAACCATTGGCGCATGAGCATGTACTGGTGTGAGGTCACCAGGGTAATCGTGTAGGAATCGTGTACATGAATTGCGAGGGTATTGAGGATTTGAGGGTTGGTTCTGAGGGGCCCTTGAACGGTTGAAGACCAGCGAAGGTAAGGGGGGTGCGAGCGTTCGCGAATTATCAATCGGATTCGAATAATCTGATCAATCTAGAAGTAACAGATTGACCTCCCTGCCAAACTGGAAACTAGCAACGTGCTAGGCTGGAGGAATTGTGTAGGTTTAGCGGACATCATTAGAAATCACCGGCTGGGCATGGGTATCGGATTAAGGCAGAGGTAGCCATGGGAAGGGTGGATTCACAGTCTGGATGTAGGGAGCCAGAGAGCTTGAATAGCGGTTGTAGGATCATTCGTGAGAGGAATGACAACATTCTGGGATGGGACGAGATGCTCACGTTGCAGACGTGAGAGCGAGATGGCCGGATGGTGGGAGGCAGGAAACTGGATAGAGAGGTGGGATGTGACCCCCAAGCAACATCACTGGCGGGGGCGAGAGGTTTGGAGTAAGGGGTTGCTCTATGCCAGTTTATGGACTCGGAGAAACGCAGGTAGTTTGCATATTCTGATGGTGGCGGTTGCTGACTGTATAACGGGGTAGTCAGACGACCTTGTGTTTCACGAGATGGTTTTTAGGCGACACATCTAGCGCCAAAATCCGTAGCGGAACGATACAAATGATACACTGGTGCATCGATTTTCGACACCCTTCCGGGATGAGGGAGTGGAAGGGCCCAGGCATAAGTGTCTGTTTGTTCTGGCTCTCGGGGGTAAAACCCTTTTCGGTGGACAGAAAGTGACTAAAGGCAGGATTTCAACATCTGTTTAAAAGTAGATGCTGAGTCCATGCGGAAGCATCAGAGAATCGATGGCTACGGATCGGGGAGTCTTCGGAGGAAGAAGAGGGATGGAAACCAAGGCCGGTGAAGTGGGAAGAAAGGCTGGGAGATGGATCTAGGATTCCCAGGGCAGCGTGAGCGCCAGAATAAGAGTAGTTCGATGCAAGGAGACTCAGAAAGTGGGTGTATGTAAGTTTGTTGTAAGTTTGTTGTAAGTTTGTGGTTGCTGGCTGTGGCAAAAGCTCGGAGAATCTGTGAAGGCAGGATTCACCATCAAATCGAGATTCCGCGTGCGGTATTGAATCAGAGTTCCCACGGTAGGGACGCGCCATCGACTAGTCCATTACGCGGCCCCTCCCTGCTCCTCCTCCTTTCTGGTTTCTCTTTCCTCCGTTATATACAAGCTCTCTCCACCAACAGCCCTTTTCTTTTCGCCTTTCCCTACCAGCCCATCCTCTTCTCCTCCCTCCATCATGCCCGACACCCTCTCATTGTCTCAACACGCTTTCAACCCATACACTGAAAATGGCGGTACAATTCTTGCCATCGCAGGCGCTGACTTTAGCGTCATTGCCGGCGACACCAGACAGAGCGAGGGTTACAACATTCAAACGCGCTATGCACCAAAGGTCTTTCGACTGTACGCATATCTCCCCCTGTCCTCATTATTGAATCTCATGCCACGGATGCTGATCTGCTGTAGAACCGATAAGGCCGTGCTCGCCGTTAACGGCTTTGCTGCAGACGGGAATATGTTTGTAAAGAAAGTGAGGCAACGTCTAGAAGTACGTTCCGTGCGAAACCTATGCCTCACCTGCGCCGTCAAGCCTCACCTTGTTCTTTTTGCAGTGGTATCGACATGCGCATGCCAAAGATATGCCAATCCGCGCTATTGCCCGCCTGATCCAAACGATGTTGTACTCCCGCCGTTTTTTCCCATATTACGTCTACAATATCCTTGGCGGCATTGAGGAAGATGGTAAGCCGCCGATCCTTGCCCCCCTTGGTCACGAGATTCTTTCATGCTTTATGGCATGTAACCGACAGTCTGCATCTCACTGATGTCTGTGCCTGCTTGTTTCTTCCTTTAGGGACTGGCGCTGTCTACTCATTTGATCCCGTTGGATCATACGAGCGGGAAGCGTGTCGCGCTGCGGGTGCCGCACAATCACTCGTCCAACCCTTCCTGGACAATCAGGTCAGTTTGCCTTACAACCCACTCTTGAATCTCTCGGCCCAATCCAACCTCATGTAATTGACGCGAGCATTCTGCGTCTATAGGGTTTCAGGTTGTAGTATCTAAGCGCAATCCGATCCTTCACCGATTTATTCCCGCACCCATTTCTCTTTTCTGGTGTCATGTGTTTATCGGTTGCAACTGACACTGATGCCGCTTTTTTGTGATAGATCTACTTCAAGAACCAGACACCTTCTCCGGGCACATCGTTTCCGAGGCATCTTCCTCTGAACACAGTGCTCTCTATCGTGATTGACTCGTTTACGAGCGCCACAGAGCGACATATCGAGGTGAGGAAACGAAGTTCTTTTGACATGTTTATGGCGGTATCCCCCTTGTTTCTTGATCCTTTCCTTGGCTTCTTCGTTTTCGGCTGTTTTTACGCCTATTGTTGACAATTTATCCCTTTAGGTCGGTGACGGTCTCGAAATTTATGTCGTGTTAGCCAAGAATAGCCCATCGATCCAAGATCTTCGCGACATGCGAGGTCTATCAGAACTCACTGCGACAGACGATGGCGAACGAGTGTTTGTTGTAAGGCGCGAACTCAAGAAAGATTGAATGACACGCTATTATCACGCACACCTTGTACTATTCATCACGTCATGACCATCGTTTCCGACGCACTGATTGCACCACAATGCCTGAACGTGAAATGAGTGCTACGTCAAGGATACTCTTTTGGCATTCTCTTCTCTTAACGGACAGCGTCTTTTCTGTTAGATTACACGCTCCTGTTTTCTCCATCTCGTCTTGGCGAGCAGGTTGGGGATATTCTCTGCTTCATACTGAATATGTTGTCTTTACCACAGTTGCTGTGTATGATAAGTGGCCGTAATCAGAAGGATTTTTGCACTTGCATCGGTTGGTTTTAGTTATTCTTACAGTTGATATGCTCTTAATTCCATAATCTGCTTCCCAATGCATCTGCTAGTGCAGGTCGAACGTGCGGGACTTGGAACGGTCACATCAGTCACTAGTTTCTCAGGCAGTAAATTGCGTGGACTCCTTCGCTAGCGTGACTTGGGTGACTTTTACCCTCACCTACCACTCAGAAAATAGACAAAAAATGTCTGCACGATGTTTTGGATTACTATAAGATGCCCTACGTCAAATTTTATACCGGAAGGGAATTCAGTGAGATGTCCGAAGTGAGGGCGTGCTCGACCTGCGGGCAACCCAAAGTATCTGAAGTGCACGAGCGTTGGCATTGCAGCATTTGAAGTACCATTACGTAAGATCAACTGCGATTGATTTTGCCTTTCAGGGTGCGTAATGTGTGTTTCGATGCAATATTTCAGGGCGTCAAGGCGTGTTCAATGTTCCAGATAATTATGTCATATCGCTGGCTATGCCGGAGGGTGCATCAACAAAACTACTGTTGCCAGAATAACACTGATCGTTGTCGTCCACAATTGGCACTGCGAACAGTCAAGAACAACGTCTGAGACAAACAAGAGCAAACTTGCAACTCCACTCGTTTTCCCATCAACCTCTCCTCACCATCGCCGCCGTACCTCACCACAACCTCCTCCTCCCCCCTAACCACAACCCCTCCAACAACACCCTTTCTCCCCATCACAGCATCGTGGTTACTTCTTGACGTCGAGACCAGTCTCACAGATTCCTTGTTCGCCATGCGTTGCTCCCCAATTGTCGGTCTCCTACTGGTTTCGCTCGCCCCGACAGTCTACTCGCAGTTGCCTCTGGATCAGGCACGGCAGACTCTGATTGGCACTTGGAGCTCAGGCAGTAAGAATGTAGTCACCGGGCCTGTGAGTGTGCTTTAGTATGAGCACTGAGCAATTAGTCTGACTGGACCCCTTTCTCCCGAAGGATTTTGCCAACCCTGCCAATATGACTTTTAATTACCCTAAGACGACGGGAATTTCCTACTCTTTGTAAGTTGACAAAAATAGTGAAAAGTGAAGCGATGATCTAACCTCTTGTCTGTGCAGCACGGACGAATTTTTTGAAGTCGCGCGCTACCGGTTCAATAGCAACGGTGCGTCGCACAACCCTACAGCCTCTCAACATCATTTTGCTCATCATTGATTATTATGCAAACTAGGTTCTGAACCCACTTGTATTACTGGTGTCATTGGTTGGTCTCACGGCAAGTACCAACTCAACCCGAACGGTTCTATGACCTTGTTCCCGTTCCACGACGGTTACCAGCAGATTCAAGACCCATGTGCTGCCGTTTCCGAGAACTTCATTGAGACTTATCGGATTACGCAAGAATTATATCAGAACTGGCAGATCTTCATAGATCCAACCCAAGGACCAAAACTCCACCTGTTCCAATTCGACGGTGCACCTTTGGCTCCGATGTTCCAGGTGTCAACTACACCCATTATGTTACCTACCCAAGTCTTGAGGAACGTTACCGACCCCAATGCAGACCCCAATGCAGACCCCAATGCAGACCCCAATGCAGACCCCAATGCGGATCCTAATTCATCGTCATTGAACGTACAGCGGAGGTCGTCTGGCGCTGTTGCAAATCGGTGGACGGGTGGCGTCACGATAACGGGAGTGTCGGGATTGATTCTCGCTGCTTTCGCTTCCTCGATGCTATAGAGAGGCAGTGGGTGTGAATCATGGGTTTTTGTGATGAGTTCTTATTACCATGTCGTCCAGCTTCTTCCCTATCCCACTCCGTTGCACACAGCCCAATATTTCACTGCAAAACCCACCTGTACTTTGGACGTCCTTTTCTTTTTTACTTTCCTACTTTCTTTCATTGCCGACCCCATTCTCTGCTTTATTGTCGTCATTTCTTGGTACTCCCGTTCCATACTCTCGCATAGCTACTCTAGGACAAGATACCTTTACCGCTAAGGGATGCGACCAAGAAAGTGCGATATAGGAACAGATAGATGGAAAGCTTTCGTTCCTTTGGAGGAAGGACGTTTTTTGGAGACTATTTCTTACATTAAGTAGACTTTAAAATGTAGTTACCTGGAGCTGTCGAACGGATGCCAGTTGACATGGCTATCATGAAGTCACAACGATACGTGACATGCATCGTGTGCTATTGTGTGACACTATCATGACCTTGCAGTGTTTTGGCTCCTACTCGCCATCCGCCATGCACTGAACTGGACGATACCACCACGAAGAACTCTTCTAGATGATTGAATTCTGCTTAATTTCGCCGAGATCCCTTACCACAAGCTCACGGGTTCATGCCCAGCATTCGTTCTAATCATGAATCCTTCATGAATATCTTCCATGGAGTCCTAATGTGAACAAATTGTTACCTGAAGTGAGTGTCTCGTTCCCATCCCACCTTGAAATTTCGCAAGATGAAGCCAATACGGATGTAAAGGAGCTCATCTCCAATTTCCGAGAGCGCATAAACCTCATGTGGATTTTTCCGTTGCCTTCCTTCTGAACCTGTGGCTCGCATTAACATCGCAAGGATATTCGATTCTAATGCTCTTCCTTGTGCTTAGGCGCTTTTATTATACTACCTGTCATCTACAGGGCGTGGAGCTGAGGGTGAGTTTGATCAACTTCCTTGTTCACATGAACGCCTTCTTTCCCTGGGTGGCGTTTGCTTTCACAAGATGCAACCATTACGGATGTAAAACGAGTTGCAAAACCCTTCAGTCCGAGAGCGCAAAAACCCCATGTGGATCTTTCCGTTGCCTTCCTTCTGATCTCTTCGCTATTTACTATTTCGCTTGTGTCTTCTTCGACGTTAAACAGGCCAAGTTGACCCTTTCCTCTGTTCCTTCACAGGTGCTCTTGAAAGTTGCATCATGCTCAAGAGTTCCAGAAGGCCACACTATTGCCAACATTTTTCCAACGAGGATCTGGCTGTTCCATGCATACTGCCGAGATGACCCTGGCGATACGTCGAACTTGGAACCTGGAATTCTTCCCCTTTTCGCGCTTGCCGATCTCATTTCGCTTCTCAAGGACAAGGAAACCTCGTGTTCTTTTTGTACTGGTGGGACAGCATCTAGGCATTCGATCCCTGTGTTATTGCTACCCAAATGTCAAGCTATTCCGTTCACCTTCACGCACAGTAGTTTACCTGACGTGTCAATTCAACGTGTCGGTTATAGACACACGGGCATAAGGAGGCTGGATGCGTTGGTGCCACGATCTAGTTCTCAAAGTTACCATCCTTTTTTGATATTCAACTCGTGGTCGTGGAAACATCTGTCCTACCGCATTGATGGCTTGGAAAGCTCCTGAATAATCCCACTTGCTGCAACGACGACACTACGAAGACTCGACTTATATGCCATATGGCGAGACCGCCTCGCCAAAATTCGGGGAGGTCAGCCCTCCGACCCGTGGGGGTTGGTCACTTATATTTGGATCGTCAGAGGTTTCGGCGATACGAGCGATCTACGTGAAGTATTTAAGTATTCATCAATAACACCCGTGCACGACGCTGTCACTCAGTATCGCCCCGTACCAGCGACAAAATAAACCGGTTATATGCGCGCTACCTGTGAAACCCGCCCATGTTCCATTAGCAGTGAAGTTTCCTTCGCGAGTAATTTAGCGAGATTTTCCCGAGCTTGCTGACACGTTCCTTAGCTTATTATACACTGGGCAATACTGAAGAAGCTGTGAAAACTGTTGCATGATGGTCGGACCTGGAATTGCTGTTCCAGGAAAACTTGCGACTGGATATTCGGTCTTCCCCCGTGATTTCTCCGAAGCTAGTATTTCCTCCCGACGCTTTGCTTTGCGTGGTGTAGTCTCTACATAATGCGGGGTATGCTAAGCAAGGGGAGTGAGCTCCTCTGGCGGAACGATACTGCACCTGTCGCCGGCCCGACAAGGAAACACACGTTTCAATTTCGCCGACATCCTTGGATTCCACTGGATTGTTACAATAACACACTGCAAAGTTTTACCTCACCAAATAAATGGGTTTCACCCCCCCAGCGCCCGCGGCCGTAATGGCCGTAAGGTTTCTTGGGAGAGCAAGCTCACTAGGCTACCCGGGTTGTGGGGATAGTCGACATCGAAATCCGACGACGTTCTGATATACCCCAACGTCAAAACTACCCTGTTCGAAATGTGGTGGATTCCTTGGATTCGACGCGGCAAAAAGGTTCTCCTTCTATTCTAGAACACGACAACCTCTTGTTTCATTCAGTAGGAGTGTTTCAGATGCGATATTCCGGTCCGAAAACACGGCAGGATTAATCTGACTACCTTTTGGAGGTTCCCTCGAATACAAAGGGTCCGGTCTACCTCATTTGCACTTCGTGGCTGCTGCAACACGCACCCACGGGCCGCGGCCTGGACGCCCTCAATAGACTGTCCACCTCCATGGCTCCCAACGATGTCTTGCAATATGGCATCCTCTCACAAATCACCAGGTTATTTTTGATGACAGTCGAAGTCGACTAGATGTGATTAGATGCGCAACCTTATGCCGTGAACCGCTCCCTTGATACCGACAAAATCCCGTATCTCCGGCTACCTGTGTTTCGGAGGCCGTCGAGGCTTGATTGGAGTTGGTACGGCCCGTTTTCTTGTCGCTGGAAGATAACGACATATCACCAGGCCTCGAACGGAGAAAATCCGTGCTATCTGTTGTGTGCGATGACCGGACTGTCCGCGGTGGGGTTAGAATAGAAGCGCGCCAGTGCCCCGGCTTGTGAGCCTCCTGATTAACATACGAGTGTGCTATACCAGCGCTCACCAGCGTGTATCGACTGTCGTCGCTGGCGCCTTAGATCAGGGAACATGAGCTATATTGTGCTATCCAGGGCTCCGGTATTTGTTGCAAGGCCAAACTACCACCAGACCTTACGTTTTAACCAGTGAGCACCGCACGGAACTCTCTTAAGAACCCAAATCCTTCGTGCTATTAGTATGCCGCCAGTATCGCTGCCGCGACCGATAGCCCAAAGACCGCGCTTCTCGTAAGAATACAAGAAGTCTTTCCACGCAATTTTTTGCCTCTTCAAAATGGCTTGCCGATGAGTAGGCACAGATCGTGCAAACCCGCGAAGTCAGCTGGGAAATACCCTTGAGTTCCCTTTTATGTCGCCATCCAGCCCCGCAATCTCAGGCTTATATATCTCTTACATGTCTCCATGTCGAGAGGCTGAAAACTTAAAGGCACATAACTAATGAGATACAACATCTGGGCTCCATAATGTATCCATAATGTGTCGTCTAGAACCTTTGCAACAATAAAGGTCATCGAGTTGCCATTTTGAGTGTTAGGCCTCGGAGACATTAGAAGTCGACCTCGGCACGACGGCAGTCTTTCGTGGACGCAGAGAGGACTTAAATTTGTTCTTTCGCAATAACTGAATTGACAGCACCCGCAAAATATAACAGATGCCAGATTTTAATCAGTCCACTAAAGTAAATGCGCCAATAATATCAATACCCCACAAACATTTGATTCGACCGACGGGAATCCGACCAAAGGAGCACGGGGAAGCGAAGTAAAGGCACCGATGACTCTTCCTATATTCGAGAAGATTACGAGGTTGGTACGAATGCGGGGTTAATGGAGGGAGGTGGGAACTCACCTGCATAGAGACGCTGAGAGCAGCCATGATAATCAACAGTAGTCAATACAGCAGAACTGCCGCGCTTCCGCGTAGATATCCAATATTCCCGCATCAAATAGGCTAGACAGACTTTGGCGTGCCTCCTTGATATACTCCGAGCCATTGTGGCAATGGAATTTGATCCCAATCCGCACGGTGTGTAGACGAAGGTATATTCTTGGAGACAATAGTTGATCCAGGTAACGCCAATAGTCAGCGTCTGTTTGTGACAGCCGACGAAGGCGGTCTGCATCAACCCCAAAACCAATGAAGAGCAGTTCTAGGCGCTCGAAGCTGCGTAATGTGGACAGGACGTCTACGATCCATGGAACGGAAATGTTATTCTGGACCGACATCAGCGGATGTTCCGATGTCTGTATATGCAGGCTCTGCAGTCTCGTGTTGCATCGGAGATCGAGAGGTCCATCTCCGCGCACTGAAAGTTGATTAGAACACGACATCCCAATCTCAACTCAGCTCATAACGTACGAGCACGAATATCAAGTTCAAGATGCTCAAGTGACTCCCCCAACACCCTCAGCAGGTCTGAAATACTCGTTTGGTTTGTCGTACATGATAACTGCAACCTCTTGATGGCGTTCGGTCTTGTATAAAACCAACACACACAAAACGGCACCAAACTAGCCGCCCCGTCATTAATAGCCAACGACCTTACTGCCAATCGCTGCTCCTGAGCCGAAAAAGACCGAAACGCACTGACACCATTGAAGACAGAAGATTCCCCAGGAATGACGGAGGTGACTATATCCGTCAACGCTAGTGTTGTCACATTTTTAGCTGCAGCCGCTAACAGCGCTTCGAGTGCCTTTGGCTGAGAGGAGAAATTCCAGGACCCTAAGATCAACTCCTCGAGAGCCGGAGAGCCGGCAAGATGTAATACCGCATGGTCAAGCTCCGCGTTGAGCTCACACCAGTGGGTTAGAGCGGATGCACGGAATTCGAAGAGGCGGAGTCGGGGTAGGAGATAGAGGAGTTTAGGGAGGGATGTACTATGGGCGAAGCAGAATATGACTTGGGCGTGTTCGGAGGAGACAAGTCCTTCGTGGATCGAAAGTTCGCGTATGTAATTGGAAATGGAAGGTGCTGTGGTAAGGAGGGAGTGGAGGGAGTCGCTACGCCTGGCACCATTGTCGCACCAATGGAGAACGATGCGACGGAAGAGATGTGCACGACAGATGGTTACCCACGACGTCGAGACTAGACAGGCCGCCCTGAGGGCTTTCGGATCGCCACATAAAAAGTCGATGCTATTCTCCACGAGCTCTAGAGGCAAGGTGAGGTTCTTGCGGGGCATCGTGACCGTCATAGAGCGAGACTTTGCTGGAGATGGGCTGGGTTATCGGATCGCAAAAGAGGCGAAAGAAGGATGAATGGCCGTGGGCTCATTGATAGTTTTTGAAGGACGCCGCCGCCATGCATTTCGGGGTTAGCAGTTCTTGATTACAAGGAAGCTTGCGGTTTCCATTGGACACAACGATGCTTTGCTAGCACAGCTTGGCAGGGTGTATGGTCCGATGACTCCTGAATGGTGTAGAAACTGGAGCCCCAAACCCTGCATCTGTGGATTGAGGCTGAACGTGCCGAAACTTTTCTGCGGTGTTTATGGGGTCCCGAACCTGCGAGTGGGGGAGCATCAACCGTAAATGAAACCTAGAAATAGCACAAAGCTACTTACGACTGCGATGAGGGACCTATGGAGATGGATTCAAGGGTAATAATGATCAGTGTGATAGAAGTGATAGAAGTGTCGTAGATGTCCAATGGGTAATCGTTATGTATGGCTTCCTCTCACAGTGCACTTCTGACACTGACTAATGAAATTCAGGGTGGATGTTCGTCATGATTTCCCTCAAGAACGTTCTTGGCCAAAGCATGGTCGAAAATCCTAGAGCATGGCTGTCAGTCCAATTCGTGTGTTGCGTGATTCCACCAAGGAAGCATAGTACAGACAAGGTAGATCGAAAATGTATCAAAAGAACGAAAGCCAGTCCGTCCTGGAACCACTACAGCCACCATGCTCTAAGTTCCGATTCGGACGCGTGTCAAAAAGTGCATACTACCTATAGCATACGAGCATACAAAGCAGAAGATGACCAGGTCTGAATGGAGTTTACGAGTGTACGAGGTTCCTATTACGCGACCTATTCATGTGCGCTCCAACTCGAAGCAAGACATGGCCTCATCGGGAAGGCAACTCGCCTGACTCTTGCGTTTGTAGACAGCCAATTGACCATCGGAGCAAACAAAACTGAGTCTCCCGCTGCTACCATGCTTCATTACAACGCGTTGTATAATCTCTAGGATCTTTCGCAACTTCTTCAATTCAGGCTGCATTTCCTTATGAACAGCGTGAAGTTCCGGAGATGACAGCTTCCTCTTCTCCAGAGATGTAAAGCGTCCGCGAAAATGAACAGCCAGAAAGTGGTGGCCAGTCTGGGATAAGAACAGCTGTGGATACGCTTCTTTCCAATTGAAGCTCTGCCTCCGGTGTTCTGCGCACGTTGCTAGTTCTACTGTGGCTGCTTGCGGAACGTAATTGCCGGCCTTGATGATAGTTAGCGCTGGCATGGTGCTGGAACTGAATAGAGCGGCAGTGCTCGTGAGATTCATAGTCTGCATCTGGTCCGCAAGGCTGTCCACAGAAGGCTCGTCCTTGCTGAGGCTACGTTGCCGGGGTGGGGGCATACAAGCGTCGACCTCGAATCTGACCACCATCTTCAGTCCATTGAAGTCCTGAAATGAGATCTAGTCAATCTGTTCACGTGGAATTCATTAGTACTTACATAGGTCACAATGCGATGGTGTCCAGTACTCTCCCTGCAACCTGCGGCTGGAGTGGTGGAAGCCTTCTCGAAATTGAAGCCATAGGTGCGTCCACTGAATTGCTCACGCGTGCGCTTCTCCCATCGGCTGAGGAGTACCGTCTTGTGTCCAGCCAATTGGGCGTCGATACGGAATTCCTTGACCTCACCGCCGGCGATCCATCGCATGAGCTTTCGAAGTCCATTGCGGTCTGTTACGAAGTCCACAGTGCCCCAGGGAAACATGGGGGCCCCTTCATCCTTGCGCTTCTGATTAACGGCAACTAGCAACGGTAACAGGTTCGCCGAAGGCATTCTATAGCTGTTTTGGTCGATCCAATGAATGCCCATGTCAGGCCGGACGTTATACGGCAGGCGTCTGTTTAACCATTCTGGCGGGGATCCTGTGGCAGAGTCAGTATTACTTCACGATCGGTAACGTGGCAGGGACAGATCCCCCCACTGACCTGGCACAATGATGGTAGGGCTAGCGCTTTGTGTCCAACAGTATGAACCAATGAATTCACAGTCCTTGATTTTCGGGTCTTCCATATCCTCCAAGTCGCCAGGAGATGGGGCCTCGAGGGTTTCCAAAGGATCGTTACAGAGGCCTTCATCAAGTCGGCGGTCTGGAGGAAGCGATGATTCAAGTGAGGTGGAATACTCTGGTACGGAATAGGATACAAAGGGTTTGCTACTTGGTGGCGAGACTTGGGTGTCCCGGTTGCGGTATGGAGGCAGGGATTGCCTGCGCCAGTGAGACGGGTATCCGGAGATTGACATAGGGTATTGGGAAGTGACGAGGAGGGTTCACCTCGTGTGGTAGTTATATACGCCACAGATGCTGTACCCATGGTATCTTTAGGTGAGCCTAGTTGCCAGAAGGCTCTAGAGCGGGACTTCTAGCACTTGATTGACTTTCAGGATCGGATGCGTGGAGGTGTAAAATGCTGGAAGGTTTCATCGGCCGTCAGAAAGATCAGCATGAGGAGGTCCCATGAGCATGTTCCGCAGCGAGTCTGTCATGACATAAGCCGCAGAAAGATGTTAGTACCGCGCCCTAAAAGCTTTGAGGGAAAGGGCGAGGAATCCAGCGGAAAAAAATTAAGAACGACGGGGATCTCTAAAGCGAGTCTACGATACGGTGGTTGCATAGCAGTGAACAGTAGCTAGAGTTTGGACCGGACTTGGTAGTGTTTGCACAGCCACCAATGTGCATCTTATCTGAGAAACTGATCATGTCTTTTCCGACAAAGTGACTCGACATTTGATCTCCTCCATATCCTTGCCCTTCTGCGCACAGAATGATAAGTATGATACACTTTAAGTCTGCACTACCAACTTCTTAGCTAATTTCTTAGACGCAGATTCACTGGACGGACGTTTGCTGTTTGCCATCCCGAAGAAGGGTGGGCTTCCCTCGTCGTCGCTCTATATGGCAACAGGTGATCTAAAATCAATAACATGCAGGACGACTCCATGAAAAGTGCCTCAGTCTTCTCGCAGGTATATCTTTTCTCGTTCCAACATAAAAAGACCCGCCTATTATGACCGAAATCCTCAGGCGCCGATATCCAATTCCACAAGCCCAGCCGCCTCGATGTCTGTGTAGCACGAAACCACAATATAGCCCTGTAATGTCAAGATCTAAAGAAACGTTGCACACTCTGACCTCCCATGTTAGTGTCTTCCTTCCCGCTGCTGACATACCCTCTTTCGTTGGCAAGGGAAATGTCGACCTTGGAATCACCGGGCATGATGTTATCCTTGAGGGCCAGATGGAAAACTTTGTTACGGAGGAATTGCGACTCGGGTTCGGCAAGTGTGCACTGCAAGTCCAGGTACCTGAAGCAGGTTCAATCAAGACGGTAGAAGACCTCGCTGGAAAGCGCATTGTCACTAGCTTTGAAGTACTTGCGGGGGAGTATTTTAGGAAGTTAGATGACCGTTTACAACTAGTTGGCGACCAGCGAACCAGGATTGAGTATGTTGGAGGAAGTGTTGAAGCCGCCTGTGCCCTTGGTTTGGCTGATGGCATTGGTAAGTCAAAAGTCTCTACGGTCGAGGTGCACAGAGTCCTTATGAATCCGACTTGCATGTAGTTGACCTTGTTGGTGGGTAACGGATTAGCGTGTAAGTTGGGGGTACGGGGCTCATACTGTCCTCCAGAATCCGGGGAGACTATGCGTGCTGCTGGTTTGCACGCCATAGATACAATTCTCAACACAGAAGCCGTTCTCATCAAGTCGAGTAAACCTAAAAGCCTTCACCACGACGAGCTCATCAACGTCATCACGAAACGCATTGCTGGAGTCCTCGCCGCCAGCAAATATGTTGTGTGCCAGTATAATATCCATAGGGACAACCTGGCTGCTGCGGAGAAGATATCACCAGGAAGGCGCGCACCTACCATCAGCCGCTTGGAAGAAGAAAATTGGATGGCGGTGAGTGTCATGGTAGAGAAGAAGATAGTGGCGAATGTTATGGATGATCTGGCGAGGGTTGGTGCTGAGGATATCCTAATTTTCAACCTTGACAATTGTCGTGTATGATCCGTAGATGGATAGATTCCCTTCCATCTGTCCTTATATACGTGCTCGGAGATATCATAGATGAAATGGTCACATTCACACCTCGACCCGACTATGACGTGATATTCTTGTCCTTGACCACCATCTTGACATTTGTTGCATGTGAGTGTCTATTCTTGTGGGTGCTTGTTCGCGACAGGACTAATGCACTAATGTCTGGGGTGGGCAGTTCTGAATGCTTCAATAGATTGATAATCCCCTTCTGCACGACGCGGCAGACTGCGATTATGCCTTCGCAGTTCATTGACAACTTCACGCATCCCCTCACTGCGTCTTCTCCGTCTCTGGCATTCGCCATACCTGAATCGGCGGCGGATGAGTCTGCAGGAGGGACAAGTGCACCAGTTTCTGACACCAAACACGCTCTCCACGCTCTCCTCGCGTCGTTCCCTCACTCTCAACCACTCAATTCCCAGCAGATACAGAACACCATTTCTGTGCTTTCTCAGCTTGAATCGAAAGACAAGGGCTCCTTGGCGAGAGGAACTGACGCCGAAGAGGGCGCGTTGAAAAATGCTGTCATCGGAAAAGTCACCGTTGGTTTATACGCGGAGGCGATGGACATCTACTTGACCCAGGCAACCCAGGTTGAGGCCGAAGCCGAATGGTGGCGGGACATCGAGCGTTCTAGACTGAACGTTGCTTGGTACTTGTTGCAATGTATGTTATACTTTCAGTTGTTCGTTTTCGGGCGCCTCATACTTGCTTTTCAGCCACACCAATTCGGTTCTACAACGTGATTGACACTGTTATTGCAGCTGTCCGCTTCCAAAATTTGCCCCTCAACTTATCCACCTTCACCCCTTCCTCCCTGGCCAGACTCTTCCCGACATCTCCCACTTCGCCATTCCGACCCAGCTTCCTAACCACCGCACTCTTCCCTCACTTGTCCAAAACTTCGTTGACAGTTACTGCCCTTTTACACCACCCATCCATAGCCTTCTCTCCAAGTACCTCATTCACCGAAAAAATCACACGAACACTATCTTACTACTTCACCCTAATCACAACCTACATCGCCTACCCCTTTTCACTAACCCGCCAAGAATGCCACTCCAACCGGCGCGAACTCGAAAATATCCGCAACGAACGCGCTGAAATACTCGGTCAGCTCTCTCAAATGCGCAACACCCTGTCCGAAATCCTCACCAATCCCGAATACTCTTACTCCGGCACAACCCAATTCCTTCCTAAGATCCAACGCTTCGTCGAAATCCTTGACCAAAAGGCTGCCATCGGTGCTGACATGAATTATGGCTCGCCAATCCAGGCTTTAGCACACTTGTCCCATGAGACGCTGCCGACGTTGGTTCAATCCCATAAGCAGATGTTGAGAGCTAATGGGTTGATGAGACCGAGTACCTTGGTTCTTGTTTGGCCGAAGATTGTGTTACTCCCGCCGCTTGCGTTGCTTGCGTGTAGGTCATTATATGCCTCGAGAGCGAGTCTGGAGGAGGTTGCAAAGGATGCAATTAAGACGGTAAAAGGGTTTGTGAGGGGTTGGTTGTTGGAGCCCTTGCGTGATGTTTTGAAGACGGTGCGGAGTGGGTCGGGTGACGAGGAGGGGGTTTTAGTGAGGAGGGAAGGAGTTCTTGCCGATCTTGATGTGAGTATGCCACCATGCCTCTTGATATTGACATTTGACATCGACTCGCATCCTTTAGAGTTTGGAGCGCATGACACTTTCTCTGGCCAGGGATGAACTGAAATACAATGACGAGCAGCTCGCTGCTCTGTCGAGACAGATACGCTTGGGTGACATGACGCCAATCATGCAGGTCTATGAAGAAGATATCCGCAAGCCCCTAAAGAGCGCTATTGCTGGAACACTCTTGCGAAATGTTTTCATTCAAGTGCAGAAAGCAAAGGTATCTGTCCTTTTCCTTCTGTTTCCGCCCATAACTTATAGCTCTTAGGTCGATATTGACCAAGCTTTGACTGGTATCGATCGCCTGCTCAAGTCACAGGAATTGACATTCGCGTTCGTCGGTGTTGCTCCAGCATTGGCACTCGTATACCTTGCTGGTGGTGCCATCACCCGCATATGGACGGGAGGAAGGGGAAGAGGACAATACGGTGGTCTCCACAAGAGAAGAGCTGTTTGGGACGTCATGCGGTGTGTTGCCCTCCTGTTGTTTGTCTTGGAAAGCCTATTGAAGAACGCATAGGCGCATTGAACGTCTCTTAATCACTCAACCTGCCAACAGTCAACAAGTCGCACCCTTGCCCTCAGGTCTTCTACTCCTCTCCCTCGCCCGCTTGCGCTCCTATGCTGCTGATTATCTTCTGTCCAACTCGAGGTTACGAGATGGGTTCCTCGAGGACCTCGATGATTTGGAGGATCCAGATGTGGGACGTGATGCCAAGTTGGAAGTCATCCAAAGGATGTGGAGGTGCTGGGGTGCCCAGTTAGGGTGGGAGAGATGTGGGGAGTACCGTTGAGAGAGTCCGTCAATTCCTTGCTTTCTGGACTCATTACCCTTTGGTACCTGCGTGTGTCCACCATGTGTTGGAAATGAAACTGAAAACGGGATTCCTTTTCGCAGGACAAGTCTCCGGAGAGAACGGATATGATTCGATGTTACCTTAAACACGACGATGTATGCCGTTCACCCCTTCTGTGCTGCTCAAGTGCTTGCTGTTAGCGCGCTGATATTAAGATCCCATATATAAGTTCCACCGCTGGTGTGTGACTGCTGGGGGACAGCACCATTATCATGGCATGACGTCATGGGGTGCATAAGCTGCCATCCTTTTCTTAGACCAGTGTATTATTGGTGTGTGAGCACCATAACTCCTGTAGACGTCGGTATCGCCGAAACACCAAGACGAGCCTAGGGCCCTTTGTATTTAAGGTCATCTGCGGTGGCTCTGGGAGCCAACGGTTACAAACCCTATTATACCAGTAGGTGTTTTGCAGGCCGGCAACAGGCATGGACCGCGATAAATCATCCCCCCAGTTGCTCGTGCTTCCAAACTTCACCCTCTCCGACTATGGATCCTTCTTTGCTGCTGGGGGGCTAGGTGCTATGTGCGTTGCCCTATTCTGGATCCTCCAGGACTTCAAACTGACGATTGAAATTCAGGTTAAGCCACGCCGCTGTCACGCGTAAGCCTGCCCCTCGTACTCCTCTAATCCACGCCCCTAAATGTGTGTTATCTCCTGACAGCTATAGATGTCGTGAAGACTCGTATCCAGGTGGATCCCTCGTTTAAGTCACACTCATTAATTTCCGGGACCCGACATATCATTTCTACAGAGGGCCCACGAACATTATTAACAGGGTTCGGTCCTACGGCCGTTGGGTACCTTGCTCAGGGCGGTGCGAAGTTCGCGGGCTATGAATGTTGGAAGAGGCAATTTGCACTTATAACTGGGGACCAAGAAACCGCTATTAGATATCGCACGGCGATTTACTTAGGTGCCGCCAGCGTCGCGGAGTGAGCTTGATGAAATAGTGCTTTTCAATGTTAACACCTGAACAGGTTCTTTGCGGATATATTGCTCACGCCGCTTGAAGCAACGAGGATCCGTCTTGTGTCACAAAAGGGTTACGCAACGGGTCTCGTTAGTGGATCTGCGCGTCTGGCTCGCGAAGGAGGTCTCCGAGAGATGTATGCAGGCTTTGTGCCTATCCTCTTCAAGTAAGGTTCTTCACCCTTTCACCTCCGCAGCTTTCTTGATCTTCCCCATAGGCAGATACCTTTTGCCATTGGTCAATTCACTGTCAATGAATTTTGTCACGAACTTGTATACCGGAATATGTCCGAAAAAAAGAGGAAATCTTTGACCGCAAGCTCAAGGTTCTGCATTGACATGGGGAGTGGAATCATGTCTGGGTTCGCCGCAGCTCTACTCAGCCAGGTATCGTCGGTTTTCGTTTCATTAAACCCCCGTATATTCATGCCTTGAGACCTTAGCCTGCGGACACCCTGCTCAGCAAAATCAACAAAGGACACGGCCCAAAACGTTCTATATCTCGTCATCTAATCGAGATCCTGAACGAAGCAGGGGTTAAGGGCTTATTCGCTGGACTTGGTCCGCGGATGATCATGACTGCCGGTCTCATTTCGACGCAGTTTGTAATGTATGGAGGAATTAAAGAAGGTGGGTAGTTCAAGCATCTCCGTCGGCTCCGTTTCTAACTTCATATGGTCACGCTAGCATTGGGCGCACGATCTGGAGTGGAGATCCACAAAGAGAAGTAGAAGGGGACTTTTTATTGGTTGATAGAATCACAGAGCGTTATACAATACCCAGCCCTTGATCTAATTATCTACCTAAAATCTCGGCTAGCTTGTCCTTGGTACTCTTTCCATCCCATCCATCCAGCTGCCATGCAAGGAACTTGCGACAAATGTCTTCAGCTGCTTTCAACTCACTTTGTTCTTTCTCGTCCATCTCTTCGTCAAGGAGTTGGTTTAGCTCGTGCTGAGAAATCAAGTTGCTACTAGCAATAAGTATCACAACCTGAGAATCCATGCTTTTGATACTGCACCTGACATATTTTGCTCTGTGGACGAGGCGAGAGGGAAGTCCACAGAGAACTGCACATTTTCCAGCATGAGAGTCCAAAGACAATCCTTCCGCCACTCTGTAAAGATAGGTAATTCTCTCTCCCGAGCCTGTCTTAATGCCGTCCTGCTGAGGAGTGGTCATGGGTGCGTCGCGCTCCAGAGGGTTGACTTCGTCGGTACAGAACACAACTTGCATGTGACAAAAGGTTATTGGGACATCTCGGGGGCTCAACAATGCTTCAGTAAAAACGTCGTGGAAGTGTGTCGCAACAAGAACTTTAGGACAATCGGCACCCCGATTCAAGAGGTGCCTAAGAACTCCGCAGAATAGGCCCGCGCCGTCTGAAATGCAACGGTCAATCATGAGACTGATCTAAAAACTATTGGCCTCTCTCACCGGTGGATAGCGTTCCTTTCCCGAATTCATCAAGAAGAATCAAGGACCTGCTTGTACAATTTCGGAGCGACAAGGACACTTGATTGAGATCTGTCATGAAAGCAGATTGAACCTGTGCACCAGGGCTTGGTCACGACAACGCCTAGTCAGGTTTCGGGTGCCCGCACTTTTGAGACTGATTCACGAGTTGACACGCGAGTAAATACTGGGAACATAATCAGTGGGCTGTTCGCGTAAGAGTTGGGAATGAAAATTACTCTTATCAACAAGACCCAGTCGGGCATATTCTGCAGGTACAAAACTGTCGGAATGAGGTCCAGATCATGAAGGCTAATCAAAGCTGGTACCATCCAATCTACAAAGGCATGAATATAGGCTGGACGTTCTAGATGACGTTCGCTCACCTGTGCCATGATCTGGATAAGGGCAATCTAGAAGAGGTGGGTAGAGAAACCGGGATGTGACAAGGTGCTTGGCAAACCTGCTTCAAATAGACGCTCTAGAAATGTATGAGATGCCAACTAATAGATTGAGACTGATCACCTTTCCACAAGCATTAGCTCCTGTACAGAGCAAAATACTATTCACCGGTTTTCCGTCTTCACCAAGAAAAGGAGAATCGGTTCCTGCTCCGCCAACGATCCTGGTGTCGTTCGGTACAAATACATCAACCACCTGTTCGAGTAGCGGGTGCCTAAATCGATAGGTTGCTTAAATATGTCGATTGCGATGACACTTAGAAGGTCCCACCGCCCTCCAATAATCTCAATGACATTTTCGTCCACCATGTCTGGTTGCTTGTAATTGCAGTTCTTTGATGCCTCCGTAAAAGATAGCAGGCAATCCAACTCAGCACAGATGTCACAAACGTCCCCTATCATCCCGTCGTGTACGAGGACTTCTTCAAGCAGCCCCTGGACAATTTCAATTTCCCGATCGACGATGGCTGAATGAAGGTCCCCGATGTAGGTATCCATGTCTAGCAACGGTGGATGAGTATACATAACCCCACCCCGGAAAGCTTACCGTGCATCTCCGGAGACTTGAAGTAAGCATGCGCGCTAGGGACGATAAGAGACGTACTTAAATAGTATCAGGCCACTCACTCAGAAGAAAACTAAACACATTTTCCAGTAAAAGCGAGGACGGTAAAGTCTTAGCCATACCTGCAAAGTCCAGCCTTCTTGGACTGGTGTGGCTTCTGTCTCCCATTCTTGTAAAAGAGGAATACATATCAAATAGCCTTAATCCGCTCTTGCATCAGTAAGGGTTTAAATCACCCGGTTGGAAAACCTGAACCTAGCTGGGGAAAGTAGACGACATTGAGTGTGGTTGTGAAGCTTGTTGGAACTTTTTGCGAGATTTGGTGGGCGACGTTCGACTAGGAATTCTAAGTGAGGGGCTTGAACAATAAAAGATCCACGCGCTCGCACCAAAATAGAGTCGATGCCGTGATACGCATGCTTTTTGTTGTCCAGTTCTTCGTCAATGCCTGGCCGAACGCATACTCTCTCGGCAAGTGCGGATTCTTCCCAATCAATCTAGGGCACCAGATGAGATATTGTAGTTCGTCAAGAACCTGTGAAATCCTGCGGACGGTATCATTTACTCGGATCCCCATTTCTTTAAGAGTGTGAATATCAACTGCAGCCAAGAGCTAAAACAGCAGTACATCAGACACTCGGGAGAGTCCCATCTCTGGTTTCTGACGAGAACGTACCCGTTTGACCACATCGATCTCGTTTCCGCCGTGGAGCTTCGTTATCGTATCGCACAACATGACAATGTGAACAGAAAGCTTGAATGATGGTCATAATTGGGTCTCAACTCCCCAAGAATAGAGTGAACCCACTTTCGCGAGTGCCTGCCAGTCCGAAAGTTTGATCTTACCAGCTCTCATGACGGTGAGAATTCGGGGCACATTCTTAATCCCCTTCAGGTGGTTGTGCATGGTATTGGCAGGAATCAGATTTTCGGACGTGGAGAAGCACGCCACTGCTTCATGTCGAGACTTGATGACGGTGAGAGAGAGCGAAGGACGAAGAAGCCAGGAATAGAGAAGAGACCGCCCCAACGCCGTTTTGGTATAATTGAGGGTTCCTGAAGAATGGGGTCTCAATAAGACATAGGCATGAGGAACGCCGCTCACCATAGAGGGACAGACCCTCCTTGAATTTCTCGGAGTGAACTGAAGCGTGGCTTTCATTTTCGAAAACCTGCAAAGATCTTTGGGCAATGAGGTTTAGATATAAACGACATGAATCGCGCCTCACAGAAGGGCGTCCATGTTTATGTGCATGACCTCGTTCCTGCATGTATGTCGGCTGATTTAGTAGCAGTGCCAAGAAAGGGTGGTCTAAAGCGAACTGACAACGTAAGAATCTCAATATCTCGAATTTCAAGCCCCTGAATGCCCTCATGGTCAAGATCGCTCATCGCTTGCTCCCTTACGAGGTAATCAATGAGGGCCCCAGCAGACGACATCTACTTATGCGTCAGCACTCGCATTACCGAGAAGCCCATTACGCACACAGAGCGGCGAGTTCTCGGTACATGCAAAATTAGACAACCTGATGGACGCATTCCATCGCTTTATGGTCGGGTCCCCTATTTCGCCACGTCTTTTGCGCATAAAGTCATATGCACTACGCGACACACTTGCACCTGCAACTGCAGGGTTTGAATTATTGAGAGATACGTGTTCGTCAACCGGGAGATCTGCAAGACGATTGAGGTATAGTAAACGGTCTTTTCCCTTTGTAGCATTAAACTCTTTGTGAGGCCTAATTTGAAAACTTGCGTTGGTTGTATCCACTGTTGGTTATGAGCATAGGCACATGCTCGGCAGCAGAAAGACGTACAATAATCGCGCACGGTATCAATAAAATGTTCGTCTGACTTGGAGCTTGTCATAACGATATCAGGTGAAGATTGTTCCAGAACTTATGCTGAATGAGCGCATATATCGACACATATATGAGATGGAAGCGCACGCATAGTGGTGAGGTCAAAGTGGTGCGACTCTTGTGTGTCCTCCAGAAGATACAAGACGCAACTGATGGGGTGGAAGTAGGCCGCACCAACGCGACCACTTTGAAGCGTTATAAATCAGCATGTGGCTAGTAAAGTGGATTGCAAGGAAACCATACTATGAGCAAGAGATAGCCATAGATACCTGAGGCTTTTAGCGTCTATTACTTCTAGAATACCAGGAACAAACCTTGCTGTGATCATTTTCGGACTCCTCACTTTCACTGGCACTGTCCCCGCTGGTCGGTGCAGAATTCCACCGGACTCTCTTTACGTTTGGGGCTTCGTCTTCAGAGGTGCTATCATCACCCCTTATACAAGAGCTAGCTGTGCTTAATTGCCTCTTGGGAGGCATGTTTTATGGTAAGACGAGAGAACGAACTGATAAAAGTCTAACGCGACGTAATTTGATTCTTCACTTCCGCGTTGGGGGTCGCGATCACGTGAGGATTTATCGGACCTTATTTTCTTCCAGGATGACCAAGGACCCGATAGCGAACGTTTGTTGATAGAGAACGGATCAGAGGTTTCGAGTTCTTATACCACGCGACAGACAAGGAAATATGTGTGTGATTGTTTCGGCAACACTATTTAGGTACCTTGAGAATTTCCTTCGCATCACTCCCAGCCACTGGTGAAAAGCCAGAATTGATTAGTTTTGAATTTGAATGGAGGCCGGGCGGAACAAACTTGCCATTAAGGAGCAGACTCTGGGAATCGAGCATAACCTTGTTTCCTGACGCTGCTAGTTGCGCAGCAATATCCCTCGCTGCCTCAAGTCGACGGAGCTCAAGGAAGCCCTTGTTCTTGCGCAATGATTCTCCAACGAGTTCTGCCGCCTGGGCCTCACCCTGTGCGCGGACAATAATAGACTATGAAGGATGAGTGCGTCATTTCGCAAACAAGATTGATTTTGAATAATCATGGACCTACCTGTTTCTCCTGAATGGCTTGGTCAACCAGGAAAGCAGCACGAAGTGCAGTTTGTTGGGCAACCTGAGAGACGTCAAACCTGTTTCTTCTGAACTCGGATAGTCAACCGACCTGCTTGGCCTCGACAGCGTGGGTGAATTCGGGAGAAAATGCGACGTGAGTGATTGAGACATCGTCAAGCACGAGGTTAAAGCGGAGGGCTCGTTGTGTTAGGTTTTCACGGACTAAACGAGACACCTGGAGAACGTTCAGAGACAAGCTAGCCAGAATACAAGACGACGTACGTGTTCACGTTGAGTGATCAACTGGCTGGCATTGAACTGCGCCACGACACTCTTTAGAACTTCATTGACGATGGAAGGAAGGACTCTTTCATCATAGTCTTGGCCGAGTTCACGGTAAATTACGGGGAGGTTGTTAGGGGAAGGCCTGGAGAGAACACGGCAAGTGATGTTGACCATTTGAAGGTCTGTACTCCATGAGTACGCGATAGGAAAGAGACTGGGTTATTGACCTTTTGTTCCAGTAAGACTGGCAATGCTCCGTGGCTTAGCGCGAATGTCGAAAATAATGGGTGTCTCAAACCAAGGCACCTAGCAGCAAATTCCATAACATAAAGCAGCACACAAAGTCAGATTACATACCACTAGGTGGGTACCTTCGTTATAAACCTCATCCTTCACACCGTGTATACTAACCAAGCAGGTTAGGGAGGACAGAGTATGCAGAGGTGAATAGACTAACCGACTGTATTTAATCGCGCGATGACCACCGTCAACTAGAAAGTGTTGGGACCTTCGACTGCCTCACCGAACAACTGGATGACATACCGTTGAACAAACTCGCATTCAGAGCAAAACCGCCCGCGACGAGGGCAACTAGGAGGCCGCTTCCGGCAAAGAGACCCTTCCCAGGACCACCCCCAGGACCGCCGCCGACAGTTCGAATTTGCCTTGCCAATCTTCTGAAAGCTTCCTGACCATCCATGGTGGATTTTGCGACAAACGGCGGTACCGACCCGAGTACCTACGTGACACGGCACCTCATGGTCACACATTCTGTCACCTTTCCAAAATAGGTGGGCCATCAGGCACCATACGAAACGACCAGCTCTGAGACGAAGCATGTAACTAAGGTACTGCTGTAAAATGCAAACCTCACCTCCGACTTCTCGATGCTCTATCTTCGACGAAAATCTCGGTCTATATATTAAAGAAAGCTGGGGGGACATGCATTGATGCCATGTGACAACCTTTTTGGAGTCACGAAACCCAAGTCACGAGCAATTTTTGCCCACTCATACCCCCCGTTTGCCCGGTGTAGGATTCCACTGTCCACGAGTACCATGACCACCAACGACAGCCTGAGTAGCATCGTGAGCAAATTTCTCATTTGCATTTCAACCATGTTATTGATCTATGCAATCCCAACGGCTGCTGATTGCTAGTTTGGCTGGATATCAATCGCCTGTTGGTGAGTCCGACAGGTCATACTAGCTCCCACCGATATTGATCAAGTCCGCAGGATCGTGGTCTACTCGCCTCAAATCTACGAGAACTACGCATTGCAATCTGGAGAGGGTCTCAGCGTGTCGTTTGTACTGATATGGCTGGCCGGCGATCTGTGCAACCTCACTGGCGCAGCGATCGCTGGTTTACTTCCAACAATTATCATTCTTGCGTCCTACGTAAGTTCCCATTTTATTCCAGTCCCAATTTAATACTTAGACAAAGATCGTAGTATTGCCTGTGTGATACCACACTGCTTTGCCAGATCTATTACTACCGCTGGAAACGTGGTCAGCCACCCTTCAAGTCAGAACCATTGGAAGACGACGAAAGGGCCCCATTACTACCTGGTGGGGAACAAGACGAGAGTAAACACCTTAGTGCAAGGTCCTTGATAGTTCGCTATACGGCTGCTCTTGTTTTTGTTTGCATTGTTGGAACCGCGGCGTGGTGGATCACAGGCGATGAACAGCAAGAAGCTCCAAAGCCCGACATACCAAGCAAAGATTGGTGGGAAAGTCAACTATTAGGGTGGTCGAGCGCTGTGCTCTTTGTACGTACATTTCTGTCTCCAACCACCGACTAGGCTTAATCGCGCTTGTGATTTTGGGGTAGATCGGTGCACGCATTCCGCAAATCAGTAAGCATCATGGCTTTGCATCGCGTTGTTCTAGAAAAAAGTAATGTTCCTTGCCCAGTAAAAAACTTTACGACCAAGTGCGAGGGTTTGTCACCTGCGCTTTTCTTCTTTGCGTTGTGCGGGAACATCACATACACCTTGTCCATTCTAGCCAAGAGCACAGAGTGGGAGTATCTACTCATTAACGCAAGCTGGCTGGCAGGTAAGATTGCGAGGGGAGGAGCTGATGGTCAGTGCTGATGGTGTTAACAGGGAGCTCGTTGATCGTGTTCTTGGATATATTTGTAAGTGGCTAAACCGAGCTGGGCATGCTGCTGCTAACCCCACATCCCTTTCGGGACACCCAGGTGCTTTGCCAGTTTGTTTATTACCGGGCGCAGGATGGGAGACTCGGCAGGGGGGTTGGAGGAATCGTAGAATAGACGAGTGTATCAGAGTATTAGAACGAATGCTAGAAGCCCTGTTTTCTGCATGGCTGGAAAAGGGGCTTAGGGCCCAAAAGAGTGGACGCGAGCCAGCGGTGTGGCAAAACAATCGGGGATTGCGCTGGAATTTGCCTCGTTGCATTCCTCGTGGCAGAGATGTTCATTACAACATCCCACGTTGCAGGTCACCCATCAAGTTTTTCTGGATCCCTGTTCCACTTGCTGCTAAAACATCTGCATGCCTTGCGCCTCGTGCTTACACCGAACACAAGCACTGCATCTCCTTTATCAGCACCCAATCTCAAAATGTTTATAACCCCTCCTCTCCCCACTCCCGCTCCTCCCGTCCCCAGCCGTCGTTGCTAACGGGGTATACCCTGTCCGCCCACGCTGCCGCACTGCTGACTCCGGTTACAAATCCCTTCCAGGTCCATCCGGCCTCCTGGCCTTGCTAATCCTGTATCAACACAGCGCCTCCTTCCCAGTATTTAAGGCGCTCCCTCGCACACCCATTCATCCCCTTCCTGTCCCCCATGTCTCCTGTCCCCGCTGGCGATCCCTTCAGCAATTTCCCTTCGTCTACTTCTGGGGCCTACAATTCATTCCGAAATTTCCAACGAAATTTTCTCAATACCAGGAATGATGACCCATATATCCCTCAGCCTATGCCCCAGGGGAAGATCTCCTCTCTCCGGGAAGCAATCAATAGCCTGGACACTCAGATGGCGGAGTTGATGTCCCAGCGCCAAGCCTTGAGGGCACAACTGGAGCAGGAGGTTCGTCTCCAGTCTCCCGTGATCCGTCTGCCGAGCGAACTCTTGTCATCTATCTTCATAATGGGTGTGTTGGGGATGGGTGACGAGGATCCTATCATGGTCCCGACTCTGATGCTTGTCTGGTGCGTCAATAGTATACGCCAGAATCCGTGTTTATACTGATTCAGGCTATAGCCGGTATTGGGCTGAAGTGGCATTGAATACACCGGTCCTATGGGCAAAGATCACTGTCAGTCCCCATGATCCTGTTGAAAAGGCACGTAGACGACTGGAGCGTTCCAAGTCGTGTCCCCTTGATATCACTGTCAACTTTGCCCCTCGGATGGACTATCCGTATAGTGTCAGCGAACAAGTGATGCTTGCGATGGATCTTTTCCGACCTGCATTATGGCGCACGAGATCTTTTTCCTTGAGCGTTCCGAACCGCTCTCAGGTACACGCAGCTCTCCTTCAATGGAAGGATGACGCGCCGCTCCTGGAAACGCTCTCTGTCCATATTTATCATTCAATACAAGAAGATCACCAAGCGACTCCTACGGCTCCTCTCTTCATTGGCAATACCCCGCGCTTGCGATCGTGCTCGTTCACCTCGTTCAATTTCGGTTGGGATTTGCGATTATTAAAAGGACTCCGCGTTCTCAAACTCGGTGGCTACTTCAATGGCTCGACGCCTTCGCCATCAACTTTGATTGCTGTCTTGCGCCAATGTCCTGAGCTAGAAGAACTTGCTCTTCGGAACATCTCCGATGTGGATTCCTACCCTTGCGGGTCCGCTGGCGACTCTACGGAAACTGGGCCTTCGACTGGCAGGGTTATTCAACTCCCACGGCTCACGAAAGCGTCATTTTATTATACCGGCAATGCTCTCGCTAGGCAAATTGTATCCCAGATCGCCTTCCCCAAATTGGAACATCTCGAATTATGCTATCTGCAAAGCATTAGCCCGATAATCCAGTGCTTGTACGCGCAGGCTCTGACTAAGATTTCGCTGAAATATCTCCGCATCGAATCTTGCTTCTTCAACGAGATGTCCCTGATCAACCTGTTGCGCAGGTTATCCTCACTGACGACTCTGGAAGTGGTTGACATGGAAGATGTCTCATCGTACTTCCTGAAGGTGAGCTTTTCCAATTCTGACAAAGGGCCGTAATGATATGAATTTCATTCGACAGGCAATGTCATCCTCACAACCATGGATTTGCCCTCGTCTCGAGGAACTCAGTATCGATGGGTGCACAAGTCTTGATTGGGACTCTCTCCGAACTTTCGTCGAAGCCCGCCTTCCCCCCGGCCCTCATGGATTCACACGATATCACACTTCAGTCGCTTCTTTCTCCACCTCTGCTTCAGAGGTAGCGGCTGCCCAAGCCCGTGCTAAAGCCCATTATTCCAATCACTCCGGAGTTTTGCCACCACAGAGGTTGCGCTCCATCGATGTCACACGATGCAGTCAGATTAGTTGGGAGATGGTTCAATGGCTGAAGATGTACGTGGCCGAAGTCAAATGCGAGTCTGCCAAGGGTGTATGGGGCGAGAATGTCTTGTCGTAACACCGCGCTTCGGTGTTTCACTCGCCCCCTTTTTCATGACTGTTACGAACAGACTATCTTAGGGGGACCCTTCTAGATTGACGTCCGATATTCGCCATTTGCTTTTCATTTCGCGATTTGCTATTTACTTGATAACCTTATCACGGAAGGAGAAGAATACTGTATCATAGATACCATTTGCGTCAACCAGGCACAGTAATCCAACAGTCGTGTTCCAAAGTTTGCATCTTCAGGTGATCTCTCAGTCCCTTCTACGTATTCATGTATGCTAGCAAGTTCTTGCGCTGATCCTCTTCTCTCCGCTTCTGTCGCTCGTATCCCCTACGACCACGACCAAACTTTTCCCTCCGTCTCCGAGCCTCCTCCGCGGCCCTCCTATGCGCAGCCAGTGCCGCTGCATTATGAGTGACGCGCTTGACAGATGCTTTGTACGGTCCCTCTGTTTTCGCCTTGAGACCAATACCCAACCGATCCAACTTTAACACAGTCGCTATCGGTGTCAGGAGGGCTTGACGCCCATATGTCGAGATGTCTTCGGAGGCTTCTGAAGTTGCAACCGCTGTTTTCCGATGCGTTTCAAGGGGTTCCTCCGTCTTGCCATCTTCGCCCTCCTCCTCAGAGGCTTCCGAGTCCGAGTCCGATAATGTGAGGTCGATGAGATCGACTTCCTTTTTGATGTCACCAAAATCATCGTGTGGCTCCTGCTTTACCATCCGTGAAGTCCGATTTTCGGCCATCTCGGCCATCAAAGCCTTTTGTTTCCCCTTATTATTAGTGAGTGGCACTGCATCAATATCGATAGATGATGCTGATTCTTGGATTGATCTCCGTCGGGCACCGGCACCGAGTGCTTCTCCCTCGTTCCAGCCACTTTTCTGCAACATCATGAATCCCTTGTTCCACGGACCAATCTCTATCCAGATAGGAGGAGTATATTTGGGTTCCGAAGGTAATGGCGGAGGTTCACGAGCAAGGATATCCGCGAGAGTAGGGGGAGGTGTGGAGGGCGTACTCGGAGGTTCCGATCGCAGGACTCTCTGAATAAACCAGTTATTCTTGTCCTTCTTGTCCTTCGTCCGCCGAGTTGAAGCGGCGGTCTGTAAGTCGTTGGCCTCGCCCAGAGGGGCGGAGGAAGAAGAAGTCGGAATTGGGGCGGATGACGGTCGAGGTTGATGTGTTGAGGGACTAGTACCATTGATAGCGGTTAGAGAACGATACCACGATGATAGGGTATTTCCAAGTGGGCTTTCGTGTGCGACCTTTGGTTCGGATGGACCTGGTTCACTAATACTGCCCAATTCATAAGAGATAGTGGCAGGTACGAACGTTGGTGGAGGTCGCAGAGCACGTAGAAATCGTGCAGAAGTTGCCTCTCTCCATAGCGTTTCAGAATCGGGTTCCTCGGATCCATCGATGTCGGGAACCTGCCCAGTTTCTCGTTGTAACCTCTCCTTGTCCTTCTCTGGGTCATAACGTGAGTATATCGTATGACTGGTGGTGGCCATATTGAGGGCAGGAGTTGAGGAGTGTTTCATGAGGGCAATTCATCAGGACGCTGACTAAGATCATTATTTAACATATTTAACATAAGTACAGGGTAAAAAAGCGAACGTGAACAAAACAGGATAAAAGACAAATCGTTATTCTAAGATAATGCTAGGAAATGAAGTTGAATGAAAGTACCCGATTACCAGGGTCGTCAAATTTTCTCGTGCTAAAAGCTCCTGCTGATTCCTTACGAATCCCAAATAGGACCAAAAGCAGGAATACCTCGGCTGACCATGCCGTATACAATCTTCCTGGTCAATTTCTCGTTGGAGATAACACAGATTGCCTCTGGCTGGAACTCTTTAGCGACACGATAGACGAGTTTCACCATATCTGGCTTGCCATGAATGCGAGTATCTGAGAAGGAAAGTCAACGGATCGCATAACCAATGATATATCAGAAAAGCACACCATAGATGATGGAATCAGGAGAGGCTTCGAAAATGGCGTCAACTAATTTGTCACCAAATGTCTGACGGACGTTGGGGGAGGTCCAGAGGAGGCGGAACGGAACTTTGATCGAGAAGAGCCATGGGCAAATGGGGGCGATACCAGAGCCTGTGGCGACGAAGAGGACTTTGCGGAAGAGGCCAGCGACACTCATCATACCCCATGTGGGAATACCACGAACCCAGATCTCAGAAGGGGGATTCTCGATGACCTTGCTTGTCCAGTCACCGGCGCGACTAATGATCATGGAGTATCCCTTCTTTTCGGGTACGGCGATGGTAGCGAAGCTGTGCCATTCGGTCAAGGGCGCAGTCGAGACACGAGCAAAGCTTCCGGGAGGAGGGGTCGCTAGTGAATCTTCAATATTTGCTTGCATCTGCTAGGGACTGACCAACTTACCATAGTCGAAGTAGATACGGACGCAATGGTTGGAAAGAACCTCGCTCTGGATCTTGTACTTTCGGAGGCGCATCCAAGGAAGAGCAATGGAAACTGAAGCAAGTCTGTCTATCATTGCCGAACGAAGGACAAAGAAAAAACTCACGAGTGAAAATAGCGATGAGCCAGAAGTAAGGGCTATGAATTAGGGCTTTCCCAAGGGGAACATCAGGAGCCCTGTAGTCGTTCAGAAGAAGGACGATCTAGAAAGCCGATTAGTCAATCCGGGAACATATGCAAACTGTACACATACCAAAGCCCAGACGAGACCAACTGCTGTCCATCCCATGAAACGGTGAGTCATCTCGAAGTTGTTGTGGTACTTGAGGCGCAACTCTGGGTGGGCAAAAGCAAGGATGCCAATGAGGAGAGCCATGGTGCAGTAGGTTATCACCAAAGTGGGGACTGAGATAGTCTAGAGAACAATAGATGAGACGTTATTCCTAAAACTGTAGACACCAAGACTTACTCCCTCGTGTCTGGCAAGTTCCTTTGTAGCTTGACCAGCAAATAGAATAAACCAGATCGTGCCGGAGACACCACAGCCAGAGTGAAGCCCTCCGATATGATAAACCCGAGCAGCGGCGGCCCGAACCCAGAAAGGAGCACTATGGGACCAGATTGAGCTACGTCAAATTTGGGGATGAGCAGACGAAAACTTACGAGAGAGGTACCCGCGTGAAGAGCCAGTAATAAGCGTTAATCACATAGTCCTGGCGGTGGAGGATCGAGACGAAGAGGTTGGCTATCGTGACACCAGCCACCTCCAGAGCATTGGTTCCCCGAACCAGATACCAGATGAAGATGCCAAGGTTCGTCAAAAAGACGACACTGAATAGTTTGCGATACAAGGTGAAAACTTGATGGCGCAGAAACCTAACTTTCTTGCCATTCTCTTTTTCAGGGAGAACGTCGTCCTGGAAACCAGCCAGAATGTCTTCCTCCTTCTCGAGGGAGGACGCGACAGAGCTAGCATCTGCACCTGTGACCGGGGTTTCCGGAATGGTAACCTCCTTTGCAAGCTCCTTGACCAGCAGGTCATGGGCATTGGGCTTCTCGAGTGAGGAAGGAGGTGCCGTGGTCGCCATTGCTATCTGGGGAGGATAGAACAGTGGTGGTGAAGATTCGAGACTACTTTTCGTCGTATTTATAAGACCTCCGCTGTGAGCATGGACGGGCTAGGTGGGTAAATGTTGAGTTGATACCGCAAGATGCGGAAGTTCGATGGGGTATCTAAAGCGTGGATGCAAAGATAGACGTTTGTCCACAAGGTGGGGAAGCGATAGGCGTTGCACTCTAGATTCTGGATATCTCCAGCAGGGGGCCCCAATGCGCCTAAATTAACTCAGCAGTATAAGACTCCACGTCGTAGCCCGGTGGAATCATACCCCGAACAGTCCGCGTTGATCCGCGTTTCGAGGGCAGTCCTGCACACCAGAAGCCAGAAGGAGTGTGAACGAATTGTACCATAAGGAGCTTTCAAGGCCTGTAATTTTTCACGTCGTGTGGGCTGCTCTTCAGATTAATGTATAGGTACAGATGATCATAGGCAGGAAACCTGGGATGGTTGTCGTCGTGGGTATCATTCGTATGATAGGCGAAAGATGGCGAAGTTGTCCGAATTTCTCGTTCTCGAGGCGACGATAAATTACATCCCACCAGAACAGCTGGATCATGGCGGAGTGATGCTACTGTGTGGACAAGAAGGCAGTGAGGCTATCAGACCGCCCGAATGGAGTAATCGCAAGAGTATTGATGTGGATCCCGTATGTTGCGGGCTCGGCTATGTTGAGAGTGTATGTTTGTTTACAACATATCGCTTCGAATGGTGTAGGAAATTCGGTATTACTTTGTAATGAATTTAACCTGAAGGCCATTCTATGTAAGGATACATTGGGTATGGACAATCTTCGTCAGAACACTTCGAAAGCGAACATTGAGAGTGTGTGTTTGTTGGGTATGGACAATTTTCGCCTCAACACTTCGGAGGAGAGTGTGTATTTCTTGGGTATGGACAATCTTCGTCAGAACACTTCGAAAGCGAACATTGAGAGTGTGTGTTTGTTGGGTATGGACAATTTTCGTCTCAACACTTCGGAAACGATGCCAGGCGTTAGTGTAGTTCGGCGTGAGGTAAGAAATACTCCACTATCACAGGTTATCACGGCGATGATTTCTTCCGTTGTCACGGAAATTGCCCACGCCCGTATTTATTACAACATACCGCTTCGAATGGTGTGGGGAATTCGGTATTATGCAGTGAGTTTAACCTGAAGACTATTCTATGTGAGGATACATTACAGGGTCCTCGTTTGTCTCAGACGTGATGGCCAAAGTTAGCTGTAGCTCGCTTATAGTATCCTGTTACCCGAGCCATTGGATAAGTGCTGCAGTGAAGTCAATCACTATGACGGTTTAACGCACTAACTGCCTCATACTCAAGCCCAGCCTGGCGGCTCACCGCGTCCTGAGCTAACCTATGCTGAACAGTGTTTCATAGCCATCACCCGCCGCGGAGGTTTTAATCCGGGGTGCAGTGGCACCCATTTCTCAGGGTTCATAATCATACATCAGCCAGGATGTTAAGCTGCTTTCATACTCACCTCGCTAGAACTACCCAAATGTCAGTGTTAGAGTTTCTTCATTTGTGTGCCTCGCTACCACTGTCAATCATCTCTCAGTTTCGAATGTCAGACCCACACAAGCGCTTCATTTAGCGGTTTCTGTCGCCAGATGGTACTAGGATGGGCATTTTGAATGCGCGTAAATTGTATATCAGTGATTGGGTGTCATTGTTCGCTAATCCAGACAATGACCTAGCCGACGGAGGGACCTTGTGTTCTATGTCCGATGGGAATGATACCAAATATTGCCTATGACAGAATCAATCTATGCACCGTCAGGGTTTGAACTTGTGGCGGCCGCCAGGTATATCCTCTTCAAAGCCTCTCGTGGCGTAAATAGTAATTCATAAAGACAGAACTTTGGACGGAAGATGTCGCCGGTCGGATGTTTAAGCTCTTCGTCTCCAATCTGATCTCGGCAATCACGGTGCTAGGAACGTGAATCCTCGACGTTTGTCTGAGTGCCAGAAAGTCATCTGCATCAGGTGGTGCACATGCATCATCACCGAGCAGCCTCTAAAGATCTCCGACCCACATAGATACGTAGATATGTCAATTCTCTGTTCCAAAACCAGTTGACGCGAGACGGCGTCCCTTATCATTGTGGGATACCATGGGCATCAGATCGAGGGCAATATTGTGCATCTTTGAGTCATTTCGTGCAACTAGAGGCGATCCTGAGACATTCGCACTTGAAAAGGGATGAGCAATAACCGATGGTCGATGAACCACTTAAACCTGATATATCATACATACGAGCAAATTGGTTAGTGCAAGAATACGAAGCCAGTAGACGAACGATTATGAAATACAAGCAAAGGGTTGGGTATATGAGTGGGAAGGGATTAAATCAAGTGCAATTATAAGGCGATGAGTAAACTGCAACTTAGGCAGGGCTGGTAGGCATGTTGGTTCCATTATAAGAAAATCCTGGTTCGAGGTGAGTGGCGCATGCTTTGGCGATGAGAACAGGATGGATACCTGAAAATTGGGCTTGCACAGTAGAAGAGAGGTTAGAGTCCTCAACATAGCTATCTACAGGGGCTTCCTCCGTGAAGACCGTGTCGAAGTTGGACACATCCTGGTATCAGTTAATAGGGCTTGGTCGAGTGTCCAGGCATACTCCAATACATACCACGGGGCTCGTTACGCTCGGTTTGAAAGGTGGTTGGATCTTTTTCTCAGACAGCTTTTTAAAGTCGATGTGCTTATGGAAGAAGGGGTGTCGTTTGATTTCTTCTGCTCCTTTGACACCAAGACGTCGGCTGGGGTCACGTGTCAAAAGACCAGTTAGGATGCTTCGCGCCTCATTGGTGAACTCAGGACCGAACTGCAGTGGATCGTTGAGAATCTTGTGATACATGGTATCAGTGTGCTCTAATGATGGTAGTGAGAATAAATTTATGTGTTGCTGACTGAGAAAATCGCACCATCATAGAAGGGAGGCAGTCCCGCAAGCATCTCGTATAAAAGCACACCGAGGGTCCACCAGTCAATTGTCTTATCTGTCAAACAGAATTCCTACTAGGGCTCAATTTCAGCAAGTGATTACCACTCACCATAGCCTTGGCCACTCAGAATTTCCGGCGCAAGGTATTCAGGCGTCCCGCAGAAGGTGTTTGTCTTTTCGTTCGCTTTCATGTTGAGCTTGCATAAACCGAAGTCACAAAGTGCGATGTGGCCCGTGTAATCAAGCAAGATATTCTCTGGCTTCAGATCACTGGGAACTTTCGGTAAGATCATGTGTCTTGTAGGACGACGACTCCACTAACCGGTATACGACATCAAGTTCATGCAAGTGTTCAAGGGCGAGAAGCAGCTCGGCGCTGTAGAACCTGTAAATGGATAATCAGGGGGAGCTGGGATTACCTTGACGAGAGAAATTACCCACCTGGCACGCTCCTCATTAAACCGTTGTTCTCGCTGAAGGTGGTGGAATAGCTCCCCACCATTCACAAAACTGGGAACAGTGGTTATCTTCCGTTTGAATCCCAAAATAAAACAGTGTCCCATACGCTAGAACCAAATAAAGCTTTTGCTCCGACTGGAAACTGAACTTGAGAGGGACGATAAAAGGGCTATTGACCTGCGCGAGGACGAGACGTTCGGCAAGTGTGTGGGTGATTTCGTTACGATTAACGATATGTTGCTTTCTAATAGTCTTCAATGCATAGATACGCGATGTATCACGTTTCCTGACTTGCATCACCTATCATATCAAGTGTCAGCGCCACTGGGGGGAAAAGATTCGGACAATACAACCTTGCCAAAGCTGCCTTTACCAATAACAGTGATGAGTTCGAAGTCATCGATGGTCAACGAATGACCATAGCTAGGCTTGTATGCGACACCAATCTGTATCTTGCCTGACCCTCCTACGACCTCATACCACTGGTCTTGGTTACCCATTTCATCAAAGTTGGGAACAAATTTGATGCCACCCAGGAAGATATCATTGCCCAGATCATCTGCCATTCCATCCGCGCCACGCTTGGGCTCGTCAGCACGAAGGTATAGTTGTAAGGATATTTCCGAGTTTCGGGACACGTCACTAGGCAACGTTTGTAATGAGTTGAGAGGAATTAATATGTAGGGGCTCACAAGGATGCTTGGTACATGTAAAGAGGTTTATCCAGCTCCCCACCCAGAGGGGTGATTAGGATCTGGTTGACCTCATACTCCATAACGACATAGGGGAGCCACCAGCATTGTTTTCGTTGGACGCTGTCCCTAAAGACCAGGGCTCAATTTCTGGTTCAAGCCATGGAACAGAAAGATGTACCTATTACCGCGAGACTTGTGCGCAAGCCTTTGCTGCGTGACGCTCGACGGAGAAACCGAGGCAGCAACTTTTGCCTGTTGGGATGTCAGCGCTGACTGGATTGCTGCCGGAACAGGAACACCGTCGGGCAGGCTCAACCCCTCCGCCCATAGAACACGAATGGTGAGCAGACCCGACCGAAAGTTCGGTTTGCCTTCAGGATTGCGGGGTGTCGGGGTGGTCGACCGGTTAAGCGCTGCTTCAGCCTTGAGGTTGGTAACTGAGGCTTTCTTGCCACGGAGCCAGTCCATAGCCATGATGTATAGTGATCAAAAGAGGGAGAAGGACGTGGAGAGTTAGAATGAAGAGAAGCGAAACCAGAGGAATATGTGAAGACTATCTGGTCTGTCAAAATGTGGTCGGTTGCTGACCAGCCGGTTTCCCTTTTAATGACGGTTTTCCATCCGCGATCAATCAACTCTCCACGTGAGTTGATTGCCCTCGGGACTTCATATCACAAATAGCTTCTGTCCTTGCCCGCCGATATAGAGAAAACTCGATTAATATTATTTCAGCCATCGTAGGTGTATAACCTCAAAATGGGTCCGTAGATGAAAAAGCTGTAACGCCCAGTTCGGGGTAAATAATCCACAATCAGTGTCTTTACGAGTTAGTCGCCCTTCTAGGCGGGGTTGATGACGAGAAGTGAGTGAGAGCTTGCCAGCGCATATGAGTGGCAGGTTGTTGAGGTGCAGTCAACTCTGTTATAACTTCATACTTGTCATAACAGTTCCTCCAGGATAAAGTCGGCATTTTCGTGCTCAAGTTCTCACTTATAACTCATAATACTTTGACATACCTCTACGGAGCGAAGTATACGACAGAGTCGAATGTAGTGGGAAGAGCAGGACCTGCAAAAGATCATCGGCAGTCACCCTAAATCTTCTCATCACACGAATCGCCCTTCGGAGCTTCTTCAGGGATATCTGACTTTGTACAGTTGCCTCTCTTAACCCATACCTCTGATAACCCATACTCTGCTGTAACCCATAGAATTTTCCTTCCACCAAGTTGGTACGCGGGGGTTCCACGCCCATACCCCATAGTTTCGCATACCCCACGACCTATAGGGTATTTCGGCTCAAAATCCCATAGCGCCCATGACTTATATAGCAGGTTTATATTAACGTGACTGATGTTAGTCTCATTCGTTAGGGACGGCACTGAGTAGCCATAGAAAAGGACCAAATTCCTGATGTTTGCAGAGGACAGCCACATGTCACTCCGGAATGTGGAACCATGCTGAGGGAAAACATGTTATGGGTGAAATGACATCTACACGCCCATACTCAAACTACGAGAGGAGGTGCAGCAGAATACTGAAATCAATGGTGGCGATGGCGGTATTGACGATGGCTCACCGAACCAACTGTCATTGCAGATCATCGAGATGATTGATCCGTGACTATCGGTAGTTGTCCCTCGTCTAACCATCTTAAATGGACTTCTACATAGATATAGCACAAAAAAGTTATGATGATTTTTATTGGCGCTAATGGCGGGACCTCCCATCCTCTGTAATAACCCATAGCTCCACCCTTCCACCGAGAGCTATGGGTTAAGAGAGAGGTAGTAGTAACTGTAAAAGAAATGTGACCCGTTCAAAGCTCAGCTATGCTTTCGCCTAAAGCTTAATTTGGAGGTGGGGGATCTTGCGTGGAATTACCCCTTGCTGAAGGACCAGGCGACTCCTCTTAGGGATTAAATGAATAAAAGTTAGACTCAGAGTGGTAAGGAGCACAGTGGTGCCGAGTCTATATCAACAAAGAAAGGTGACTCATTTGTTAGGTTCAATAGACGCCCGAATGTTAAATATGATGTAGTAATCCCTGCGAACCAACACTTCATCCCACCAAGATTCTATGGGGTATCACAGGTATGGATGGTAGGTATGGGCTAAGATTATAGCGATGTCACTTCGTTCTCAAATGACCCATGACTCAAACAAGTATATATGGTAGGGTCCACAAACTTAGGACTGGTACCTCACGTGATGTTTTGACAACATGCCTGGGAACATGACTTGGTTAGCCTGACTTGCAACCCTGGAGGTTTATGGGATTGCTCAGAAGGATAGCATGATGTTTCAATCTCTTGCGTGAGTTTGAGTAGTAAATCTAACTGTCCTGCGCAGTTCGGTTCCCTGGGTTCGAGCAAGATGGCTGGGATGTGCAATTATCCAGAAGGGGGACTGCGGTTATTTTCGACCCGAAAGAAACCTCCATTGAATAGCTGCTGCTCGGTGGCGCAACCTGACTCGCACTCATTCTCCAGTGCCGCTGGGAGGAGTCATGTTGTATTTGATCCACGTTTGACGTTGCCGCAGTGGTTGCGTAATAGCGATCGCGGGAATTCGCTGGCATGCCGTTTTCTCATTGCTTCCCCCCTCCGGAGAATAGTCCGCGGGCTGAAGAAATTTCATATGGTGAATTATATATGCCGCTGGGCTGACCAGCGAGAGGATGGAGACTGGTCAAGGGGAGTTTGTGTGAGAGGGAAATCAATGGAACAAGGAACATCATGGAAGAAATGCCATGTCTGATAAGATGGCCATTAAGTCCAAATCGGACGTGCGCGTAACACTGCTTACGTCCGCACGCCGTATTCTCCGTGCATATACTTGGGCTATTTCAATGAGTCGTGCGTTCAAACTTTCACCTGGAACGAACGGTCCCCTTCGTTCAGATGTCTGACTCCCGTCCCAGCAGTGCAGACGAAAAGGCCACCGTCGTCGAGCCACAGGCTAAACGAGGCTTCTTTGCTCGCAAGCAGTCTGGCAAGGCTTCCCCAGATCCTGAAAAGCACCCAGATTCTGAAAAGCATGACGACCAAACTCCGGAGGTCAAGGTCGAGGATGTCGCTCCTGTTGGCTTCTTCCAGATGTTCCGGTGTGTCCCCCTTCAGGCCAATGCATAGTTCCTTGCGCTAATTAACCTTTTCCAGATTCGCCACCAGGTTCGAAACTACGATTAATCTTCTGAGTCTCATCGCCGCTGCCGCCGCTGGAGCGGCCCAGGTGTGTGGGCAAGCCCAGGATGCAGTACTCTTGACACTCAACCAATTTTTATAGCCGTTAATGACTTTACTCTTCGGTAACCTCACGCAGGACTTCGTCGTGTTCACATCAGTCTTGGCCGACCCAACCAAACAGGACCAGATCCCTGCAGCTGCTGACGCTTTTCGTTCGTCCGCTGCAAAAAATGCTAGTTACCTTGTTTATATTGGTACGTCCTCGAGTCGTCATTCCGGGGCCCAGTCAGTTTACTCCGCCATCCATCAGGTATTGGCATGTTCTGTTGCACCTATACTTATATGTTCGTGTGGGTTTACACTGGCGAAATCAATGCGAAAAGGGTTCGCGAACGCTATCTACAAGCAGTACTGCGACAGGATATTCAGTACTTCGACAAAGTTGGAGCTGGAGAAGTTGCAACACGCATTCAGACAGACACCCGTATGTTTCCTAGTTTCTTACCATTGTGGGATGACTCATATTCCCTTTTGCCAGACCTTGTGCAACAGGGAACATCAGAGAAAGTTGCATTGGTCGTGACCTTTCTGTCTGCTTTCGTGTGTGGTTTCATTCTTGCCTATGCGCGATCCTGGCGTCTCGCTTTGGCCATGTCGTCCATTCTGCCTTGTATCGCAATAACTGGTGGCATCATGAACAAATTTATTTCTAGTTTTATGCAGTATGTCACTAAATCTAGTTCTCCAGTTCAGCGTCTCACCTTGTATATCAGGCTCTCCCTAAAGCACATTGCCGAGGGTGGCAATATGGCAGAAGAAGTTATCTCCACAGTTCGCACTGCGCAGGCGTTCGGTACTCAAGCGATTCTTGCTGGTCTTTATGATGTCTTAATCGACAAGTCCCTCAATGTCGATATGAAAGCCGCAGTTTGGCACGGTGGAGGGTTGGGTGTCTTCTTTTTCGTCATTTATTCCGCTTATGCTCTAGGTACGTCCTGATGGTCTCGACCTGATTGTCGGTGATTGATGTCCCTTTCAGCCTTCTCATTTGGAACGACCCTCATTAATCATGGTCATGGTAAGTGATGCTGTATTATTATCGCATAACTTGTTCCTGAGTTGCTGATCTCTGACCGCAGCTAATGCTGGTTCTGTCATCAATGTTTTCATGTCGATCCTCATCGGTTCTTTCTCGCTTGCGCTCCTGGCGCCTGAAATGCAAGGTACGTTCTTGACCCCGATCATGGTACAAGACGCATCTGATTCTTCTCCCGCAATCAGCTATCACTCATGGTCGTGGAGCTGCAGCAAAGCTTTATGCTACAATAGATCGCGTTCCTGATATCGATTCCGCCAACCCTGGTGGCCTCAAACCTGAAACCGTTCGGGGAGAGATCTCCCTCGAAGATGTTAAATTCACATATCCCTCGCGCCCAAATGTTCCTATCGTCAAAGGACTCAGTCTCACGTTCAAGGCTGGCAAAACCGCGGCGCTCGTCGGCGCTTCGGGTTCGGGCAAATCTACTATCATCTCCCTCGTCGAACGTTTCTATGATCCTACGTCTGGTGTTGTCAAACTAGATGGTATTGATCTGAAGGAACTCAACCTGAAGTGGCTGCGATCGCAGATTGGTCTAGTATCTCAGGAGCCCACTCTTTTCGCCACCACTATTAAGGGCAACGTTGCGCACGGTCTCATCGGTACAGAATACGAAAATGCTCCCGAGGAGGAGAAATTCGCCCTTATCAAAGAAGCCTGCATCAAGGCTAACGCGGACAGTTTCATCAGCAAATTGCCTGATGGCTATGATACGATGGTCGGCGAACGTGGTTTCCTGCTTTCAGGTGGACAGAAGCAGCGCGTTGCGATTGCCCGCGCAATCGTTTCTGATCCTAAGATTCTTCTTCTTGATGAAGCCACTAGCGCTTTGGATACTCAATCGGAAGGTATTGTTCAGGATGCCCTAGACAAGGCTGCTGCAGGTACGTTATCCTCAGGCAGCGTTCGAGTCCATTATATTCATGGAGCTCTCAGGTCGCACTACTATCACCATCGCCCATCGTCTCTCCACTATCAAAGACGCGGATATCATCTATGTTATGGGAGACGGTCTTGTTCTTGAGAGCGGCACACATGACGAATTGCTCCAGGCCAATGGTGCCTACGCAGCTTTGGTCCAAGCTCAAAAGCTCCGCGAGGCTAATCAAGCAAGTGGCGTGAAGGACGACGACAGTACCGGCAACGAGGCTGAAGATCTCGAGAAGGCGATTCGCGAAGAGGTTCCTCTCGGTCGCAGGAACACCAACACCAATCGGTCATTAGCCAGCGAGATTCTTGAACAGAAGCGTACTGCTGCTCAGCAAAATGAGGTGAAAGCCAGTTACAGCTTGTTCTACTTGTTCGCGCGTATGGGTGGCTTGATGAAGGATCACTGGTCCCGGTATTTGTGTGGGTGTATTGCTGCTTCCGGTGAGTTTGGCGCTATGGCCACTGAAAAGCATCTGACTTGTCCGCAGTGGCTGGAATGGTCTATCCTGCATTTGGTGTTGTCTTTGCAAAGGGTATTGAGGGCTTTTCTCAACTTGATCCCGCTGTACGTCGTCATCAAGGCGATCGTAATGCACTCTGGTGGGTTCTTTCGCGAGTTCTTCTATCACCCACCACCTCACAGGTTTCCTTTGAAACAGGTTCTTTATCATTGCCATCATTTCCGCCTGCTCAATCAGCTTCCAGAATTACCTCTTCGCATCTACTGCTGCCACCTTGACCGCCAAATTGAGAAAACTTTCCTTCCGTGCCATCCTTCGCCAAGATATCGAATTCTTTGATAAGGATGAGAACAGTGTACGTACACTATACTTGCCCCGTGATCGTTCCCTAGATATATTCTTTCTTTTTGCAGACCGGTGCATTGACCTCTGGCTTGAGTGACAACCCTCAGAAAGTTAACGGTCTTGCTGGTGTTACCCTCGGAGCGTGCGTTAGCTATTTTTTCTATCCAGTAATCGACACTGACGTCATACCTCTAGTATTGTCCAGTCCATCGCCACTATTATTGCGGGCTCTGTCCTTGGCCTTGCTTTCGTCTGGAAGCTGGCTCTTGTGGGAATAGCTTGTACTCCGTTGCTCGTCTCTACTGGTTACATTCGTTTGGTGAGTAGACTGTTATTATGGCTTTCCTTTCCTGACTATTTCCCCCAGCGCGTCGTCGTTCTCAAAGATCAAGCCAATAAGAACGCCCATGAAGAATCGGCCCAGTTGGCTTGTGAAGCTGCTGGTGCAATCCGCACTGTGGCTTCACTCACCCGTGAAGAGGATTGCTCAAGATTGTACAGCGAGAGTCTGGAGATTCCACTGAGGCGCTCCACCCACAACGCGATCTGGAGCAACCTGCTCTATGCCTTCTCTCAGTCTCTCGTGTTCTTCGTTATCGCCTTGATCTTCTGGTTCGGCTCAAGATTGGTCGCTGATCGAGAGTACAGCACCTTCCAATTCTTCGTCGGCCTCATGGTATGTGCTTTAAAATTCAGAAAACGCCGCCGAGGACTGACAAAATATTAGAGCACAACGTTCGGCGCTATCCAAGCAGGCAATGTATTCTCCTTCGTTCCAGATATCTCTTCTGCGAAAGGCGCAGCCACAGACATTATCAAATTGCTCGATTCCAAGCCGGAGATTGATTCAGAGTCACCTGAAGGCAAAATTCTCAATGATTCTAAGGTCAAGGGCCATGTGAAATTTGAGAATATCCACTTCCGGTATCCTACACGGCCCGGTGTCCGCGTTCTGCGCGACCTATCTCTGGAAGTTGAGCCCGGGACCTATATTGCTTTGGTTGGTGCTAGTGGATCTGGAAAGAGTACTGTGTAAGCCACACTCATCACATCTTAGCCCTTGATCGATCCGCTGAATGGTACTGATAGCATCCAACTGATCGAGAGGTTCTATGACCCGCTTGCTGGAGAGATTCTCGTACGTCCTGGTTTCCTTAACTGAGCAGGCTCAAAAAATGACCACAACCTTGGCAGCTTGATGGTGAAAAGATCTCGGAATTGAACATCCAGTCCTACCGTAAACAGATCGCTCTGGTGTCTCAGGAGCCTACTCTCTATGCTGGAACAATCCGTTTCAATATTCTCTTGGGCGCCGTCAAGCCTGCCGAGGAAGTTACACAAGAGGAAATCGAGGCAGCTTGCCGAGACGCCAACATCTTAGATTTCATTAAATCCCTGCCTGAGTAAGTTTGCGAAACGCTCTCTCTTGATGGCCCGTCTGACCCAATGCAATCTTAGTGGATTTGATACTGAAGTCGGGGGCAAAGGGTCTCAGCTTTCCGGTGGACAGAAACGTAAGTGAGGTTATTATATGTATGAAGGATTGAATTGACCCACTGCTGTTCCACAGAGCGTATCGCCATTGCGCGTGCACTCCTTCGTAATCCGAAGGTCTTACTCCTGGATGAGGTGAGGTTCATTAGCGGTTTCACAGATCACATGTGTGCTGATACCCGTCGTCCAGGCTACTTCGGCCCTAGATTCAAATTCGGAGAAGGTCGTGCAAGCGGCATTAGATCAGGCTGCTAAGGGCAGAACGACGATTGCAATTGCCCATAGGTTGTCAACCATTCAAAATGCTGACCGAATGTATGTTTCCTGTTCCTGTTTAATGACGAGCGTATTGAACTCAATGTCCTCCTATCAGCTACTTCATCAAAGAGGGGCGTGTCAGTGAGTCCGGAACGCACGACCAACTGCTGGCGAAACGTGGCGACTACTACGAATATGTGCAACTGCAAGCACTCAGCAAAAACCAGTGAAGTTCTGCATATTGATGATACCACACTAAATATACGTTATATCTGTTTTTCTTTGTCATATTTAGAGAGTAAACCTCACGATTCTTGTTGCATCATTTTACACACGGGCCGTATACTGGTTTCATACACTCCTTTTAATGACTTATAGTAATAGATAGTGCACGCATATCCCACGAGGCAATATAAGTTCTTCTGAGATACATATACTGGGCACGGAAGTGAAAGCTCTGCGATAACTCGTGCGACGATGACCGTGAAAACTGCAGGCGAGCAGGGGAAGACGGTTGCATTCAGTTCCCACGGTGGGCCGGTAGCACAGTTCGGGGAGAGGACAGACCACGTGGCCAGCACACCCTACACTCGACAAACCAATCTCTCCAACACTCCATATCGTTCCCTCAACAAAATGTCCGTCGTCCTCAACCCAAATCGCAGTCTTGGCTTCAGACGTACGTTCTCCAACCTCCGCCCTCGTCGTCTCTCACTTCCGTCACAGGACCCCTCACACAAGTCGTCAAACGCTCCTTGACGATTACAAACCCAAATTCACAGCCTGTCGCCTTCAAAGTCAAGACTACTGCCCCAAAGGTGACACTCTCCACACCAAATGCTTTATGCATGTGCGCTAACTCTATGCCTTGTAGCTGTACTGTGTACGGCCAAATTCGGGGCGCGTCGAGCCTGGCGAGAGTGTCGATGTCTCTGGTATGTCTTCCCCTGCGGCTGCGCCATTGCAACTCCAAATGTGTTTACCACCCCTTGACAGTTATGCTTCAACCCCTCAAGGAGGAGCCCCCTCTCAACTCGAAATGCAAGGACAAGTTCCTCGTACAAAGCACTCTCATCACGCCCGAGAAGGAGACAATGGCGTTGCATGACCTTGTAAGAGTATTTCTACCCGTTTGCCCCCTTTCCCTGAATTTTAAATTTCCCTTTTAGTGGTTGAGCCCCGACTTGACCGATGAAGGCGTTGTCCACCAACAGAAGCTGCGAGTGCTGTATCTTCCCGCTGAGGAGGGACCACTGGAGGAGGAAGACGAGAATATTCCAGCTGTCCGGAATGAGGCTCTCGGCGCCTCCGACTTCGTATGTCAAAAGCACCGTTTCTCAGGTTGTTGAGGCTGACACGCATCACAGCACCAGGCATATGATACTACCAAGACCCACAACGCTAACGGCCACACCCAGCCTGGGTTCCCCGACTTTTTATCACCAGTCCCTCCCGTTCCTATTCGCCGCGAGGCTGAGCCCCAACCTCAACCCCAGGCTCCCATACCTCCTCCTTTGATGGATGATCATACGTCGCGCGAGCCTTCTCACGAGTATCATGGCGAAGAAAACCACGAAATCCCGCCTGTCCCACCGCAGCCACAGCCCCAATTTCGGGAAGTTCCCATCCTTGAAGCCTCTGTTCATCCACCACCGTCTCCTCAGACGCATCAGCCCACTCATGTGCTTGATGAGGAGTCCGAGCCCCTTCCTGTTCGTCCACCAGCTCATACTCCAACGACGCACACTCCACCTCCCCCTTCGACAATCGAGACTGTGTATGTCGAGAACCCTCTGAACACCGAGCTTCTCACAAAATACAAGGAGGCGCAGGCAGAAATTGAGAGGCTGCGTGCCAATATCGCTACGATGTCGGTCGCAGCTACATCTGAGGTTCGCAGCAGGCGGGGTCGGAGAACTTCCGATGCTGCGAGTACTGCAGAAACAGACGTGCAAACTGTCATCGATGAGCCACCCTACTACCATCAGGACGGTGTTCCCCTTCAGGTGGTTGTCATCATAGCGCTGGGAGTATTTATCACCACATATCTTTTCTTCTGATAATACGACTTCCTCTCCTTTTTCTTTTTCTTTTTTTTTTATATTAGGACCTGTAGTACATAGTTTATCGACCTCCCTATTGTCTCCTGTTCTCAACTTATGCTTTCGCCCTTCACTTTTTCTCCTTTGGCTTTGCGTTCATGCACGTCCACACGATAGTGTTAAAATCAACCTTCTTTTCCATCGATCGCTGGGGGAGGAGATGCCTAAGTAGATCCAAATGACTTCTTTCCTTAATTATGGTGCTTCAGACACCTGCCTATTCTCCTATGCACATCTGGTCTCTCTCGCCTGCTCAACGCGTATAGTGAAAAAAAGACATTGGTACTAGATGTAACATGTATCATGGTTAGGATGTACGACTCTGTCAGATGCTAAGCAGTTGATCCTTCATGGCTCTGCTAAAAGCTGGTGAACATGTTCAGTCGGATGACCACTATCTATGGGGAGATCATTATTACAGTATACAAGGATCAGCAATCCGGATGAACTAACCGTACCAGAAATAACCAGTAGGATCAGTACAGGTGCAGAACTGGAAGCAGTCAGCTTTGATCAAGGATCGAGGTGTAGGCCATCTCTGTACCCTGTATAACATTCGTAAATCCAAAAGTTTCAGGGTTGTCGAGTACACGTTTGAACCATGTATGAGCATCGAAGGTCGTTACAATATTGTCTGGGCATTGCGTGACGTCATTGCCGTATTTTGGAACAGGGGCTAGATACCTGGGTGAGTCCTTGCGAACTGACTGATATGGGCGGCGAGGATGGCATTGAAGAGGGCTATATGGCCTTTGAGCATTCCTGGGTTCCTAAGGGACCCGGGTGACCTTTCTTCTGGTGAGACGTTGAGGAAGAGGTGCGTCTTCAGACCATGTTTAGATGTGGTGCTCTACGTTGCCATTGGTGTTCGGTCTTAAGTATGCACAGGGAGGACCCACAACAGCTCGGAAATAGGATTGCATCTCCATTTCCCAGAATGTTGCGAAGTCGGTCATCTGTGGGACGGATTCAGTCCAGCGACACCGAGGAACACGAGTACACAGACGGTTGTATTATGATTTGTGTCCCCCGTATCATTTATCCCTATCCACCAGACAGTCAGCGTCTCGTCCCGAGGGTGGGGCACCACCCTTGAGGCATAGTTAATCCACTGGGAAACTTGATCTACCAAAGGAACGGTAAAACTGTAGTGTAACAGCAGGCTGGAGAGTACGCCGATCAATTTGCTGCGTGAAAAATGCATGTAGGACTCAGTTCACAGATCCCTGTCGATATCTGCGCCTGCGAACGCAAAGTCCCACAATTGCTTCCGACAGTTGAGTGTGCTTCCTTCGAAACACTCAGAAAGGAACTCGAGCTTGAATCGCGCATTGTCACTTAAACGTCCCGATGGTCTGGACAAAGTCCTTACCCGGTTGGAACCTTCCGAGCTCGTCTGTGGTTGTGTGTTTAGTCTTCATGAATTTCTAACGCTGGAGAATTCACATTTCTTGGTATTATCTCATTGGTGAGAAGTTCCCTCGGTGTAAAGGCGAGGTTAAATATATCGCCTATAAAACTGCGGGCGGCTTTATTAAATGCAGCCCTGAGAAGATACTCACCTGAAGTTTGCAAAACCCCGAGTGCCTTGTACAAACGAGTAGGAATCACCAAAGGCGTATACATACTTAGTGCGGTCCCATGAGAATGGTCGAGAACTATAAACGTGAGTGATCGCTAGTGTCTCCAACAAGAGCCACTGGAGAGCGAGTAAGGGTGAGATCATGATTTGGGAGGAATGAGATAAGTCGCAGAACCACATTCGGATTTATATATGGAAGTGACCTTCGTCGGGAGACTGCATGAGCGGCCGGGGCACATCATTGCTGCTTCTGCCGTTAAGTATGGTGGTCCGCGATGCATCGACGAGCCAGCACAATAATCGCATCTAGTAGCGAGAGATTTAGAGATTTATATACAAAATACCGATTAAACACGGCAAACACTACAAGGAAATAGGTGGTGGCTGACTAGCTATGGGCCAGGCTTTGTAAATATTTTTCTATTTCTTCTGCCAGAATTCGATGGACATGCTCAGTCGGGTGCTCGTCATCTAGAAAAGTGTGTCATTCTAACTTTCCAGTTGTATGAATGCATACATACTGGGCCAGAACATGGCCTCTTGGTCTGCTCGAAATGGGTTGCACTCTCACTTATTTCTTAACGTGCCGCCGGCGGACAGGTCTGTCTTTGTGGAAACTATCCTAACGGGCCCTGAAGGGTTACGAGAAATGATCAGAAAGTTCGACGAGAAGCTCGCAGCCCGCATTGCGAAATACGCAGTAGACAATCCAGGCAAACCCTGGATATCTTACCGAGCCCGTGATAACGTACTAACAAGTGCCACAGAACAGCTGATCTTGACTTTTTTGCTTCCTCTGTTTTTATGAACATACTCAAAAACCCTCATGACTTTGGGTTCAACGACACTACTACGTATGTATACTTGCTTAGATTGCCTTTCAGAACCACCAGCTGAAAATTGTTGGTAGGTTTCATGCAACTTGTCCAGCAGTTTTCTAGATGACAGTGTTTATGATCTGGACGGAAAAGTGAGATTAGGTTCAAGGCTGCACCACGCTGCTAAAATAAGCTTCTAAATCAGCGTCCAAAAACGCATCAACGTCGGTTATCTGCGAAAAGATTGTAACCACCACAGACATAGGAATGAGCTTACAGTCGCGTTGTTGCATGTATGGCTACAGTCGTTGATACCCATCCACCAAGTTGTCAGTGTTCTTCCTGGAGGTCGAGGAAGGACGTCGGCAGCATAGTCTAACCATTGTCGAACTTGATCCACCATTTGAACAGTAGTATTTCGACGAGGCGATAGCCTGTTTTATGTAAAAAACCTATCAGGGTGGCTACCTCGCTTATGACCCTTTGCACTTACAATGTGCCATCAATATCTGAGCCTCCGTGAGCAAAATCCCACAGCTGTTGCGGGCATGAGGCAAGAAGGCCTTCAAAGCAACTAGTGAGGTATTCTAGCTACCACCAGATGAATTAATGACGCCTCAGGTCACCCTTAGCAAGAACGCACCTAATTTGACCCGCCGGAGCTTGTCTAAACGGCTTCTGAACATTCATCACGATGGAGATCCTTGTTGTAACCCTACCCTGTTGGGAATAATCCGGTTGGAAAGTTATTGTTCAGGTGTAAAAGCAAGCCTTGTGGCATCACCAATGAAACTAGGAAACGTCTCAAGCGAGGATACGGAACTGGTGGGAAGATCACCGATTTGAAAGAAGGCAGACCAAAAGTGCCAGGAACAAATGAATACGAATCTCCAAAGGCGTCCACATACTTGATGTGATCACAGTGAAAGCTTTGTATCGGACGGGAGGTCGAAAGAGCCGTGGAGGCAAGAATTAGCAAGAGAATCATCCGAGCAGAAAAGTACTGTCGTATGTCCCCAGTTATCGACAAACTGAGAGGTTACATTTATTTATAAACCCCGTCCCTTGGTTGAGAAACAGGTTCTTTATCTGGATCTTGCGGCTCTCAATTGGTGGCGGTTCTCGAGATGTTTGCCACTGGGTTTCTCGAGATGTTACACAGGGTACTTCTCGGGAGACTCCTCGTCCCAGGCATGTGAACCGGGATCATGAGCAGTCAGTCTTGAGCCCTACGGGGTTGAAACTCGTCATATGGACTCGTAAAGCAGGGAGATCAAATAAGCCTGAGATAAAAGTCAAAGCTCGTGGAAGATTGGATTTCTAAGGAGACCTAAAAAGTAGCGCCTGTTTGCTTGGTGGTCGGCCGTTCGGGTTGGTGAATGATGAACCCGAACACATCCGTGGCAGGGAGTGCAAGATGCCGCAGGATATTCATGATGGCGTTGCGGCCTTGGCGCATTTTTCATTAAAGGTGAGGAAGTCGTACAAGGGTGTTCAACGAATGGAAGGGAAAGATGACTTTCTGGGACTTTTCCAAACCGTAAATCGCTTCACCTTGTTTTTAAGATGAGGTAAAACTAATCGCTTGCAGCTGGCACCAGCTGCATAGTGACTACAGGCGCCTCTAGGTACGGCATGAATTTCTCGTCTTGTTTAATGCTATGACCCCGATGGCTATGGCAAATGACGACAGAACTCCGTAGAGTTCAGGGTACGGTCTATGAATCAACTATCTCTTATGTAATGCACCGGGCACTACCGAGGAAGGGTCGACCACATGGGAAGTGGTGACTAGGACAGGCGACAAGGTCACAGGCGATGGTGCACTGTTGGAGTATGTGCACCGATACTCAAAGCTCAAGCGTTCGTCTAGATGTTCCGCTACAAACGGAAAAGCCAGCCACTGAGCCAGTAGCACTGAAAATGTCATCATCAGGTCGTAGCATCCCTAACCCAGGAGGTGCATGCTCGATCCATGCCCATTCCGATGTCTGAGTGGGGGTGCCATCGAAAGGATGCGGCGCTCTTGTTCTAACGAGTGTAGTTCGTCACTACTATGGCATGATTCATTAAAAGGTACACACTGCCTTGTGATTCAGGGTGTGGAGTATAATCAAAATGGATTGTATCCCACGAGTACATGTAAGATTCGATACAGAAGCTGTAAATAAAGACCTGGTCCTTGCGACACGGAGGGATTCCTGTAAAATAAGGAGAGTCTCCTAGAAATTGAATTAAGTGTCCTAGGGGTTTTAGTGGGTAATCAATAATTCATTAACAAAACTTTAGGCGACGAATAAAATAAGAAGAGTCTCACACTAACTGGAAGGCGTGTCAGCCATTTTCTCAGGGATAGACATCACTAGCAGACCTCCAGTGCAAGCATGTCTGTCAGCCACCAAATGCCATATTGCTCCATCAAAGCCGAAGAGACTCTGGTATGGAGTGATCCAGCTTCGATTCTCACTGGAAAGGGAAACCCGCCTGCTTTGATTAATAGAGTAGGATGTAAGTGATGAGTTTTTAAGACCCCCGCTCTACGTACCTGTGCCTAGAAGACACCACGCACTAGGTGCATTATGGGGTTCAGTCCTGATATATTGCCCCACCGGCGTGTAGCCTGAGACACTTCCGCCTGCTTTCTTCTACACAGTAGCCATGAATCTACAGAAACGCTACAACTGGTTCAAGACTCCTTGTCTTCGCCGTTGCTCTAGGAACTGCTTATTATATCGACGGGTCTAAGGCCAATCAAAACGCTCCCCAATTGCCACGAAGGCATGGTTCTCTCGTATCTGTCCCATTCGCTCCACGCTTCACAGGTTGTTGTGATACTGTGGCCTGAGCCAAGTTCCAATATTACTGGTTCCATTTCCTTTGAACAAAGTGACAAAAATGGTCCTGTCACCGTAACAGGAGACGTGAAAGGTTTGCCAGCAACGCCAAGCGTGGCTTCCACGTCCAGTGAGTATATGCGCTTAGTCTTACATGCATATCTGATTAAATCACCACCTCTTCCTAGCCAATGGGGCGACTTGACTGATGGCTGCACTTCCGCCGGCGCTCATTTCGATGCCTACGGAAAGACTCACGCTGGACAGTGTGACGCGGGTCGCCATGTTGGGGATGTTGGCAATATCCAGTCAGATGACAAGGGAGAGGCCAAGTTCAGTTTCACACCGACAAAGTAATTTCCCTTAATGGCGTCAATAACATCATCGGGTGAATTTGAGTCTGATTGTGAAAGAGTTTCGGGATTGATATCTGCTTCCAGTCGTTCCATTGTCGTACATACGGTGAGCCCGTTCCCTTGGTCTTGCCAATGTCAATAGGCTCGGTTCTTACTCTTGCGTTCAGGGTACCGATGGCCAGGGCGGCAATGCAGAGTCGCTCAAGACAGGCAACGCGGGCGCCAGGACTGCTGGTGGTGTGAGCGGTACGTCGGCCTTCACGCAAACCCCTAAAAGCACACCTCACGGTTACGTTCTAGGTCTTGCTCAAACAAAGTAGTGGCGTGCGATTTTTCACTATACAATGCTGTTGTATTGACACAGAAAGAACTACAATCGATGTCGGCTCTTATCTGTAAATGGTTCATTGGCACTTTAGGGACAGATATCAGTTTTTCGTTTCCAAACCAACGCCAAACTAGTTGCCTACCTGGTAGTAGTAAGGGGGAGCGACGGCAATGCAAGTATATGGGCTAGCACAAGTGGTAGGACCAGTCCAGCCATTTCCTACAAAAATGGGTTACTGAGTGTCATGTCCGACATACGAGTGACGTACCTCCACATTGTCCCCATTGAGATTGCGTGGGTCCCGAGGGAGTCGTGGTGGTCGGTATAGAGGACGTGGGCTGGCTTGTGGTTGTTGAGCTGGTTGTGGAGCCTGTGCTGGTTGTAGGATCTGTGCTGCTGCCGTCGCCAATAGCCGTAGTGATAGGTCCATCCTCAACGTAGACACCGCTGAAGTACCAGTCCTCAGGGGTTTGGTTGGTCACAAGACGGAGGACACCGAGATGCCAGTCAGCAGAGTTGGTGGAGGTGGAGGCAGAGATGTTTTCAACGACTTTGCTGAGGGGTGAAGATCCTGTGGAAGCCCAGAGACCGACGGTGCTAGCGGAGAACTGTATAAATGACAATCAGAAGGTATTTCCTGAAGATGATATATGCTCACGTTAATGTCATAGGCAAAGTTGAACCAGGTATCAGCGGTGAAGGGGGTGCTCCACTTCTCGACGCCACCGACCATCCATACAAGGTTGCTGGGGTTTGAGCCAACGCCGTATTTCAACTACCAGATAACATCAGCAACCCTGTGTCGAACCAAGAAAAGATGAAACGTACCTCAGTGAAGTGGCTCTCAAAGAAGCAGACTTGGTGCTCAAGAGTTGGCTGCACGAAAATGATCAGCATGCCGAGGTGTCAATAGGCGCCAATAAGGACGTACGTCGGGTGCATTGGTGCTGCTACGCTTCACGGAGAAGTGGTAGAACAAGTTGCCCGTGCCAATGTTGGAAGAGGTCTGGGGAATCAACTCGGTACGCTCCATGGTCTGGCCGTTCCAGTTAGAGGTGCCGTCGATGGTCATCTTGATACCCCGCAGCTCTGAGGTCATGGCAGGGTTCTTGTAGCTGGAAGAGACATCAAGGTAGTGGGAGGTGGGCTGGCTGCCATGGATGTACTTGGAAGCTTCGTTCGGTGAAGGCTTCTTAACATAAAAACATTTGGCTTACCCATTGATAGGAGCCAACTTCGTTAGACCAAGACCCTGGAGTAAAGCTGAGTAAATGAAACAAGTATATAATTGCTTCATGGGCTTACATTTGTCAAAGTCGTCGGCGCTGGCGTAGTTGTTGAAGCTACCGTCCCAGATCTTAGTACCAGCACTGGCACCGAGAGTCAAAGCGGAAAGAATGGCCCAAGTGAGTGCAAACATCTGTAGGCAGTTTAGTGGTGAATTCGACTCTCGAACGAATCCTTAAGTATCCCAACACCAGTGCTGTTGATCAATGTCGGCAAACTCTCGCATTTTTGAGAAGTTCGGTGGGGGGAGAAATATCGGATTCGGAGAAATAAACTAAAGGGGTTGTAATGTGTTGCGTCGTCGGGTATAACACGAAGGTCACGCGCAGACGGGGTAGTATTTATGTTGTTATAGCACATATGCGAATAGTCTATGAGTTAATCCGAGAGGGTATCAAAAGTGCCACAAAGTAAGTAGACAAAAAACTCCGCACTGGTATCAGTTATTCCGTTTTCTTGAACATCCATGATGTCCACCACGATTTCCTGTTGATTTGGGATTTCGTCGCCTCCGTCTGTTCCTCCAGGATACGAATCATTTTGGCGGTCTCTTCCTCCGCTAGAACCTCACGGAATATTGCACTGGAAGCGGGTAGGTTCTGCGATCGTGATGGACGTATTCTGAGGTGGTCCGACGGTTCCATTGGCGCCTGCGAGGTTGAAGCGTGCGCTGGATCTGTGCTTGCCAAAGGTCGTGTCTCATGACGGAATCCCAATTCGTGATCAGAAGATGTGCGCTGTATAGGTGGGGAAAGTTGTAAGGAGGACATGATGGAATGTGTGCGACTGCTCCCCTTCCCATCAGACGCGGAGCGTAGGGATGAAATAGGCACGCCCAAGAAGTTGCGCCGGTGACTACGTCCGGAAGCAAGGCTAAGCACACTCCTTTCCGCACCACCCAAATTCCCACGGTAACCTGATGCCCTTCGCGGTCTCGCAACGTGCTCCACATCTGCTTCCCCTGCCTGCACTCGCTTGGCGATAGCCGCTGGTAACTCGATTTCTTCCATGCCATCAGCCTCGGAAAGATCATGTGCGACCGAGACCGGCGAAGTAGCGTTGTCTGATGGAGTCACCACCGGACTGGAAGAAACATATGACGTTTCTCCGGGAGATTTTCTCTCCAGAAGGCCAATCGGGAATGTTCCTAGTTGTCCAGCTGCAGGTTCGACTGTCAAGGATGCCTTCACGTCAACCGTGTCATCCAAGTTCAGTAGGCCACAAGGAATGCGGGGCAACCACAATACATTATCAATTGCCCGGGTATAAAACGGATTGTCGTAGGGTAAATCTGGTGTTTCTTGATCGTCCCATGGGATTGGCATTGGATGGGGCACCACAGGTTTGTTATCGTGGACTGGAATAATACAGGGACGAGGTTTCCGAAGATGTTTGACTGCCTCACTTGATTGGATTTGGGATTGAGGGGTTGAAGTTTCGACGACAGGGCTGTTCGTTATGTAACCCAATGTTGGTTGATCGATGGACACAGAGTTCAGTCGGGAAAACGTCTGTTCGTGTGCTCCAAAAGGTATTGGTAGGCGTCTTTGAGGTTGGTGTCCACGGTGGCGCACGGAACTATATGTAAAATTAACCCAATCAGGGAGTTTCCAAGTTTTGAACGGTGAGGCTCGTCGAGAGTGTTGGTGGTTATGTTGAACCAATCCATTCCCTTCTAAATCAGGGGACGCCGCTCTAGTTTCGGAGCTGATCTGGTCATTTTCACTGGAATCTTTGGCAGGTTGTTTGTTACAGAGAATATCTGCTTCAAGAATGTCTTGGCGCTCGAATTGCACACGACACATTCTTGTCAAGCTAGCAAACAACATTTATGTGTTGCACGTATCTTAAAAGGTAAAATTCACTTACAGTATCTTGACTGTAACGGTAAATGCAATCAAAAACGCGGAGAGCCCAACATTGGCTGTTTTCTTTAATACAACCATATAGGCAAGAAAAACAGCCTGTTAATGTGCGGATATCAGCAAGCAGAAGAGCCAAGAATTAAAGCGATGTACCTGAGCTAATACGAGACCTAAGATGTATTTAGTGTTGGTGTGATTCCGGGCAACATCAAACTTACCATCCAGGGAATATCGAACAATTCGTATAAGAATGAGATGGCCATTTCCTTCGTAATTCTTGGCATAAACATGGATGAGCTGCGAAATGTGTTAATACATTGATTTGTGTCACAGTGCGACGGCTGACTTGATTCTTAATAACGCCTACAGAAGAGTCAAGGACTTGCGATAAAGTCGTTCGAGCATGAGGACACACCATATTGAACAAAGAAGTACAGGGTGCCAAATGGCAACACGAATGGGTTGAGCACTGAGAATAACAGGAGGACATGGATAACCAACATGTGGTTAGGAAGCCAATCTAAAGCGAATGTGAGTTGGGAATCAACACGCGTATCAGCACAAATTCACAGTAGAAGTTAAATGTACGGGGGCGGATCCCGACCGCTCTCTTGCGTCTATGCGAAGTTATACTTTGTTGGCAAGAGTCACTAGCACCGAGGATGGCCACTCACGGTGTAATTTGGCTCCTTGTAGTAGGATACACAAGAAGGGGGAGCTGTGCGACAGTCAGGATTATAACCCAAATCTTGGCGGAAAGGTCACTGACGCCGACTACAAAGGCAAACGTCAGGAAATCGAAGAGAGAATAATTAGAGGGTTTCTTACAAAGGGCCAATTCAAAACCCCCATGCATAGCGGTCGTAAATATTACTATCGGTCGACAATGAGCATGACGAGTGGACAAGGATACCGACACTTACACCAGCCAACGTAAAAAGGCCCGGCGGTTGGGAAACTACCGGCAACGATCTTGATGACATCTGGCGGGGTCGTAGATCGAAAAGACTGGAGGAAAGATTGCAAAGCCGCGGTACCAACGCAAAAGAAGACAAGGACGTTCACAATCAAGAACTTGTAATACCGAACCATGATACGGTCGTGAAGACTAGAAAGAGTCGTGATCGTGTGTGCCTTTTTCGCGATAAGTAGAAGAATGAGAGGAATGAGGAGAGCGAGCAATGCCACGAGAAGAGTAGGCAGGAAGGACTGGATAACTTCGGATTGCCATGGATGATGATCTAAGTATCGTTTCTAGAGTGAAGTGAGCCAGACAATTCAAGGACCGAGAACGGGATATTTACCAAGCTCGGCCAAAATAAACTAATGTTCTGAATGGAAACCAAACCGACGAGAAGGGACACGGGAAATAGCCAAAATAGTGTGAAACCCCTGCAAACCAGTCAGACAGCAATCAATGCAGGGTGTGATGCAAACACACCAAACACCAAGATTGACGACCCAATCCTTGACGAACTGATTAAGGACGTCAGTGTTATATTCCAATAAACGTAAATCCCACGTACCTCAGCATTGATTGATGACTTCATAACCCGTATCCAATCCAAATCGCTGTACATTGGCGCCAAAGTAACCAAACACGCGAGAGGATTATTGGGATGGACGGCCAAGTATTTACATGCTCTCCGTGCATCATCGGGATCAGCGAAAGTGACGAACGCTGTTGACGCAGGCTCGAAATCTGTTGGGAGTTTGGAACGCTGTTCCGTGATATAGGTGGTCAAAAGGTTCAGCTTGGCAGTATAATAATCGATAGTCGGTACTATCTGTCCACGGAACGCATGCTCGAGGTTGACCAATGGCTGGTAAGCATCCAGGCTACTTCGCGGCAGGCTCAAAAGAGCATCCCAGATCGTGGTTGGCGAAGGTTTGTGTCGTGGAATAGGAGGATATTCTGGACCAGATGTTGCATCAGAGTTGTCTGACTCTGACCCTTGAGTTCGTAATTTTCTAAAAGCGTGCTGCGAAGTCTGAGATATCGCTTTCTTGGAACGCGTGGTGAACGAGTCTTGCAGCCCGAACTCCTCCACAAATGGTCCCAAGACCTTGATTAATTGCTCCATGCGTGCTTCTTCATCCGGGGTTTCCTCCTGTGTGCCACTCTCTAGATCCACGGCAGCCGACCTGCGCCGTCGAGCAACCTCTGTAGCCTTGGAAGGGCTATGCGCAAGACGCTTCCTTGCCAACTTTCTCTCCATCGCAGCTTTGACAGCTGTGAGGGTCTTGTTTGCCAGCTTGATATGGGCCGTTTCAAGGAGGCGAAGGACCTCTTCGCGCCGCTCCATCAACGATGCTAGCTCGGTCATCTTACGAGCAATGACGACTCGCTCGATGATCGGTTTCACGAGTTCCTCTTTAGGGTCGCGAGGAGTGTCCTGGGTGCTGACTTCGGTTGATTGGGACCTTCCTCCATCGTTGCCGGGAAGCAAGGGGTTGATGTGTGCGGGTAGGCGTTTTGCACGATTGAAAAGAAAGGCAAGTGACTTGTTGAGGAGACCTGGTTGTGTCGATGATGTTATTCCCATGGATGGTTTTTCGACTTTTCGGCTCATATAATATTCAAAATACTCCTTCAAGTCCTTTTCGTTTCTTAGGCTATGGGGAACATTGGAGACCATAATAGTGCGACAGCGAAATCCTCTTTTGGGGTGATTGCGATCCTGGAAGGGGATATCCGCGAATCCGTACTGGGGGTGAGGATGGGGATAATAAGGAGAATCAGGTTCATTGTCTGGGCTGGTTTGGTTGGCAGCTGCGTCGATCTCGGCAGAACGAAGCTGAAAGGCTCCGTGGCAAATCCACAGCAGGATTGCCACCCATGAAAGAGTGATCCAAAATAATAGACAGATATGAATCCATAACAGTGATAAACCGGTTGATGTGCCAACGAGAGAGGATATAGAGGCACGGGTCATAGACTTCCGAGATATGCTGGCATCTGAGAATCGTACATGAATAGGGAACAAAATAGGAAATGTCGTCAGTGTTTGAAGGAGCGCAAAGTAGACTGTAGAGACGATTAAGGTCGCTGATAATGAGACTTAAGCTGGAACTTACAACAGCCCCGTAAGAAGCGTGTATAGAGTGTTGCATCAATACCTCTCAGCTCAAGCATCTTGGCTTCCGAAAAGGCCACAACCTGCTTCACCCAAGAAAGGGGCCATCCTGCAGGGGACGGAGGCGAGGGGATTCTTCCGTTTCATATGTGAGCAGTGCTTCAGGCTGACAGGAAGCGAGGAACTAACCTCGCCCAAGACCGTCCTTGATAGAGACTTAAAGAGACAGCGATCAACCGGTTAGAATTGGAGGTTTGATGGCAAGGAAGCTCGAACGCACTATCCAAACTCCCAGGACTCTCGACTGCCCAGCTGCTTCTCTGGGTGGTATTCACCCCGTCGCTTTCTCTTCATGAGTTCATGTGCGCTGACACATAGCACGGTAATGCCAAGCGCGATCACAGACTGGTTGATGAGGCCACTAGAATAGGTAAAGATGTGAGAGACAGGGGCGCCAAAAGAAAAAACACAAAGTACCTGTAGCTCTTTGAAAATGGCCGGGTCTGGATGTCACCCATGAAAAGGGGGAGCTTCAGACAGGCAAGGTAGCTGGTGGGTCGTGAAGAAGGGCGGCTGACATGGAAGTCTCCATGTCAGCCCACAAATGGTAAGAGCATCATCATCCTTTTAGCACTCCACGTGAACAAGCTGCTTCCGAGGTGGCACCCGAGGCCGACTTAGAGCATTATTTATTCATCCGAGTCGAAATGCGAAGCGCACATTCATGAGACATACTATTCTAAAGCTCACTGTCGCATTATTATGTCCGCATAACCTATGCATTACATCTGTCTACTTGGTCCTCATGATGCGAAGCTTGTGTGGCTTGTAAACAAAGTTCTCTGCATAGTTCTTGGGAGGAATCCTCCTGATGGGTTCCGGCTGACTATACCAGTCATCAACAACATCTCGAGTGTAACATGAGGCCAGAGACTTACACGTAGTAGTCCCATCCTGGTTAAGAGCAAGTGAGGTCATGTACCACGATTAATTATGGGAGTAGAACAGACCTTGCTTCTCTGCGAAATGGATAGCATCCTCCTTGGATCGGAAAGAAAGTCGCGTTCCTTGCATGTAATCCGCGCTAAAGCGAAGTTTCATCCTTAGACTATTGGCCCTGCTTCGGGGACTTACGAACTGGCCCATCCCATCAGAGGGTTCTCCCAGCGACTTCCACCAGGCAAAATATCAAAGTCGAGACGCCAGCGCTCGGTCTTGCCCGAACCGCTTTGCATGGTGTTCCTTGTGGGTTGATAGATGCGCACAGAACGGTGTCTAAGCTGGCCTAGCTTTCATTAGTAGAATGCCAATGACCAAGTGGTTACTCACTTGGAGCACCACTAATCACATCTGCAACCAAAACTTCGCGGACAGGTTCCGGCGCGACAATCTCCGACGTTTCTTTCTTTGCAGCAGGGGTCGAATCATTGGCCATACCACGACTAAGAGTTGAGACGCATTGTAGTGGTGCCTTTTTGTAGGCAGATGTGGCCTGTACACAGGCACGAAGGAGGGACATGGAGGTTGGATCAGGTCAGAGCTCCCTGCACTAGCACAACCAGAGTGCTCAGTATTTGCATGTGTTTGATGTACAAAAACATATTTCTCTCTTGTCAATTTTATTACAACCGACCTTAGCTCAGCCGGCAGAGCGTCAGACTGTAATTGGATATTAATCTGGGCCACCAATGGCATCTGAATGTCGCCTGTTCGAACCAGGCAGGTCGGATTTTTTTTTACCTGGGCCTTTTCCCATCAAGGACTGCCGAGTACAATCTCTTTTGGATTCAAAGGTCCTACGACTTCCAACTACCTCCAGCGGCGCATCAATTAGTCCCTAGGGCTTTACTCACGTGGAGTGATCTTGTGCAATTGTCAGTTTAATTACACCTTAAGGTTGCCCTCGAAGCATCACAACAGTATTCATCCCACCCTTGCCACTGTGTCAATGGGAGGGAGAGAGCTTTCCATGTTGGTAGGTGTTTTAGGTCATCACCCGTCATGAAAACCTTGATCAACAGGGTATCATATGAAACTACATGGACAATATATATGAATACAAATGCAATAATATACAACATCTTGCAGTCATTGGAGTGATTCAAAGTCCCGTGAGTATCCCAATACAACCCAAAACCCAATTAGATATCAAATCCTACTATTTTCGTCACAGGTTTTAATGCTAGTACAGGACCTTGATCCTTGGTAACACCATTTTGTGCATTACCAGTAACTGGTATATCGCCGCCTTCTGAGCTCTCGCTTTCTGATGGCCGTCTTGTTCTCCCTAGTCTCCCAAATATGCTCATCCGGGTCACCGTTGCACTTGGAGGTTTGTATGATGGACCAGCTTTGAGTGATTGAGCGCTTCGTTCTAGCATCAACACGAGTTCGGGGCTGAGTTCCAGGTTGAATAAGTCCACAATGTAGCGTCGTACAGGCAGACGATATCGTTGCGTTGAGAGCATATGTAACGCCCGATAAAACATGTCGGGAGAGCTGAATGCCTTCCGATATTCTGGGCGAGACCGAATCCTGACGCAACATCAGCTACCATAGTACTTGAGGTGAAAAGGAGGTGCCATACTTTGCCAGAGTCCGTGAGGCAGCATTCGCAATGACAGTGTTAGCCATATTTTGCATGGCAGTCACGATCTCGATTTCGTAATCGAGAACGGGTGGTACTAGGCGATCATCCTTTTTTTCAGGGATGAATTGCTTCCAGGTCGGAATCTACAACCAACTTCAGCCTTTGTTCGAAATAATGGTTCTAGATACCAACCGTGATGAACCTCTCAAGGTCTGCAGGCAAACAAACCCCGGTTGGGGTTCCTAACGGTGACAGCGTTGACAGCCAATTGTCATCCTCCAATATTTCAGCACCTTGAGAAGTCGAGGAAATCAACCCTAGCACGAAGAAACAGGTTCTGAGGACATAGAGTTAGGAATGCACTATGATTACAAATCCAGGCGTAGCTCACCCTCGCACTGAAGGAATTGGGGATTTCTCTGCAATCTCCAAAATGACTGGAATGATTTCCTCCTCTTCGAGGAATGGTAGTCCTCCCTCCGTCGCACCAACGTTACCCTAGTGATGACCGTTTATTACAAGACTTATGACGGCTGGCAAAGGCGCATACCACCGCCCAAAGTATGCTCTTCAGTTTCATGATAATCTCCATATCCTCGGACTCCAGGCCGTGCTGGCGGATGACCAGAGCAAATTCCTTGAAATGGCCTTTCTCTTGTAGTATTTGACAACCAAAATCAGTCTTGGTCATTTCGCCGTAGAAGTGCCGGGGCATGGCACCAACAGAGGCCCTAATCACGATCAGCCAGCGTTTATACCAATCGAGAGAATTACTCACAATAAATCCTCCTCATCTTCTGCTACCAGTGCCGTATTGAAGAGTTTCGCAAGGAAAATTTCGATATCGACCACGTACACAAGATTCCGTTCCTACAGAAGTTATCAACGAAAGCTGTGAGACTGATGTTGTCAGGACTCACATGGAACCATGTATCCATCTCCCGATCGATATGCCCTACCTCGAAAAGGTATCTGAAGCCCATTGGCGTCGACATAAACCTACAGCCGTCCCTCAACGGTCAAGATTAGAGGCATGAGAAACAAGAACGCACTTCATCAACAGAGCATCACCGATCTCCCCCAAATGGCTCATAGCAGGTTGCAACTCCACAACCATCTGTAAGAACTCCTTTGACTCACACACTTCCTCAAGGAACTGTACAGCAACCTCAGTGATTTCGGGTGCCGGGTCGTACAGTTGCGTCAGTAACAGTCGCATTGTCCAAGCATTCGCTGTGACTGAATTGCGAATGAGAGTGCCCAGATGCTTCGTTGCGTATAAGCGAATACTCTAAGTGTTCGTTGGTTAAGGAGAATCGGATAATCGACCGGAGGCTCTACCTTGTAGCTTGACGTAAGTGCCTTGGACAAGATAATGCGCGAATGACCGTCGCTGTGTAATGGGGTAACGAGCTTAAAAAATAGCCGAAGAATACGGAGAAAATGAAGGCGTACATGCTGTAATCTAAATTCTCAATGATACCTTTGATGAGATCTTCCCTGCTTCGTAGTTCATTGAGGTGATAAAACGCGGTGAAGACTTTGAACTTCTCAAGCAGCCTAAACATGACATGGTCATTCATACCACAAAATAAAAAAAAAGTAGGAACTCACTCAATTCCTTTTTCGTATTTGCTCAGCGTCCCCAACATCTCAAAATAGCCATACGTCAAGGTTTCCGCTACGCGTTTCTTCGAAAATATAGGATCCGAATCCGGCGGACCATTGAACTAATTAAGAGTCGACAATGAGAAGAAGGCTGGTAGAGGGAGCGAACAAACCCACAGGATCCAATTGCGCAAAACCTCTCACAATCTGGCTCAGGAGTTGATCTTCATTCCCCAAGTAACGTACTCCCTCATTGCTTGACATCAACGTCGTCAATAATGAGCACCCCAGTTTGACCCATCTCACGGTATCCTATCCAATAAGTCAGATCAGGGATGATTCACTTGGGAGCGAAAACCCACCCTGTCCTTCCGAATGTCCGAAAACCGATGACTGAACGGAGAGAAGAATGCCATCAACCTCCGAATGAACCTTGCCTTAATGACCTCTTCCAGCCGTTTTTGATTGTACATCAAACCGTCGACTACATCTTGCAAGGCGTCAGAATTCCACTTTGTGAAATCTTTGGTTTGCATGACCTTGACTTAATCAGCTACATGTTCAGTCACAACTCGTAAGGAGAGACAGACCTGGGTTTCGATGAGAGTAGTCTGAAATGTCCGGTCGTCCATCTGCATGCTCATCTTTGCTTTAACCTGCTCCACCTGTCTTTGCCCACGCCTTACTGCGTCCTCAACCGAGTTCGCACTGTCACAGAAGTCAGTAGCCAGCAAAAGCCTTCCCAGCGTGACATACCGTGGTCGAGAGTTCTTGAGAGGGGCAGTATTGTCCAACCTCGCCCGGTTTCGGTTAAAACTCTCAATTGCTGACAACGCAGATGTTCCAACAATCCGGTGTTCGCCATCCTTGTAATCAGTGGCCATAGAGAAAACTCCTGGTATCGCCTACATGACACCAGATCAGTGCCTCTCGAAAACCCTTACACAGAAACTCCAACACACCTGGATGCTAGCTGCGGCGTTCATTGGTAGCACCCTATTCGCCAGTGCAAGGACCTCAGCCAGGAGTAGAGTTGCTTTCCGCGAAAGACTCGAACCGATTGGTGTCTCCTCAAGCAAGCAGGTGAGCGCCTGAGGGGCATATGTGAGCCTATTGACCAAGATTCACATAACTGACGTACCTCGGAGAGACCGGCTTTCGTTAATACCATTACCAGCAGCGCAAGAAACTGGTCAGTTAGTTTGACTAGTTGATGATGTCGTTCTTGCGTCTCTTGAGCATGTGGTTTCTTTGCGGGCTCCTCCCGCGATTTCCGATACACTAAAAGAGGAATTTATGAGATTGTCACTAGAAAGATAAAACAGCGTACTGGTTAATCTCCTCCCGGCAATAAACGTCTGATACCAATCGGAGGTTTTGATATTGAGGAGTTCAAAGAACATATCCAGGATGATTTCCTGTTTATAATATGAGAACCCGATGCATATTGTCATAGCATAATACCGACTCTTGTTTCAAGAGATGGTATCCGTAGCGTATCAATGACCGAACGTATTGCTTGCATATCGTTGATAGCAAGGTACATCAACCCTGTAATTGACCGTTTAATAAGGAGGGATTCACGACCACCTTCGTTGTGACGCACCGCTCCAGGACCGTAGCATGAACTGTATCACCTTGGAACCGCTCCGCATTCTGTCCGCATGGTCGGGTCCCTTCCCATACGCATCTGTAATCGTAGACAACGCGACCTTGCGAATGCCAGGTGAAGAGCACACCACTATGATAGGAAAGAGCTCACCTCGAGATCACAACCAATCCTCAGATATGCACGCGTCCGAGGCGAGTCTGCGATTTGCAAGAACGCAGCTGTTAACATCGGCATAAGCTCGGCCGGTCCATCACCTAGGACTTGCAACAGGAGGCGAAGGCCGCCAGTACGAGTTAGCGAATCGATGTCAATGAGCACTACGATGAGTCTCGGTTAAAACAGATACTACGACAAGCCTGAATGAACTGCTCACAGATCTCTACCAATGTTTCAATGCATATAGGCCGGAATGGATCATCGATATGTTCCGCAACCGCGATAACCGAACGTAGGACGACATCTGAAATAGGCACAACAGCAGCTCCGCATGGTGCTGACGAGTCCCTATGCGTTGTTCCGACCTCCACGATCGTACGGACGAGCTTGATTGCCTGCTCCTTCTCAATGGCGAACTTGTTATCGCGACTTAGAGATCTATATGGAGGTTTCAAAATGAGCAAGAGAGATGAAAAATCGGGCGGGCGCTTACTTGAGGATGTACCAATCGAGTGCTGTCCCTAACTGCTGGACCGATTCTGCTTCCACCAAAGCGTGCCGTATCAACCGATATGCCGCTGCTCGACATGTTTTGGAACGTTTATCAGCCAAACAGGGTACAATCCTGTTCCAGGTCATATTAACTCGACCATACGTCATACCACCGGCAATGCAGTCATCACGTACGATTTCAAAATGTTGGTGATTTTCAATTCGTAACGAACACGGAGATTTCGCTGCAGGATCTCTATTATTCGATTCATGATCTCGACACGATGCCTGTCCGTTTCGGAAGCTTCAGATGCTTGAGCGTCATTTGCGGCGGAAGTGCTTGGTGCAGAAGATGGGTGGAATCGCGAACGAGCGAGCAAGTCCAGTTCAACGAAGAATTTGTGGGCGCGTTGAAGTGCCGTCCGAAAGTCCTCGCCACCTTCATAGAATGTTAAATCGCACAAAAGGGAAAGGAAGGGAAAAAGACTCAAGACTCAACATACTTCGTTCTTCTCCGTTTCCTTTGCTCCCACCCAGACTCTGCTGCGCCGCTAGTCGTTGTCTCGCTGCGGCAATTTCTGCGTTTTGCTCGTCCCTTATTGCGGCGTCTGCATTTACAGTATTACGAATTGAGAGGCTGGCAAATAACAGCGCAACTTACATCTCTCTATGAGATGGCTAATCGCAGCGATCTTCTTCCGTGCCGTGGCCATTTCGGACTCGACCTTTTTCCGCAGGGGTTCCTAAAGACGCACAATGAAAGACGTTACTCACGCAATGATATAGTTGGCCACGTAACAGCTCACTCTAAGTTCCATCCTCAACAAACTTTCCGCTCCTTCCAGTATACGATGTTCACGAATCAGCTGAACCTCGAGTTCTTCTATCTGTGGTCTGAATCAATATACACACACACAAATGAGGTTTAAGTGTCCTAGTAAGCACCTCCCCAGTCGGGCCAACATCAGACTCCTGAGATGTGTGCAAACCATTGGTCTGCAGTGCATTGGACGCCACCAGCGTAGGGGATGAGAGTGACGGTGATTGTGAAGGAAACGTGAGCTGCGCGGGCATTGCAGTGGGTACGCGGTGCAAAAGCGCTTTGGTCAAATGCACCTGGCAAGAAATAGAAAGAGGTCGACAAAGGAGGAATGGGTCAGTTTGAGTTGTGATTAATGAAAGGATTGATGTTCCCCAGAGACTGCCAAGTAAACAGGCACGTGACCGTTCAAATATGGGCTTCCATCCGGGGTGATTTAGATGGGTGCTGGTTTTCGCAAAGCACATAGGTCTGGAGTTCAATTACCTCGACAAGACAAAGAAACAAAGTAAACGAGTACCATGATTATAGCCGTATGTTTCAGGGCACAGTAAGCACAAGGTAGGTAAAGGACAGACGAGTTCCTGGCCCAGCTTCATAAAAGAACTGAGGGATGACGAAACCTTGCGAATGTAATTGTCTTCAGGAATCATGGAAACCGAGAAAAGGGATCAACTCCCTTTGAAACATATTCATGCGCCCAGTGGTCTCGTTTGCCCTTATGGGTCCAGTATTTGTCATTCACCATTTCCAGCAATATGGTGCCGGGAAGTTCCGAATAACTGTATGTTTAAGGTTCAAGCCACACTGATGCAACTACCCAAGCAACAGTGTGGAACTGGATAACTTCAAGACTTCAAGATGGGTAAGTGCTGCCAGAACGCCGTATGACCTGATGGCTAACCGTTTTCTACGTAGTTCGCTACGCAGCAGCCGCGCTTGCCGCCAACCCCGAAAAAAGTGCGTCTCAAACGTGCAAGTTGTAATTCTGAAATACAAATCCTAATGATATCCTCCCAGCCTCCAAAGCGCGCGGAGAATACCTCCGCACGCACTTCAAGAACATGCGCGAGGTGGCGGCTGCTCTCACTGGTAATCGATCGCATTATGGAGGTGTGGAATGTTGCTTACACGGAATGGACAATAACCAGGTCTCAAGCTGACCAAGGCGTACGCATACCTTAGCGACGTGAAAGACCACAAGCGGGTCATTCCTTTCAGGAGGTTCTCTGGCGGTGTTGGACGAACAGGGCAGGCGAAGGAATTCAAGACCACCCAAGGTGCGTCACATTGAATTTTCATCTAGAGGGTGAATCATCTCACATCTGTCGTAGGTCGCTGGCCCGAAAAATCAATCAAGTTCATCACCCGTCTGTTGAAGAACGCTGAATCCAATGCCGACGCAAAGAACATCAACGTCGAAGACCTCTACATCAAAAACATTGTCGTTCAACAGGCCCCTGTGCGTCCCTGTGATCTTGGAAAGAAATAACATTTGACTGAAATATTATGCTCAGAAAACCCGCCGCCGTACGTACCGTGCTCACGGTCGCATTAACCCTTACCAGGGACACCCCACACATGTTGAGATCATCCTTGCGGCTTCTGATTCCGAGGTGGAGAAGGCGACGGACAAGGTTGTGGCATCTCATCTGAGCGGTCTTAACCGAAGACAGGAGGAGGATTGAGGCAGCGCGTGCATGAGTGAAATGATTATGAGCATTCTACTGGCCCATGTACCCTTACCTACCTATGCATATGTCATGCTGCTCTTGTGTGTGTGCAGTGCAGTGAGATTGTTATTTTTGGAGCACTCTACACAGCATTTTGAGCGTGGGAAAGGCGATAGGTAAGGGATGTGGAAAGACTGCGCAGCCGATTGTGCAGCCAATCGTACATTCTCCCGACAAGCCGACAAGCCACTGCGATCGTCCATGGCCAACCCAAGCAGGTCAGTGGTTGCCCGTCTCTCGTATTTCCTCACCTTTCGTTAACTCGACATAAAGTGATCCAGAGCAGCTCCTTAAACTCACTCGTCAGTCCTTCCACTTTCCCCCGCTCACCTGATATTCACTCCAAACAGTCTCCGGTGCAACTGGCCTGGCCAAGCGCGAACTCCTCAGTCTCCCAGACCCCTTTGCAGTCGTTATTGTCGACGGTGAACAAGTCTGCTCCACCTCTGTCCTTCGCAGAACCCTCAGCCCCCCATGGAACGAGACCTTTGAATTGTAAGCACTACCACATCCTAACGTAGGTAGCCTTGTGTCAACTCTCCCATCAGCGCTGTTCATGTATCTTCCATGATCGCCATCCAAGTATTCGATCACAAGAAATACAGAAAACGAGATCAGGGTACGTTCCTCCCCAGTCTTTCGCTTCCTCGTACCAATCTGTCGCAGGCTTCCTTGGTGTCATCAATATCCCTGCCTCTGAGGCAATTACTCTCGCCCATCAGAACGGTCTGCTCTTTTGCTGGTAGTCTTGGTTCCGAACTGATCTTGGTCGTTAGCCGTCGTAACCAGAGACTTGACAATGTCAAGCAACAACCTTCCTGTTTTTGGAAAACTCACCTTCAGTTTCTCTATTCCTCAGGCATCGCCCTCTACCGCCCCCGTTATTGACCATACACCGTACCAGAACCAAAACTACCCATCCCATTCTCCGAGTACCTCATTTCCCATGCGTCCCCCCACTGCTCCTCCCGTCCAGCTCTCCCAGCAGCACTCTCCCGAAGCAGTCTTTCCACAGCCTAGCCTACCCACCGCGTCTATCCGGCCTTCCACAAGTCATGCCAACCTTTCCGTTGCCAACCGTATACAACCACAAGTGGAGAACCATCGACCGGTATCCACGACCACTGCCGTATCGGGACGCATCACAGACGATGAAAACGGGATTCCCCTCCCACCTGGCTGGGAACGCCGCAGTGACCCACAAGGCAGAACATATTACGTTGATCATAATACACGATCTACAACATGGCACCGACCACCAATCCAGGGTCAGGTGCAAAATCGACCAGTATCACAACATTCAGCCCAAGTGCCCGCTCGCGCCACAACTGTAGTTGCCAATGCAGCCGTAGCTAGCCCAACACACCAAACTGGTGCATATTCCGACATTCCCCTTCCACTCGGGTGGGAAGAACGTCGGACGCCGGAAGGCCGCCCATATTTTGTTGATCATCACACCCGAACGACAACCTGGACTGACCCTCGGCGCACACAACAACAACCCGTTCCTATACCCAGACCCCAGGTTAACAATAACCTTGGACCCCTTCCATCAGGATGGGAAATGAGACTCACGTCAACGGGACGGGTATACTTTGTCGACCACAACACTCGGACAACATCATGGGATGATCCCCGGCTCCCTACCAATGTGGATGACAACGCACCGCAATATAAGCGTGATTATAGACGCAAGGTCATCTATTTCAGGAGCCAACCGAAAATGAGGGTACTACCGGGGAAGTGTGAAATGAAGGTCCGGAGAAATAACATATTGGAAGATAGCTATGCAGCTGTCATGGCCCACACTGGAGAAGACTTGAAGAAGAGACTGATGGTTAGCTTCGACAACGAGGACGGACTGGATTATGGTGGTGTATCTAGGTGAGTAGTCCATTCCTAGACCTTGATGTTTTGATGCCCATCATGAAAATCAGGGAATGGTTCTTCCTATTATCCCATGAGATCTTCAATCCCAGTTACGGATTGTTCGAATATTCAACGCACGACAACTATACCCTACAAATAAACCCCGCATCCGGCATCAATCCCGACCACCTGAGCTACTTCAAGTTCATTGGACGCACAGTGGGATTGGCTATTTTCCATAGGCGCTTCTTGGACGCATATTTCGTGCCGAGTTTCTATAAGATGATCCTTGGAAAACCTGTATCACTAGCTGACTTGGAGGCGGTTGATGCCGACCTGCATCGCTCCTTGGTCTGGATGCTGTGCGTTATCAGTCACTCCTTATGTGCCGTTCACACTTACCCTTTTGGCAGTGAAAACGATATCACAGGTGTCCTGGAAGAAACATTTTCACTGACGGAGGAACGCTTCGGTGAGCTCGTAACCATCGAGCTCAAACCTGGAGGTGAGCATATAGATGTGACGGAGGAGAACAAGAAAGAGTATGTGGACCTCGTGGTTGAATACCGTATCTCGAAGCGGGTCAAAGAACAGTTTGGGGCTTTCATGGAGGGTCTCCTGGAGCTGATACCAAAGGATCTTATCACCGTATTTGACGAGAGGGAGTTGGAGTTACTGATCGGTGGTATGTCCGAGATTGACATGTGAGTTGGTAACCCCAATTCTCCTTGCCCAGAGTTTTAGATTTTTTTTTCAGGGACGATTGGACCAAGTTTACGGATTATCGGGGATACGAGAAGACTGACCAAGTCATTGAATGGTTCTGGCAATGCATCAGATCCTGGCCTGCGGAACGGAAAGCACGGTTACTGCAGTTCACCACGGGAACATCTCGTGTTCCCGTCAACGGATTCAAGGACCTTCAAGGGTCGGATGGCCCTCGACGGTTTACGATTGAGAAATCTGGCGATCCGTCGGGACTGCCACGAAGTCATACATGCTTCAACAGGCTGGATTTACCACCCTATCCAGATTACGAGAGTCTGGAGTCGAAGTTGTTGTTTGCGATCGAGTACGTCCTTTCATCCATCCATCCCTTTGACATCCTCTTACACCCTTACCAGGGAAACAGAAGGTTTCGGACAAGAATGATTTCCCTCCCTTTTTTCTTCACTTATGGTCCTACAACAACACAACAACACAATCCACGGCTATACACTGCGATCCCTTCACGTTATATGGTTGTTTATTATCCTCCACCCACTTTTTTTTCCCGTTTCAATACCACCTGTACTCAATCTGCTCTGTCCTTGTATTACGACATTATCAGGATGTATATCTCCACTACATTTTATTGTCCACCAGTTCTCATCGACTTTCTGGCCACTTCAATGACTACTTATGGCCACGCATAGTTGTTTAGCATACAACGGTTAATAATAGAACGCCATGGCTTGTCGGAGCTTGCCCCAATTATGGCACCTGGCACCATCCATTGAGATATTGAAGGACCACTCTCTTCACGACAACAACGGTTGTGACCATCTCATCAGAAATCTGAACATCGTGTTAACCTGACCTCGAGAGGTAGCAGGCATTTGGACCGATCCCTTGCCTTTTAGAAATTCCCAATTCATCTTATGAAACTTTTTGTCCTGACACAAAGTACGCGAAGTCGTTTTCCCAGTATCTCATCAACAAACCCACACCACGGGTCATCATAAGGCTGGATATGCCTGTTAATTATTCTCCTACACACCCTTCGAATCTTGGCTTGAGCAACCTAGTGGCGTAGCTCCCAACATCCCGGTCGACCGCGTTCATCCATGTCTTCATGGGGTTGGGTATAGATGAGCCCTGGCAACCTGATGCCTCTGCTCTGGTCCTACTCAATCGACTACAACACTTCGCCACTGCATTAGAGGTTCTCCAGTTCGAGCTCCTTGACAACTCCGACCGGGCATCGCAATACTCCTCTTAGCCTAACAACCCCGCTCAAATAGGTTCTTCTACTTGAAGGGCTTCGGCTGTGTACTCTTTTTGCGGTGCAAGCACCAAACCTGTACCGATTCAACTGAAGGCTCTTGGGAAGTGTACATGTTTTCTCTATCGAAATTCTATTCCCTTGGAACAGATTTGCGCATATCTCCACCGACAGCATACCATGTGATGAGTTTCTTAGTGGGGGTGAATACAGCGTTGACAACATTGATGTCGGACAGGCACTCACCCCGTACGTTGGTTCAGTCTCTGTTTTTGACCTGCATCGATACAGTAGACGCTTCCACGTCCCCTTATATGGACAACCGAATTTCCCTGATACAACAAAAACCGGTAGATAAATCGTTGCGATACGGGCGTTGACTTCTGACCCGAGCGCCAATAATATATCAGATCACTCTGTCAGTACTTGGCAGAGTCATTCATTACATCTGCAGCTGATCCGAGAACGCCTTTCGGGTTATCTTAATGCGCGGGTTTGTGGCAGGCTATGTTGAAAATGCCTAACGACTAACCCATCTGTCATCAGGGAATTCGAATTGACACCAGCACTACGTATCAAGTTGGAATGTTATACATACGGCATCCTTCAACACAAAGAACGTCATCTTGAAAATTTCATGAGAAAACAGTCGTATCAGGTGGAAGGCCTGAAGCAGAATGATCCGTGTGTTCGACAGCTGGTGTTCAAATACTTCTCACATACTATCCCTATCGCGAGGTAGCTCTACTTGAGGATCCGGATCTAAAAGTTGATTATTGTGGACTTTGTGTTGGCTTGGAGGTGGACGTCAGAGGCTTTTGAAAAAAAAAAGAAAAAACAAAGAAAAAACAAAAACAACAACTCCATTTTGAAAAACTAGATCAAGGTGCGCCAGACGTTCGCGAGACGACTATTACAAGCATACACTATAAGATACCCAAACAACAGGAATGAAACACATTAGCTCGTCGCTCGTCCCATGCCGTTTGTCAACCAGAAAAAAAGGGAAATAAAATACCTAACCAACATCATCCCCACCGGCGCCCGAACAATATATTTAATGCAAGGAGGAAATTGCAGCATTGGCAGCACCAAATGCATCCGAAACCGAAGAGGGCGAGGTAACATCGTTCCAGTTCGACCCACCGACGACCACAGTGTTTGCACCGAGATCAGTACCAGTGAACCCGAAGTTGTCAGTCGAGAGCGAACCGTCGGGGAGGCAGATGTTGCCGAAGTGCCCAGCAATGGCACTGTCGAAGCCAACCGCGTGGTTGGAGACGCGGTGGATGTCATTGCGGAAGAGACCGAGGCTGGCATGGAACTGCTCGAAGACAACCGTCTGAGTCTCAACCTCACAGACTTGTTCGAGGATGATCCTCTTGGCCATTTCCTGAAGGACGAGGAGACGCTGTTGGATGATCTCGATGGCCTGGGTGTGGCAGACTACTTGATTTTCCTGGACAATTTTCTGGGAGAAGTGGACAGAGCTGTCAAAGTTGTCGACTCCATAGAAGTTGTCGAAGCCGTTGAAGGACGGGATACCGTGCCAGTTGTTGAAGGAGATATGGTCGCCGCGGGCAACTGATTAGATATGTGTGTATCAGTGATCAATGAGACTTTAATTGGTTCGCAATGGACTTACCGATATCCGTGGTGGCGGGAACGGGCTTGGCGACAACGCCAGCGATGTAGGCAGAAACAACAAGGAGAGTAGAAGCGAGCTTGGCGAACATTGTGAACGTGTAAAAGTTGGATGGATAAAGACTTTATAGCACGGTGAGCATTATGTTCTATGCTCTGAGAAGGTGGAAAAAGAACATACCTAGTGAAGAAGGACTATGTAAAGTCGACTCGAAAAGAGAAAGAGCACAGGTGCCCTGTGCCTAAAGAAATCAAAGAAGAGAAAGGAAGAAACAAACGAACTTATGCTGAACCTCGGTCGATTCGGCCTGCCTTTATACATTTCTGAGAGTTCGATTACTCTCGTCTTTCAGTAGACAAGAAACACAAAATCGGTAAGCTGGCAGCGCCTGTGCCGCTGAAACCATGGTTATCCAACACACTAATCTAACTACCAGTAAGAATGAGGTTTCGATGGGTTGACCTTGGGCGCGAGAGTTGAGTACACTGACTGATTAATGATTGATACTTCTAAAAATGAGTTTGATGGGAATTATTTCCTGGGGGTTAGCCCAGTCCGACATGTGGCTGTGATCGTCCAATCCCTTCATATTTTCGCACGCTCGATATTTATCTTGCTTCCTAGATGGTCTGTAAGACAGCCTGCGTCTAGGAATGTCTTTGTTAGAGGCGTGGCTGCCCGCCTCAATCAAGTAGCAGTCAGGATGGAATGATTGATGTGATACTCGGGCGCGCACCTTCTGTTGCTAATATTGCAGCTTTATTTATCTAGCTCGACAGGGGTCTTAACGTCTATGTACGAATGTTTAAAACGGACAGGTCTAAGTATACGGCCCACAGTCTCGGTCCTAACGCATGGTACGTTATGACTACGGTGGTGTCAGCGATGCGCGCGGGATGATAGACGTCGATAAATGTCACTAACGCTTCTGTCAGTCGACACCCTGGGAGAGCCAAGTCCTGAGAAACTAAATACCCTTCAGTGAAAGTCGTTTCACTAGAACCTGCCAGTTCCAGCCAACTTATCTCAAGCCATAATATCATCTTCAGGTACTGTACAGCCAAGGATATGTTAGTAGATGATTGTCAAGACCTCCCGGATGCCATTCGAGTTTGACCAACAGACATATAGGGTCCTTTTCTCAGTGTAGACGCGAGGTAGGCCATCATAACTTTAAATATCTTGGCAGGTCTGAGGCTGCGAGACGACGTGATGAAAAAGAAGTTCGAGTCAGTAGACTACACGGTAGTAAGACTGCCAGAGTCAGCACCTACGTGGTACCAGATCTGGCCAAGTCCACACCTTCATACATCATGATCATATAAACTCATGCCAACCGCTCCGAGCACTGCGGAGTGTTGTTGTATGTGTTTATGATATGCGGAGGCATTATGAGGAGCGGAATTGATGAACAGCTTTTGGCAGGAGGTTGATGAGGATAATTCAATGCTTTCAGCCCAAACAGAAAGGGTGTTGAATAAGAGGGTGCGGTCGACATTCTAAGAGACGGCAATTACAAAGAATCGAGCATTAGACTACCAGGCAAACTATTCAAGTCCACGGTATCTATGGGGGGCTGGTGGTAAGCATGAAGGCGTCCGCGAATCTACTTGCTTTTCACAGCACTAAACCACAGTTAAGAAAAGGAGCGTATTAAGTTGTTTAGTGCGGAGACGGGATGGCACTCTGAGCAGCGTCAAAGGCAGCAGAGCAAGAAGCCGGGGAAGTTTGATCGTTCCAGTTGGAACCACCAACGACAACAGTGTTGGCGCCGCAGTCTGTGCCTTTGAAGCCAAGGTCGCTGTTGGAGAGCGAGCCATCGGCATTGCAGATGTTGCCAAAGTGGCTAGCAATGTTACTGTCATAGCCAACAGAATGGCCGGAGGAGCGGCTCAAGTCATGGCGGAAGTTACCAAGGCTAGCATGGAATTGCTCAAAGACAACGGTCTGAGTCTCAACCTCGCAAATTTGCTCGGTGATGATACGCTTGGCCATCTCTTGGAGGACGAGCAAGCGTTGTTGGATGATCTCGATGGCCTGGGTGTGGCAGACTACCTGTTGTGCTTGAACGATGGTCTGGGTGAAGTGAGCAGAGCCATCGAAGTTGTCGACTCCATAGAAGTTGTCGAAGCCGTTGAAGGCCGAGATACCATGCCAGTTGTCGAAGGATGGGGAGGTACGCACAGCTAATGGGGTAATACCCATCAGAAGTGGCCAAGGGGAGCGGATCAGTAGACGGCTTACCGAGATCCTTGCTGGTGCTGGTGGGTGCCGAGAGGACGCCAGCAATCATAGAAGAGGCAAGAACGATGGTGGAGGCGAGCCTGGCGAACATGTTTGAACCTGGAGAAATAAAGAAAAGTTGCTTGGCGAAGGGCGAAATACAAACTATACACGCATGAGGATAGTCAAAGGAAGATCCAAACGGAAAAACATACTGCTCGAAGGTGAAGAACAAAAATTGCAAAGCCGACTCGAAGAGTAAGGAAAGAGGCACCGGTGCCAAGAGAAAGCAAAAACAAAGAACGAAAGAAGGAAGCTGATGTAGATTCCTGTCGGGAGGGGAGGTTTTATAGGAGTCCGGGGAGGGAGTCGAGTCTGGTTTTAGAGTTACGTCTTCACCCAGAACACTGGGCGCCGTCAACCGCCTGGTGACCAGCTGAGCAACCACGGACCAGATGGCCTAGAAGACTGGGTAGTTTTCTGAGTGATCTCGGTTTTAGCCAGGGAGATCTGATGTATTTGACCAGCTAATTTTAGGTTAGCATGGGGAGTTACTTGCTGAAAGAAAGGTGGGTAAAAGAAAAAGTGGCAGTTTGTTTCTGTGAAACTGTTGTCTCGAGATTCAGCGTGGGGTTGGCCGGGCTGAATCTTACTCCAAGTCGTCTGCACCGTGCCGGAATTCGCCCGGTACAGAGGACCATGGTGATGAGGAAAAATCCGAACTGAAGGACCCCGGGATGATTCAGTGATGTGCATGTAATTTCCCAAGGAAGTATTGATCGCCAGAATAGGCTACGAATGCCCATTGGATCATGGAGAAACGATACCATCGAGGCGGGTATAACGAGTTGCTTGAGGCCGAAAATAACATATCGAAACGACGGGAAAATGCTAACTGCGTCCGAGCCCCTAGACTAAGGTAGCTGTCACAAGGTTTTGGACGTACGGGCGGTGATGAGACGGCAGGAATATTTTCTACAAGTCCTGAACATAACTTGTCTCGAAGTCGCGTCTCGGTGTATGTTGGGCGCCGTATCAAAGCACCGCAAAGGTGGAAAGGCCAATAGGAAGGAAGTCTGGAAGGTGCCGAAAATACCTTCCAATAAAAAGAGTATGCTAAACGTACTGCATATTTGACATAATGATACCGATTGTTGTGGTACTTTCATCCAACACGGGACAGTAGCTGTTGCCAAGGGATCAGGTTGATTTGCCTGTCAATGAGCAGACGTTGACATTGGATATTCTTCACCATCACCCAGAAGTTATTCTTCACCATCACCCAGAAGTTATTCTTCACCATCACCCAGAAGTTATTCTTCACCATCACCCAGAAGTTATTCTTCACCATCACCCAGAAGTTATTCTTCACCATCACCCAGAAGTTATTCTTCACCATCACCCCAGAAGAGTGGGATGTCGGCTGAGGCTAGCGTGTACATCGAGGAATCCAGGGGCTTAGTCGAGCGATTTTGTTGGTTGGTTAGAGAAGCGATGGGACTAAATGAAGGATGCTGAGGACCATGGAGGGTGTCAATGGACACGATGGATGTTGAGTCGTGTGATGACCATTTGTGATATGACGATCACTGTTTGCCAGCAAGGCCACTGTCAAACACCACGTTTCGCGTCGATGAACGCGAAGTCATGAACAGTATGAACTTGGCTCAATAACGACACTCCCATACCTTCTTCCCTGTCCGTTATCTTCGCCGATGACTGCTTCGCCGTCGTCGAGGTCACCTTCCTCTCAACAAAAGCCCCCACAGACTTCATCAATATCTCCGCCCTCCCCAAATACCAAGTCCTCCGAAGCCGCCTTTCTCTCTACAGTCGAAGGCGAAATATCCTTCTTCCGTTCCATCATGCGTGCACGTCCTGTTGGACTCCACCGCCACTTCCATATGCTCGCAATACAGAATGCCATTCACAAAGACACAGGTCGGTTGTTACATGTCGAATCTATATGGGAGAAGCTCCGGAGTTGTTATGATCTCGACGCACTAGATGCCATCGTATGTATCTTTTCAATAGGGTATCATCGTGCATTACATCTCTGATGTATATTTATGTCTCATTTTTTTCCCGAATTCCCTAGGATCTTGAAGCAGAAGGATACCAACTATTACCCAATTCCACATCCCCAGTCGCCGTTCGTTCACCTTCCCCATCCGAGAACCTCGCCAGACACCCATTCTTCCGAGAGGAATATACACTTCCGTTTGACGATTCCTTCGAAAACTTGATTTCACAACGGCGTATGCGAGCTACTGCATCAGCGCCATCATCGCCCGTCGCCTCACCTACACCCGTTTCGGGACCAACAAAATCACAGCGTAAAGGGGTAGCATCAGGTTCTGGGGGAGGCAGTGGTAGACGAAGAGCGAAGAGTAGAGCTGATATGGCTGGCCTTGTGGGTGGCGATAGCGATAGTAGCGCATTAACCCAGGAGAGCGGAGACGAGGCTGCCCTGGGGACGCCCCGAGAAAGTGTGGTTACCGCAACAGATGCAGGAACAGAATTCGGGGAAGAAGAGGATGTAGAGATGAAAGAACCTTCGCCAGGTTGGTGCCAGACTAGATGTCCGAACCTGTATTTTGCTGATTGTTTCATTGACATCAGCGCGCTCTGTCTCTCCAAAACCTCAGCGTGGGAGACCGAAAGGTGTCAAGAAGGGCAGAGGCCGACCTCCTGGACCGGCTACGACAACAACGACGCGTTCCAGCAAGAAACGGAAACGGTAGAAATCCTACGCCCACGTATTTGCATTATATTATTCTCTTGGTTTTACTTTGTGGAGATTAATTTGTATCATCAGTTTTCAGTCGTTTTTTGAGAAAGTGAATAATGTGTGTTCCAAAGCATAGGAGAAAGAGAAAGGTATACAGTTGGTATGCATAGTCAGGGCTTCACATGATTAAGCAGTCTTTCTGGTCCTTAAGTGCTGCTTCTTCCTCAGCCAGAATCATTTTCTCTTCATCACTTAGAAGCTATGGAGGATTTCAACGAGGTGGAACGCTGAGATGAAGCAACTGACTCACCCCTTTCTTCGCGCGTTCCCGCATTGCCTTTAAACGGCTCACCCTCTCTGCCTTGGCCCTCCTGCATTATCGGTTGTAAGTACAATAGATCCGTATTATATAGATATCGCAATATATGGATACAGAAGTACGTCATATGGATACAATGAAGGTGATGACGTTAAGCACATGTAAAGAGTGGTGGTGGAGCGAATGATTTGCGTTTGAAAGTCATCACGGGAATAGTGGGTTTGTCGTGTTGAGTGGTCGTGATTGGTGCATTGTTCGCAGACGTGGGGGCATTAGGAAGTGGCGACGAAGATATAATACTGTGTTTTATCAGTGGGTACTTTGGCAAAGCTGGTAGGAATATGCGCACCTGTCAACCTTCGAGAAAGGGTTGTTGCCTGGGGATTTGGTTGAGGAGTTGCTGCCTGATGAGGTGGACTTGTTCATCGGTGACGCAGAAGCTTTGGCACTCGCTATCGATTTGGAGACTGAAGCGGAAGCTGAAGATACGGTTTTCTTGACCGCAGAGGTCGCAGCCGAGGCTTTGTTGTTGTTGAGTTTGTTGCCATTAAAGTCGTTCAGCAGTCTTGATGCCGCAGTCTTAGAGGTACTGGTGCTCTGTGCTGGCGTCGGGGCAGTACAGTTGTGGTCAGCTGGGAATCGGTGCGAAGGACAGAATTGTTCTTCGCATTGCTATAATTGGGTTTCTTTAATGTAAGATTCGACCACGAAACGGACTCTAGTACTCACTGTACACTTGATGGGGGAGAAGAGTACTTTCTTGCAATTCACTTTGGCACAAACTGGTGACGACTTTGCTTTCGTCCTACCGGTCATCACAGAGCACTCGGTGGTCAAGTGGGCATCCATCCGGACATTGGGGTCTTGGCCTGGAGGGATGGCGACGGGAGTATTGCATAAGGGACCTATAACGAAAGTCGGCTCAATAATTCAAGGTATCAGCTTAGGTCATTGAAATTGCTCACAATTGGGGGCGACGCGATTATGCTTCGATTCGTCATACTCCGGGCATCTATGAGCTTCGACCTTGAAGTGTTCCTGGCAGAATGACTGCTGGCAGTGCTGGCATTTGAAAGGCAGGAAGTCGACGAGGTTGCATGTAGCCTCTGAGCATTGTTTGCCAATTGCGAGCAACTGGGCTTCACGTTCGGGGGCTGGGGTCGCGCGGGAAGCAGGAGTGGATGCCATAGGATGAGAGGTTGATTTCAGTTGAAACAGTTCGGAGGATATGGTGGATTGGGAGAGAAAGAGATGGGGTATATATGAAGAAAGGAGTGATTACGCGGCCAGTCCACGCGTCCGTGTTGATTAAGGCTATCAGGATGGCTGTTCTTGCTCGACTCATCACCAATGTTCTGCATATTGGCTTAGTCATCTGTCACGTGCTCCCCAACAAGGCTGCGAGTTTCAAAACGAGTTGACACTTGGGTCACCCAGCTTTCCAATATGCTTTCCATGTCCGCAGCCACGTTCTCCACCCTTGTCAAGTATTCAAAAAAATCAACGCGATAGCTAGCGGCTACATGAGTTCTCGCTGGATTCCATCATTGCTCGTCACGGGAAGCTGCTCTATAAATATTCGAAGGCGGTGCCTGGAGCTTGAGGTCTACTCGTCGTAACATTGCAAGCAGCAATGTCCAGCCAGTGTCATCTCTGCGGACAAACCGTTCCGACCCCATCAAATGACCTTTCACCCCCTGCTCTATCCACCGACGAAGAGATTTCCGCCATTCTCGAACAGACGCAGCGATTGGATGATTCTATCTCTCTCCTCAACGCGAGACGAGCAGAACTCCTCCAGCGACTAAACGAACTACGGTCATCCACCAAACCTCTTCCTCCGGAAATCCTGTCCACGATCTTCCGCCGCATATGTCCTCCCATCGACTTTGCCGCCGCCGACTTTGTCGAGGAGGACGAAGATGGGGTGCCAGAAACCCACGACCAAATCACGCTCGGTGCTGTATCCGGGTACTGGCGACAGGTGGTCCACACAACTCCACAACTCTGGACAACTGCCACAATCAACGTGACACGCAAAAACGCTCACAAAAAGGCGAATCTGATCCAGCTTTATCTCAGCAAATCTGGGAGTATGCCAATGTCCCTTGCACTTCACATCTCTCCAGGCCACTGGAAGCTCATCACTGAGCTGGAGCTTAAGTCCACCCTTACTGCTATCTGGGAAGGAGCGCACAAGTTCAAGCTCCTGAGCATGTGCTCGTTACCGATAAACTGGATAAATTGGTTGTCCGCTGATTTCAAGCACCTGGAGGATTTGCGTGTGAAATGGGCATGGAACGACAGGGAGCAGGATCATTTTGGTCTACAAACGACACCTCTGTCGAATATTCCCCGTTTGCGCCAGATGAACTTGTGGGGCACTCCGATATATGTCCCACCCGGTCCGTCTTGCGACACCGTCACTATTCTGCGCCTGGCTGACATGCCTCTGCATGTTTGCATACAGCTTCTCATCCTGTGCCCCAACCTAGTTGAATACCACTCACTTCAGAGCTTTGTGGAGAAAGACACCATCAATTCAGAGCTACAACAATCTATGACATTCCCTCACATGAAGGTCCTCCACACCTCTTGCTCTACTGCCTTCTCTTTCACCTCTATACTTCCTTCCCTTCAATTTCCGGTGCTCGAGTCGTTTGGCTTGGAGCTCGACCCTCGAGAAGACGGCCTCGAGGAACTGTCGCTGTTCCTTCGTTGTCTACCCACAACATGGTCAACGCTGGAGATCAGAGGGTTCGGTTATGACGGAGAAATACTAGACGCGGTCTTTCGGTCCACCCCTTACCACGTTCAGTCCCTACATTTGCCTGAAATCGACGGCTGGCACTTTGGCTCGGTCCTTCAGGCTCTAACAACCGCACCAAGTGATGCATGTATGCCTGGCCTTCGGCGTATACATATCAACTCTGCCAGTCAGAATCTTCACTACATGGTGGGCTTTGATTACACCATTTCCACCCCCGAATTGTTTTTGGACATGCTATCAGAGCGGAAGGGTCAATTGGATGGCCATTTTACGCTGGAGATGGAGACTGACAATTGGATGTTGTGGGAAGAGCATCGTGCTAAGTTGCAAAGGCTGGTCTTTGGAGGGTTTCGATTGCGAATTTTGATGTCGGGGAAGTTGATTCAGTGTCTTCAGGAGGCGTACGACATATTGGACGTATCGGAATAGAGGTCGAACGTACAGCTACGTGTTTCTGGACCGCTTTCTGCATCGATCTCGCCTGCCAATGGATATTTCTTGGCTTCGACGGATCGACGAAACTTGCTATAAGCTTGAAAGCCCTAATTCTGATCAATGATCAACCGATCACATGAGCCAAGGCATCGTTACGACTCTTCCCCTTCCAGTTAACTCGCTATTCCGCTGGAGGAACATCATGCCACTCGTGCCTTGCTCAAGCTGCCATGAAGGTAGCCTCCAGCAAAAACCCACAGACCTGGGTTCTCATCAACAGAGGACGAATACAAATTTACCCGGCACGAAACTGATTAACTCGACAGTATCATTCACCAGCTGAATGAAGGTCGAGTAGTACACTGTTGTGCCGTAAAAATGAAACACAACCGTCAACGAGACGTCTCCAGAGGCTTATCTCGTGTGTTTTTACACGCCTTTTCTCCTCTTGACTTCCACACTCGCGTCGCCCTCCCCAAAGGTGCAGACGAGAGCGACAAAAACAAAAATGGTACGTTTTTCGCTAATCCTTGGCCTGGCATGAAACCACTGCCCTCAAGCTTTTCAATAACCCCATCAACGTTTTCGTCAATGTCTTGCTCTAATGTCCCAAACTCGCCGAGTACCGCTACCCCGCTCACGACCGCATCTCCCGAATGACAGTAGCGTCCAGTCACGATCAACCGCGTCCGGAGGAATGCAGTCGTCCCTCCATCCCATCTTTGCTGTTATACGTGTTGGAAGAGAGGGGAAGGGAATGCTGAAAGGGGTTTTCCTGTTGAACCAGGCGGAGAACATCATATTGGATGATATTTTCTCTTATATAGACTGAGGGATGTCGTGACTAGTCGATGGATGGCAGTTGGAGATCTGTGAGGGATGTGAGATGGCAAGTTGTTTCAAGGAACTTTACCACGAAAAATGCCAGTATATTGTCTCACTTGCACCGGGTGGTGCCTCAAGTTCTTGGGAGAATATGGGTAGGAGGAGAATGTCATGTATCCATGAGTGTCGTTCTGTTTGGCGATCTTCGGTGTTCTATTCAACGATGGACTGTCTATATTCCTTGGTCGTGAATGAAGTGCACTTATCACATCCCAAGCCCGTGTCCAAAAGGATGTTTGGTGTATTTGCTGGTCATCGCCTCGGCATCGCCCCCTGAACTTTCAGGCTTGAACTCTTTGGTCCAGTAATAGCTTAGGGAAGCTAGAAGATGTTTTCTTTGTGGGTCGAATAAAGTGTCTTCGGTCTTTGGGAGGGAAATGGATGACATACTGGTCATTTACCTCGACTATCTCTTGTCAAGAATCCAATGTTGGAGTGATTTTGCCTTGTTTCAGATTCCGACCATGTTTCTTCCCTTGTCCACATAATTCCACTTCTTATATAAAATTTGATGTAGAGCATTTCATAGTAATCCAAAACACCGTACAGGCATTTTTTGTCAAATTTTCTGGGTGGTCGGGGAGGGCTGAAAGTCACCCAAGTCACGCTGGCGAAGAAGTCCACATAACTTACCTGCAATTTACCACCTGAGAAACTAGTGACTGATGTGACCATTCCAAGTTGGCACCTACAGGCAACCTCTGAGGGCGGGGGGGTGATAGCATCTTTGCATCGATTATGGTTGCGCTAATGAACCTAGGCGAAGCTGGAAGGGGGGCGCCTGCTCTGCTTACAAGTGCCGATTGTATTGAGACCCCTCAAGGCAGGTGAAAGTCCGATCAGCAGGCATTTAAGTGAATGCAGGAGTGGTGGTGGTTTACGTATCAGATAGGGGCGCTCCTTTGCGTCCTTGAGTGGTTTTCTCTCGTTCAGTATCATCCCTTACCTAACCAGTGCATTGCATATATGCCTAGGTGACCAACGTTCCCACGTTCGGTGGGCATTCTGTCCATCTTCCTCTCTCCATCATGTTCGAATATCACTTGGGGACGCCTCTTCGCGAGGAGGAGGATCCTCTACTCTCTTCGCAATCCTACTATGGTGACACCCTCCCTCTCTTACATCGTATTTCATGGATATCAAACTTGGCGACCTCACAGAACCTCAACATAATGCCCTCGGCACTGATTCGCATTTTGGAGGGCTTGAGGCAAGAAGGAAACTAGAGAAACAGCTTCTTAGGAAGGTAGACCTCCGGATGTCCATTCTAGTCGTAATATACATCCTCAATTGTGAGCACCAGTACAACTGGGAGGTGTCCTTTGTACTGATCGCATTGCCAGATATCGACCGGAATAACGTCGCGTACACTATTCATGCCTTGACATCATAAATTCCGCTCACACCTCTCTAGTGCGGCTAGGCTACGCGGTTTCGAGGACGACCTAGGCTTGGAGGGCGCTCAGTTTGCGTCTGTTCTATCGGTTCTCTATTTTGGGTACATTCTTATGCAGATACCCTCGTGAGGAATCCCAGCTCCTTGTCACTCATGGTATATCTCAACGACACAACCCAGGAATATGGTTCTCAGCCACATAGACAAACCATCTATATATTTGCCATGCTGTATGATGGCATGGGGAATGATTTCGTTATGTACAGGTTCGTAAATATTCTGGAGTTTCCCCTTGTATGAATTAACCCGCTTCCCAGGCTTCGCGACAAAGTACGTGTCTATCGGCCTTTCGGGAAAGATGTCACATTTATTATTCTTTAGCAATTATGACGCACTTTTTGCACGTTTCCTTCTGGGTTTCACGGAAGCTGCGTTCTACCCCGGTGCCCTGTTCTTGATTGCGAAATGGTACAAGCGCAGCGAACTCTCGCAGCGGACAGCATTTTTCACTTGTGGCAACCTCATCAGCAACGCCTTCGGTTCTCTCATTGCCTCCGGTATTCTGGATATGATGGACGACGTTCTCGGTTACACGGCGTGGCGTTGGTTATTCTTCGTTGAAGGTGCCCTAACAGTCGCAGTTGCGATGCTTGCACTCTATGTTCTTCCCAATTTCCCGGAGACCGAGTCCATTAGCTGGCTTACTCCTACTGAGCATGAACTAGCAAAGAGGAGAATGATCGAGGACACCGCTGTTTCCGAACCATCGGGGCGTAATAATGGAGTAATCACAGATTTGGTGATTGCTCTTACCGATTGGAAGGTCTGGTATATTGCATTGACGCTGTTTTTCTCGGTCATATCCACCTCCTTCTTCATGTATTTCCCAACTCTCACTTCAACAATGGGCTATAATCCAACTATTACTCTGTTGCTTTGCGCACCACCCTGGTTGGTTACAGCTGCTTGGGCTCTCTGGGTGTGTAGACACTCGGATAGGACGGGAGAACGTTGCATGCATGTTATTCTTCCGTTTATCGGAGGAATTGGAGGATTTTTGCTAGCAATGTCGACGATGAATACTACTATTCGTTACATCTCACTGCAAGTTTTCCTCCCTTTTCTACTTACTCGCCCATTTTCTTATTTACCTTATTTCAGGTTTCTGATGGCGCAAAGCAATGCTGGTGCCTTTTGTTTCCTTGCATGGATGTCTTCAACCGTCTCCAACCCTCCGGCCAAACGTGCCGTTGCACTTGCTTTTATCAACGCCACATCACAGAGTGGGAACATTGTTGGATCATACATTTGGGTGAAGGCGTGGGGTCCGACGTACAAGAAGTCATATGCGATTTGCATTGCAACGACATTGATCTATATCATGATGTGTCTCGGACTGAGAAGAATATTGGAGCGGTTGAATAGGGAGATGGACCTTGAGGACGAAAGGAACGACGAAAGGGTGGTGGGACTTCCTAGAAAGTCTTGGAGATACCACATATAATATGTTTGTTGTGTACTCTGACACTCGAGAAAACGGGTTGGTCCATTTTTGTCCGACAGGAATGCGGGGAACGACGTGTTAGTCTTACGTCTTTGGGCCACCAAGGTGCAAATAATATTTCGAGACGGCAATTACAAAGGCTGAACGCTAAGATACCCAAACAATTCAAATCATACTACGCTTCGGAAGGCTACGAAAATCATCTCGAAACATGAAGTGTTCGTGAACCCACTTCAACACTTGGCACGAAATTACAGAAGCGGGTGATGCACTTAATGCAAGGAGGAAATGGCAACATTAGCCGCGTTAAATGCATCCGAAACCGAAGAGGGCGAGGTAACATCGTTCCAGTTCGACCCACCGACGACCACAGTGTTTGCACCGAGATCAGTACCAGTGAACCCGAAGTTGTCAGTCGAGAGCGAACCGTCGGGGAGGCAGATGTTGCCGAAGTGCCCAGCAATGGCACTGTCGAAGCCAACCGCGTGGTTGGAGACGCGGTGGATGTCATTGCGGAAGAGACCGAGGCTGGCATGGAACTGCTCGAAGACAACCGTCTGAGTCTCAACCTCACAGACTTGTTCGAGGATGATCCTCTTGGCCATTTCCTGAAGGACGAGGAGACGCTGTTGGATGATCTCGATGGCCTGGGTGTGGCAGACTACTTGATTTTCCTGGACAATTTTCTGGGAGAAGTGGACAGAGCTGTCAAAGTTGTCGACTCCATAGAAGTTGTCGAAGCCGTTGAAGGACGGGATACCGTGCCAGTTGTTGAAGGAGATATGGTCGCCGCGGGCAACTGATTAGATATGTGTGTATCAGTGATCAATGAGACTTTAATTGGTTCGCAATGGACTTACCGATATCCGTGGTGGCGGGAACGGGCGTGGAGACGGCACCAGCGATGAAGGCAGATGCAACAAGGAGAGCAGAAGCGAGCTTGGAGAACATAGTGATTAGTTGTTTGGATGAAAGGAAGCTGGAGCGGAGTGATTCAATTTCGAGGTTAACATTAATAGATCGCACTCTCATACCTGGTGAAAGAGAGTGATGTAAAGCCGACTCGAAGAGCGAAAAGAACGGGGGGCAACCGGGCCAAAAGAAGTGTAGAAACTAAGGAACGAAAGCGAAAAACAGACTGTCGATTGCAGTTGGTGAGGTCCAACTTTTAAACCATTTCAGAGGTTTAGGGCGCTGCCGGGATCGAGCGAAACCATACGTATCAAAAAGTGATAAACGTCTGTTAATGGCATGGTTACACAGTCCGAAACGGGGAGTGTTCCAAGCGGCCAGACAGGTAGTCCTGGGTGACTTGGGCGCAGCGAGTTGTGGCAGAGTGTCTTGATGTACCAAAAATAGCGGATGCCAAGTCCTGATGGACAGACCTTTGGACGCACGCTCTAGTAACAATATCCGCGGTGGTGGCAGTGGAAGCAGACATTCTGTGCGAGTTGGCTATGCCGTATATGCATGCCTTATACACGGGCTTCCGTCTAACTACCAGATAACTTCTATTGGCAGTGGTCTGTGGGATTCGATTTTAGTGGAAAACTTCCAGAGCGAGGTATCACATTAGTTTAGGCTATTGAAAATATGTGAAGTCATTTGAAGATCAAATACGTTCGGAGTGGAAAGCGACGATCAACTTGCCAGTGATTGACTTTGACCGTTGGGCGGGGCCGCCTGGTACGTTGCTTCGTTGTTGTGGTGCCAAGATCTGAGGGTCGGTCATCTCGGATTACATACTTGACTTTGAAGCGGGACTTATGCGCCTTTACTGTGGAAAAAAATAGAGATTCACTGGAAGAAGGCAGTGGTGTAAGTTTCCAACAGTCCCTAATGACTTAGTCTCAGACCAGCGTGACATGCTCACAGTCAGCACAACTTGCACGTGGCATCATGCATTTAGTAGGGCTCGCAGCTCTGAACGCGACGCCGTCAACACTTCCCGGAACGACAGAGGACAGGAAACACGCGAGACAGGTGCCCTTTTGGTCGGAGCCGGTAGACAGCTTATCATGGTTACGTTCATCTTCGTATGTAGCTCAGAACAATCTGAGGACCCGGCTCATTGGTTATTTCTTAGATTAGACATGGTCAATCAACGGATAACACTGTCAGTCTAACCATCCGAAGAACATTTGTGATTGATATTCTGATGCCACGCACAGCGTCTACTGTGGGCTGGTTGGCGGGATGCACCACTCACTAATTATGGCGAGTTCAGTACCCCGATGTTCCATACTGAAGGACTGATGAATTCTTTACTCAGGCATGAGTGTATGTTCATAGTATTCAGTGTTTGATTCTTTTCTGAGACACATCGAAGCAAGCCAGAGCCCTCGGCGCTGCACTTTCGCCGATACATCTCACGGCCCTCCATTGCTCTGATCTTAAGCGCGCAGTCACGACTGCCGAAGCAATTCGCGACGCACAAACAGGTCCCAAACCTCCCATACATGCTTCCACGCTTTTACGTGAACAGAACTATGGTTCGGGAGAAGGGAAGAGATGGGATAGTTTGCGTGTTTCTGGCCTTGCTCTGGAGGAGCATTATGAAAGAGGCATGTATCCAGCATTGCACGGGAGATCAGAACGATTCCCTGGAGGGGAGAGCCTTGACGACTTGGCAGCGCGTGCAGAAAAGGTGATCGACGAGGTACTGGTGCCATATGTCTTGGGTGAAGCAGGCGAGGATGCCTACGTCGCAGTTGTGAGCCACGGGCTCTTTTTAAGTGAGCTTATAGCCGCTCTAGTCAAAAGGGACAATTCTACGGGGACAAGTAGGAATGTACTCCCAAGGGAGTTCCGGGGAATGAAGAATACTGGATGGACGAAAGTGTTGGTCACCGTGAAAGTAGGTCGTCGTTTGGGTGTCGGCGCGCCATCCTCACTTGTAACTGAGATATCAACGCGAGAAAACACCTCGCGGGTCGATGCTGACAAGTCTGCGCTCCTCGACGTAAAGGTGACCAATGTCAACAATTGTGACCATCTTCTACTATTGGTGCGCATTTGCACGCTATCGAACGATTCAGGCCTGATTTTCTGGTAGAAACGCCAGCGGGGAGGTATTGGTAGTTCTGCCTATGACCCACAACAGAAAGATATACGAGAATTCTTCAGAGGAGGAACCAGACGGGGGCGAGGACACGAGAGCCCAGTTGGGGGAAGTTGATTCGTCATGGACAACTTATGTTCTCCTCTACGGAAGTAGTGTATTATACTGCGAAATAGGCTTAGCAGATACTAACACCTAACATAGGAGACGTACTTATATATTAAATCTAGCTGGAGCCATAGGGAAGCAGGACCTTCTTCAGTTTGTGAGTCTGCGCGGGGTTCGAGTAGGCGGTTTGTGACAGACGGTTTTTGCGAGCAGGTGATTTAGAAACTGCCAAGTGAGAATGATACGCCTTGTCCTGAGGCATCGGTCAGAGAGTAAATCCCCTTCTTAAAGCCTGATAAAGAGACACACTCGCTTGAAGGAGTTTCCCGATGCAAGGGACTTCCACCTCTTCTTTGCTCCCGAGTGTGACTTCAATTTGTAACCCGCTTCGACAATGGATGTAGTAGAGAAGAGTCTCCCGGTGCTAAGCCATGTGCGTGTGCTCAAAGTGGGGAGCTGACCGAAAAACATGACGAAGGGGACTTGCTGACTCGGAAAAGAGGTGGCTGGAAGTCGCGTACAAGATTTCAGGCACGTGCCACGAGCGCTTGATTGAACAGAGGCACTGAAAGGCTACCTACTCTGTACAGTAATCTTTTCCGTGGCCATCCCTCGTATTCTCCTCAATTCATTTCTTTCTTGTGTTACCTTCTTCACCTGTCTTGAAACTCTGTCATGAGCGATCGCAATCCAGCTGCCCCAAGCCCCCCAGACGATGCTGAACGGGTAGGAGCTCAATTAATAGCACATTGGCGAACCACGCTCATGAGCTTTCATAGATAAGGCTGAAACGTCTTGCGAAGCTGCAAGCAGCGCAGACGTCTGTAGGCTCATCTGAGTCTTCCAGCACACCTATGTCTACTACCCCGAGCACAAGCAGTGCCCCCACACCCGTGCCTAAAGCGATTCCGCCTCGACCCCAGATTGTCCCCTCGCCGATAAGGAGACCATTACCTCGTGAAATAAAATCTCCGTCGCCTTCAGGCTCTGTTCCCCCTTCAGCTAAGAAGAAGGTCATTCCGAAGCTTGACATTGCTAGCTGGGAGCACCAGGCAATACAGGACATCCTGAGGGTGACCCTTAATGTCAGTCGTGTTCGTGACCAAGGCAGCTCAGTGCTGATGATTTACATTTAGAAAGAAGTGGCGGAAAACAGCGGACACGAGATTACTTGGCTAAAGAACCTTCAGAGTGAGCTGATCTCGGAAGGAATATGTGAGTATCCTGATTGCCATCCCGTTCAAGCACTGACTTTGGCTTAGCTGCCGACAGACTGAGCACTGACCTTATTGACCGCCTTCTTATTGCCCGCCTGGAATTGAACCCGCAAACTATGACGTGTGTTCCATCCCTAATATCACAAAATCATCTCCGTCAACTAATAACATCCCATCTCAGTGACGACCTTGAATACCTTCCTGCGATCGTCTCACTTCCACCTATCACAATATTCCAGTACCTGGTTGGGAGTTGGAAGAGACTGAACGCAGTGCGATCAGCTCTGACGAAGAAGGTGAATTTCGCCACCGCTCACGGTCTGTGCGGGGTTTTGACCGATTATTATACAGAACTATTCGCCACCAGACACGCAGCAGGCACTTGAGAAACTGGAGAAGTTGCGTGAGCTCTTGATCAGCTATGCCGGTTTGACTCTCCAAGAGCCTGAAATGTTTCCTCAACCACCTGGGTAAGCACGTCCCCCCTCGCGGCATTGACTTTTGAATTGATTGTGCTTGACACCACCGGTAGTCGACCGATTGGGGCACCTGAACTTGTTAAACCACTCCTCTCCTTGTCTGCTCTTGCTGCACCGCTGCTTTCTGGGCCGCCTGCAGATCCATATACTCTCGACTCCTCAGATATCGAACAGTTCCTCCAGGAACTTGCGCGGAGGTTCGAGAACGACGATTTGGAGAGCGTTCTTGGGCCCATCGTCAAAGGCCTTTTGTTCCATGAGGCACTTTTCCGTCCAGAAGGTTTAGCAGGCGGCGATGCGGGGTGGCGCGGAGTCGTGAGCGGGATGGAGTTGTTGGTATCCATCCGAAATGTCGCGGTTATGATTACGCGGATGGAGGAGTTCAACCCTCCTGGGTCTACCGCAGTCATGATTGAAAAGGAATCACTAATGGGTCCGCTGTGTCGTCTGGGCATCTTTGGACGGGAATGGGTGAGAAAACTTCTGCTCGCGATTGTCCTGCTGTCTTACGATATCTCCAGCCAGCTATCGCAAAATCGTACTTCACTGAGGCGGAGAAACGAACGCAAGCTGACATTGAGTCTTCATTTGCAAGCCTACGAGGCACCTTAAAGAGTCTACAGGTATGAGTTGTGTCTTTGTCCCAACATTAGCAATTCTCATGTGCTATTCAGTCTTCACTATTCCATATCTTTAACGGACTTGTCAGGGCTTCTCCAGATGCTCGAGAGGCTGTCTTACAGTATTTTGCCCGGGTAATCTCCTTGAACAGTAAGCGGGCTGGAACACACGTCAGTTGCCCTTCACCAGTATTTCCCCCGTCGCTAATTTCGGCCTCCTGACAGGTCGACCCAGAGACTGTTGCTTCCGATAGCTTCATGGTCAACCTCCAGAGTGTGCTCTACAAATTTGCCGACCCTTTCATTGATGCGACGTACTCGAAAGTCAGTATTTCATATTTATCGCTTGTTAACGGTCACTCAACCCGCTTCTAAGATGGACCGAATTGACCCATTGTTTTACGCTCATTCTGATCGAATAGACGTGTCCGATGAGACCCGAATTAAGGCCACCAGCGAAGAAGCTGCAGAATGGGCCAAGGCAAACAAGGACCCTGGAGGTACCCAGCTTTTTCGTCAACTCATCATCCATTCACACTCATTATTGGACAGCTCCCGCACCGAATTTTATCTCCAACATATTCTACCTCTGCATTGCGATGAGTCATTATGGCTACCTCAAAACCATAGACACCTTTAAAGAGCTCTCGAGACATGTTGAAGAATCGAAAAGAATGCTCGACTCTCTCAGTCAGGACGGATCGTGGGTTGGGGTGCGGCGGTCCCCTTTCGAGTTCGAGCAACCCGCACTAATTGCTTCTTCCAGACACCTCAACAATCCCGCATGGAGCTGGCGATCAGACTGAGAAAGGTATCTTCAATGCCATGATGAAACCTTCTGAATGATCAGATTTCTGACAATTCTTATTAGATCGAACTGGACAAGTTACGTTCTCAGGTACTCGCGTTTCAGGCGGGACTTTTGGATCCCGAACTCGTGTTTAGCTCGATCAATTTTACCACTTTCTTGTCCACTTGGCTGATTAGACAGGTCGACCCTAAGAAAGCCCACCCTAACCCTATCATACAGTTGAGGTTTCGTTGGCCCTGTATTTGGCACAACATTTCTGACGCGACTCGGTAGATTGCCCTTGCCAAAAGAGGTGCCCATGGCGTTCCGAACCCTTCCTGAGTACGTCATCGAGGACGTTGCAGAATACATACTTTTCTCCGTGCAGTAAGTGACTAAGCAAGGAGATATTATCGCACTTTGTTCACGCCTTTGACAGATTTGTCCCTGAAAAATGGGAGATGGCTGGAAGAACCGAACTCCTTACCTTCGTGTTGACCTTTTTGACTTCGACTTGGTACATCAAGAACCCATTTTTGAAGTCGAAGATCAACGATGTGAATTGCTGAATTTCATTACCGTCTCGCTGTCTCAGACGATATCTTTTCTAGATCTTACTCTACAGTACCTGGGGTTATGGACGAGAACGTTATGGTTTACTTGGGAACCTTCTCAACACCAACCAACTGGCTTTGACACACCTTATACCAGCCTTGACAAACTTCTATATCGGCAAGTAAGCTCCTTTACGAGTTTACCAGGTAATGACCGGCCCATTACAGAGGTGGAGCAAACGGGAGCTAGCTCCCAGTTCTATGATAAATTCAGTGAGTTGCCGTTAGACACCACCACTGTATTTTCTGACCCAGGACATCAAGATTCTCGTCGCAGCATTGCTCATGTCCTCAAGACTGTCTGGAATAACCCAAATCATCGTGCTGCAGTTAATAAGGAAGCCGAGTAAGGCCATATCTTTTCTTGATTAACTTTCTGATTGATCCATTCCTATAGGAATGTTGATAAATTTGTTCGCTTTGCTAACCTGATGATGAACGACGTGACTTATCTCCTCGACGAATCTCTGAACGATATCACCCAGATACATGCAATCCAAAACGAAATAGAAAACAAAGAGGCCTGGGCTGCTCAGTCCCCTCAGTATCGTGAAGAACGAGAGCACACCTTGCGGGGACTGGAGAGGCAAGCAACGATGTACGCACAGCTGGGCGAAACGACAGTCGAACTCTTGAAGGTGTTCACTGCACAGACGAAGGAGCCATTCACGATGCCCGAAATTGTTGACAGATTGGCTGCGACGTTGGATTACAACTTGAACGCTCTTGCCGGACCAAAGTGTCAAGAACTTAAAGTTCGCAACCCAGACAAGTTGAGGTGGAACCCTCGGGTTTTACTGAACCACATCATCGATATCTTCTTGAACTTGAGCAGTCAGGAGGCATTCGTCAGAGCGGTAGCCAACGATGGACGGAGTTATAGCAAGGAGTTGTTCGAGCAAGCCGCGAGAATCGCGACCAGAAGGAATATCAAGACTGAGACGGATATAATGCCATTTAGGGCGTTCATTCAAAAAGTAGAGGAAGCCAAGGCCAACATGGAAGCTGAGGAAGATCTAGGAGAAGTTCCAGACGAGTATCTAGGTATGACAGATACGTGTCCTCCCTCCCCGCTCCGCCTGACTTTTTTGTCAGATCCTTTGATGTTCACCCTTATGCGGGACCCTGTCATGTTACCGTCTTCAAAAGCGATCGTGGATCGTTCAACCATCAAGTCGCACCTACTTTCTGATACAAAAGATCCGTTCAACCGTGCCCCTTTAAGTATTGAGGATGTGATTCCAAGTCTGTGTTTAGCCGTCATCATTGCGTGACTATGCCTGATCCCTTTTGTCCAGTGCCGGAATTGAAAGCACAAATAGACGCGTTCTTGATCGGAAGGCGGGATAAGAGAACAGCTGAAAAGATAGAGGCTATGGACACCTCTGCTTGAGGCAAAAGGTAGCGGCGTTTGGTCGCACTTTTTTTTTGAAATTCTTGGTGTACCATCATGGTCACATGTATACATAGACCTATTTGTAGTTAGTACTTGAACTGTGCGCAAATCATGATCAAGAACTCTGGTGCGACTCACGTGTGACAAGTTATTTGTTTTTGCCAATGTTTATCCTGAAGATCCTATATATGGCCCAAAGTGCAGATCCATTCTTGCTCGAGGATCAAACTTCAGGCCTTCAGGCCTGCCTCGATTAACAGTGTCAGACCCTCACAACTTTTGAAACTTTCCTCGTTGACCCTATATTTTCTCAGACTTGCGGGGTAATGGAACTTTTGCCGACCCCTCGGCCTCAAGATATCAGGATGGTTTCTTACCACCGCCACCAAACCGCTACCTCCTCGTGCAAGTCGACCCCGCCAAACTTCCGATTTGCTACGAGGGTCTGAATAGTTCTGGGAGTTGGGAACCTCTGCACCTGACACTGGGGATTCATTCTCGACAAGACAACGATCCCAAGTGAAATCTGCTTGGATCTTGTCATGCACATGCGCGATGATCCTTCTTCCCATCGTAACCCATTTTGGTCAACATCCGCGACAACGGTAATAGGGTCTGTGGCCCGGGCATCAAACAAAACCGAGGTCTAGGGCATCTAGCTTAACCTGCGCAAGTGAACAACTGGCCAACTTGATATGACAGCCGAAAAACGTTAGCAACCCGTTGCCACTTGCCCCACATTCCCACTATTGTATGGTAGGCTCGGAATGTGGATGACCAAGGCAATCAAACATGTCCTCAAGCCCTTCGTTAAATCTTCCCATGGAGCTGGCATCAAGCTTTGGGCCACAGATATAATCTCCGAGTGGCTTGCGACTCGCTGAAACCTGCACAAGGTCTTCCCTCCGCCATTTTTACTACACCGGTACCCACCACTAGTAATCCACCTCACATCCACTTCCTCGCCAACTTCGCTGTCTTATATAGGCAAAGATGAAGAACCCAGCGGAGATTGCGTACATCTATTTTTCTGCTCTTTTGCGGCCTAGCTAACTTGCCGCAGGCATGGGCCCATATTGGTTGGGTTCACGTTCAACATTTTCCTCTTCGGCATGATGACGACCCAAATATATCTTTACTACACCGATTTTCGCAGGTACGTTTGCGGTCTGACTTATCTCATGATATCAAAAACTCAAAAGAAAGTAACTAGGGATCGGCTATGGATGAAATTATTCGTACGTTTCATTGCCTTGCTGAGTGCAGGTATTATGTTGATACTCTGTTCACAGGTATTATTCATTTTCATCCTTGATGCGGTCAACAGTGTGTGCGATTGTATTTATCTTTATGACTCCCTCATTCTCCACTTTGGTGCGTGTCAGCCGCCAATTCGCTAGGCCTCGCTAACGAAAATACTAGGCGATACGGAGTTCATTGGGACAGCCAATTGGGGTGAGTGTTCTTCAGCCTTCCCATCGCATGATCTAACTCGTGAATAGTATTTGCTACAGGTTCGGAGCTGCATGCCTTTCACAAGGGATGAGACATTTAACGGCATTTCTTAACCAGATCCCGTATTGACTGTGAGTATTCCCTTCTTATTTCGCGAACTTCCCCGTACAATGCTTCCACGCGCTAGGGTGTAATTGCGTCTCTGGTTCAACTGTTCTTTGCTTGGCGGGTGTTCGTGTTGACTAAGAATTGGATCTTGGGTTCCGTTGTCGTCGCCGGCTCTCTCATTGGCGGAGGTGATTCATGAGATGCCGATACTCACCTTCCTGCAACGCTAATCCTTTCCCTCAAGTATCTTCTATCATTACCGCATGGCAAGTTATCAAGATACCCCGGTTTACACATTTCCAGGACTTCCGTGTTAGTGGAAAACTTTGGTACCAGAGTCCACTACTTATACCGTTTTCGCAGGTCATCGTAATCATTTGGCTAGTTTCTTCAGCTGTGTGCGACGTTCTCATCACGTCGATTATGGTGTGGTATCTGTAAGTTTCCTTTTCTTATCGACAAGTAGCAGGATTGATACTAACTCAGATTCTAGAGTAAGCATCTTTTCGCTGCTTGCCGTCGTGTATTCTCAACTCTGGCCAGAGGAAACACAAGACTGGTTTTAAGGCCTCAGATCTGATGATTGACCGCATTATCCGAGGTAGGCTAAGAATCATGATCCCTCAAAGTTCAGCTCCAAACGCAGAAACTATAGTTACTGTACAAACGGGTCTCATCACGTCGGTGGTGGCCGTTGTCGACCTGATCACCTACCTCACGGATGTAAGTGCACCACTTTACCACTTTGGTTCTATCACGTCAACTTACACCCTCTTACTAGTCCACAGGAACGTAAGCTGTAACCAAGTTCGTTGGCGTCAGGATTCCTCGCTGAAATCGTCCTCTCAGTCATCTCATCTTCAACTTCCCTCTCTGTAAACTGTACACGAACTCGCTGATGAGTAGCTTGAACTCCCGCAAAGGCTGGAAGTATTCAACATCCTCAGAACTCAGCGAGCGTCCTGTCGACCACGAAAAATCGCTCAGCGGTCCCGGTATCTCGTCTCACGCTCACGATGAGATTGAGTCTCGGAACTCGAACTGGCTGTCGAAGCGAGTCAGCACTTCCCGCGCTCAAACTCTGAATACATCTGCATCCAAGAAGCTCCCGGTCAGTTTCTTACTTATGATGCTTGGCCCCACTCATCTCCGACCCGTAGGCTGGTTTGTTCAATGTGCGGTCGAAGCAAAACACCTCTCCAGAAGTTTACGTGCATGTCGAGTCCCACGAACTGCGAGAGGTTTCGCAGCAAGCCCAACCGTCTTCTTACTCCGACTTAGATGACACCCTTAAACCGATGTCCGGGCTTCTCGGAGGTATCCAGGAGGCCGATAACACCCCGGTCAAGAACGAGAAGAGAACAATAGTCATTCCCGCCAACGATTTCAGTGGTAACAAGCACGGCAGAGCGCGCGAGAAGGAGTTTGGTTCCTACATAGAGAAGTGACTTGGATGAAGAGGCCGATATACCCTAGTTGAGAGATTATTTTGCTTATTCTCACGAGTATGTTGGGCTACGCGCTTCGTTACTCGCGGTCTTCCCTGGCTGTTCCATATGCTGGGCAGCCGAATCTCACCTCTGGACGGTGTTCAACTGTAATTCGACTGTGGCTTGAAGTTACCGCCGACAACCTGTTAATTACTGAATGTCGTTTTACCGTTTGAGTCCCCTTATTATGGGAATCTGATCTATGCCTCTGATTCCTCCCGGCTTGATGCTTCCACCAATAGATTGAGGCACGGTCACGAACTCTCTACCCACAGATTAAAGCAGAAAGGCTATTATGGCCCCTATCAGAACTTCGCCACGACACACTACTTGAATGACACGAGCCGCTGCTCGGTAGCGCCACCTCGTTTCTAAGTTCTTTGTTCGATGCCCGCTACTGTGTTGATCGTGCATTCAAAAACTTAAACGATGATCCAGTGCATGGACCGTTTACTTAGTCCTGGACGTAGTTTTCACTGGGATACAAAACCCTCGACTGTAACACTCACGCAGTGGCAACTGCTTATCGCTGGCCCATCCCTTCTGAACCCGTGCCCTCCTCAGAAAGGGTAATATCCTTCGCCATGGCTCCCAACTCTGCTGAAACAGTGTGCGTCCTATTACTTGGGTGTGGTCATGCGACTTATGATGGCATATAGCCATGGACCTATGTTCCTTGGCGCAGCCTTCAACGTGTTGCTCTACGGTATTTCGATCACTCAGACATACCTGTACTTGACCAGTTCCAAGAAGTACGTTCCAGGTTGGAGTCTTATATTGCAGTGTGCCCTCAGCTACTATTTAGCGACAGATGGTTTATCAAGTGCTTTGTGAATTACATCCACACATGTCTGCACCCGAAATCGCTGACAGCACCCGCATAAACATAGGTTTATTTCTTGTTCGTGGCGGACACCGTCCACACGATCTTCACACTCGTTTATATGTATGATTCGTTAATAAAAAACTTTGGTGAGGATACTCGTCGCTTCAGTGTGATGCACGTTCACCAGTTGTCATATAGGAAATGTTGTCTATCTTCAAACAGCAGACTGGATTTTTGCTACTGGTTTGTCCATGGTCCTCCCGGTATCCAGGTCTGCTTCTCACCCCTTTTCTTCCAGATCCAGCGTTGACCGTAGGTCGAGGTCCTCACCCTCCTATTACAAACCTCACGACTCCTCCCAGGGTATCATCGGCGGGACCGTACAAACCTTCTTCGCCTGGAGAGTAAAAGTACTGACTCACAACGTTTTCCTCTCCCTAACCATTCTCTTCTGTTCCGTCGCCTCTTTATGTACGTCTCTCAAATCCCCCCACCCTTTCTTACGCCCTAAAGATACGCGCATATAGTCATGGGTCTTGCCACGGCCGTAGCTATCTCCTTCGTTCCCGAATTTACCGAGTTTCAGAGGTTCAGGATCGTTGTCATTCTTTGTAGGTCGCCTAATCGCCCAGGCAAGTCGGCCGCACTAACATTTATCTAGGGCTTGGATCATCCTGCATTGCGGATGTTGTGATCACATCTACTATGGTATTTTACTTGGTCTGCGTCGGTCGAGATATCGCGTTATCCGCAGCACTGACTGGAACACCAGCGAAAACATCGAACGGGTTTCTCCCAAACGGACCATCAGATCGACAGGATAATCAGAGGTTAGTCAAGTCATGGTTTCCTAAACACAGCTCCATATCTAACCGTTACCTAGTCACTATGCATACAGGTCAGCGCCATCTTCCTAGAGACCAATCTTAGCATTTTGTTGACGTTCTCGCCACCATAGGACTTGCCACGGCCTTGTGGGCGTGAGTGTTCTACATGTCCTCGTCAAACGACATCATCATGCTGATCTCACCACAGTCTCATAGACCTCTTGCTTTACTTATCCAGCGTAAGCTTCCGACTTTAACCCTTTCCTCCCGTCTAACACACCACTGGCACTGTGACAAAGCCATCTGGAGAGTAAGTCTAGTCCCAGTCACTCTACTTTCTATAACAAACCTCATGAGACGAAAAGGCATCTTTTCTTCAACTTCTGTCTCTCAAAACTCTACACCAATTCTCTTATGAGCAGCCTCAATTCCCGTGGAGGGTGGAGATACAACGAAGACAATAACGTCCACTCAAGCCACAAGCGGGTACGTTCTTTTTACGCCATCCAAAATCGTTATATCGTACCGATGGATACGCCGTTTCAGTCTGCTACAAACTTTCAGAACCAGCCAGGTTTAGTCAAGAGACCTGAGGTTTGTTTGAGTCGAGTTGGCGAAGCACATTTACCGAATACTCACTGGCTTTTCAGGTCTTCGTCCACGTCGAGTCGCACGAGATGGTCAACCCAGCTCTCAAAGTCGACCAGAGGATCTACGAAAATATGACAAGCAGCTTTGAAGCCAAGGTCTGAGCCTCGAGACTTTTGAATCTCTGCCAAGAACAAGAAACCAAGTCCTCAAGCGCGTCCACTGGTTTTGGCTTCACAATTTCGTTCTGCAATATCTTGACCCCAGCAAACTTTTCTCTCGTTTCACTTAGGTTCGGAAAACAGATATATATATAATTGTACACAAATTTACTTGGCTAGATAGACGAGTCCAACGCGGCGCTCCGACGCACAAATATATCGATAACTTAGTAGTAGAAAGGCTTTCCAACGAATTGATCAAACCAGTGGAAAACTTCATAATGCCATTTGAGGCTGTGTACTGCGTCAACAAAATATGGCTTGTCCGAGGACGAAGAATGAATCTGACCTGTTACCGTGGTTCAAGACCCAGTGATTCTCATCGGGGAAGATGACCAAGCGGCTTGGAATTCCGAGTCTAGATCAGGCACAAGCCGTATATCAGACAATGGAAGAGCCAAGGTAGAACCAGAATGAAGACATACTGCTGCAAAGCATGGAAAGCGCCGATACTCTCTGTCTCTGGAAGCCTAAAGTCCTTACTTCCGTGGATCAAGAGCTGGGGAGTAGACCATCTATGAACAAAGTTGGATGGGCTGTACCTGTACATGCGATGCCAGATAGTCAGCCGAGACTGTCTCCCGCGGAGGGTGTGTACGAGACATACTTGGTAGACAGCTTCTTGCTCTTTTCTTCCCAAGGCCTGATTGGTTCATACAAGAATGAGTCAGTGTTCCTGATCGGAAACTCTTGCGACCGTGCCACCCAGAAGGCTTACCTGCCGCCCCACTCATGGTTAAACTAGACGAGCAAAACAAGGAACAGTATAAGTTTGCTGAATGTGAGAAGACCGGGAAAAGGGAACCCACGAAGAAGAGTTCGTCGGTTGAATAACCATTGTAAGTCGAATCGAACACTCCGTCGTGAGCGACGAGTGCCTGTATGATGAGAAGAGAGGGGTCCAAAGGTTGAGTTTCTCTTTTACTTTTGGTGGCGGTGGGAAATGGGTGAGGCTGTATGAACGTCTGTACTTACCTTGAATCCAAATCCGTACTCAGGGTGGCCTTGAATCCAGCTATTCGCTTGGGTTAGATGTGAGTATACGGTCAGATGAGATGAAGGACCGACTTGATAGCATATCCTCCCCAGCTGGCGCCAGCGGCAACAGCGCGGTCTGGATCGATCTAGGTATGGTTATGAGTTGTAGCTCAAGGTTGAGGATAATGAACAAGTGTACCTCGGGATATTTCTTGAGTGCGTATTTCCATCCGTTGATGAGATCTACGAAAGGTTTGCCTCCCCAGTCCTCCTTAATGGCATTTGTCAATTCTACATGACGTAAACGAGTCAGTACTTTGGGGATGCCGAGGAAGGGATGCTCAGGGGTGAACGTACCTTGACCAAAGGTCGTGCTACCAGTTGGATTGATAGCTATAACAAAGTACCCTTGGCCAGTAAACACTGACAAAACATCATTAAGTTCTTCGACCCTCGACTGTTCCTGTTCAAGACCCACCATTAGGATTCCACCTCGTCGACCATTGATCCTCCCAAGCTCCCTGTGGACCACCATGAATCAAAAGCACAACCGGCCACTTCTTCTTATCACCCTCCTGCCATCCTCTCGGCTTCAACGCCCATCCCTGGATAGATTTATTGTTCGCACCCTCGAAATAAAACTCTTCACCTCGACTCAACCCCCTCCCCCTCAACGTCGATTCCGTAAACCGTGTCACCTGTTGCAAGTCACCCTTCCCAGGATTCCCGCTTGAGGATTGTGTTAGGTCAGAGAGATATCGAGGTAGGTGTTGAATGAGGAAGACGTCGTTGGGGGATACGAAAGAGGACCTGGTGAAGAGGAGACGGCCAGGGTGGAGGGGGAAAAGGCCGGATGCCGCACCAGTGGAGGTGAGTTCGATCGGTGTGGTATAGATCGGGTGAAGGTCTGGGTTTGTGGTGGATCGGGAAGGCGTGGACGGGATGGGAAGGTAGAAGACCTTGACTCTAGCTTTGTCCCCAGCTGTGAAGTAGAGGAAAGTACCCTCTGGGTTGAACTACGTGAAATTGTTATCAAATGGTCGGAAGAAGTTCGGGGAGAGAAGAACGTACAGCGAGCGAGTCGGGGGACCGGTCCCAGTTCTGGGTAAGGGTATACCTAACATCCCAAGTCAAGTCGTAAATGACAATCTTGGCTCTGTCACTCTCATAGCCGTCTTCGTCAAGCTCGAGCCACGCGACTTTATCGCCTTGTTGGCTGAATACTGGGTTATGGGTAGCTCCCTGTTTGCCAGATGTCAATTCACGTGGTTTGCCCTGGCCACGGATGTCGACGATGTAGATCTGCAGGTTCAGTGAGTATACGCGCGTCCCAGAAAAACACAGGGAAGCATACATTCTGCTTAGTGTGCCATGCCTCTGGGAGCAGCGGGTCCTTGGTGGTATACACGATATGGGTAGCAGAAACATCAAAGTCGTCCGTACCGCCAAACGGCTCAACAGGAACATGCTTCCAAGGCTGTCAGTGGACCATTCTGAAAATCCCTACAATGCAGAGGAAACGCACATGGTGAGTATCTTTCAAGGGGCTGTGGAATTCATTGCCCATATACCAGTTCCTGTCCGGATTCATCTGAAGCAGGACGCTAAACAATGCAGGCCGCTTCTTGCCAGCCCAAGTATCCCAATGGCGGACATAAGTGGCGTCGTAGACAAATGCCGAGTTACCGCGATTCTCCCAAGCCTCGTCCTGTTCCTTTACGGTCGTAAGGTTCCCATCGTCATACACATAGTCCGAGAAGACCAAGTGCCGGGAAGCGGGGTTGTACCTGAAGTTGGTGGCAGTCTTGGAGGGGATTTTGCCAATGAGAACTGGCTCGGAAGAAATTTGGAGCGGACCAGACGAGGCGGTGGCGGCGCTGTAGGATCCACGGACGTCGACAGCGTAGAGTTCGAGGTGGTCGTTATCCTCGATCACTTCGCCGAGGGTAGTGCCGGTGAGCCAGAAGAACTCGCCACCCCTGGGGAGCTACGGGCTAATTTAGACGGGGGTGGGGGACGCTGGAGAAGTATGTGTAGTAGTAGAACGTACGGGAAACTCTGCGGATTGAAAGGCGGACTCGAGAGGGAGGAGAACGAGGGACTTGTGGTTTCTACGCGAGAGTTGAGTATGCGCAGCACGGTTACGCGTCGAGGGGAGCTCACTTCTTCTCCTCGATATTGTATCTGCTGATCGTCACAAAGGCGAGATCACCGGCTGCATTTGGAACTGCGACAGACGGACGATCGAGCTGGACCTACGCAAAGCTAAGAAGGAAGAAAGAATTGTGCAAGTGGGTGGTACCTACGAGGTCCTTGGGGGAAAAGATGTCTGGGGACTCTTTGAAAGTAAAGTGATTTGACATGGATGAAGCTTGAGCTTGAGGGCTAATCGATGGAGATAAGGGAATCTGTGCAGCCAGACCCCAGAGAGGAAAAGGGATGCGCATGGTAGTCCGTGTCAAAGGATGGCAAGTCTTTCGTGTATATATTTTTACACTGACAATTATCAAATCCTACGTTGACATCGCTTCCTCTGACTCGTCTCCATTCTCCCCTTCTCTCGTTTCATCTTTCGGTAAGCCGCCGCCCTCTACTTGCGTAACCTCCCCCGTCGCAGAGTCCCAATGGCAAAGCAGCCCAACCCGGAACACCACCATCCGCTCTCCGATCAATTTCAGAAGCTGCGCTTGCTCACTCGTCAGAGTCTTGCCCTTGTCACAGATTTTGTGTGGTGCATTCAGCGTTGGTACACCCTTATTCATGTGTGTCGTAAGGCCGAGTTTCCGCAGTTGCGGCTCTTCGTTATGGGGAAACGGCTCTGGTGGATCGGAGTATATCCGCATTACGGGCCCCGCAGGAAGGATGACTGTCCGACTCGCGACGTTGCCTGCTCGGGCAAAGTCTGGTTGTTTAAAGTCGGCAAACCATTCAGTGACCTCTTGTGGTTCCGAGTTTGTGAACATGACGCCCACTTGGCCTTTTATTTGCTACTTGATTTCGTTAGACGCCCGCCCAGAATCAACTTTTTGTCTAAATGTCAAATGCACCTTTGCGAGCTTGTGAATACCCGGACGGTGCTCCTCTTCCGGCGTTGTTCCCAGTGCCTTTGCCATAACCTTCCCCTTGGCGAAGAATATCCGTGCCGTACTAATAGCTCCATGCTCAGACCTGTGTGTGCCTCGCGGTTAGAGCGTCTGATCCACTCACCCCTTCCACAGCTGCCGCACAGTTGTCAGATGTGAGTTCCGCAGGTTCCCAACCTCAAATAACCAGCAATATCTCCATTTCTCCGCACTCTCCTGCACCTATTTTCCCAGCCCTTCAGCATCGATCCCACAGAGAGAGACAGAGTAAAAAAAGCTGAATCCAACCTCGTGCATCAATGAGCTTTTGTGCGCTTTTGTTTTCTTCGCGACCTGGGTCAGCGATACTGACCATCGACATTCTTCAGCCAGTCACTCTACGTGTAAGAATAGGCATAATACTGACCGAGCTTTGAGCGCCTTGATTTTGGCATTGGGAGAGGACGAAAAGAGATGCGAAAATTGGAAGTCCGCAAAAACTGATCAGAAGTAAAAATAAATTCCAATATGGCCCTACATCCATCAGTCACCACTATCATATCTACCAACTCTAATGACCACCCTCGCCATCTCCCCGGACCAGCTCAAATCCCTCGAAAACTCCCTTCTGAATCGCTCGGGAAATGTGCCTCTACACAACAGATTCCGTGCCCTCTTCACTCTCAAGTCGTTGAAAAACGAAGACGCAGTGCGGATAATCTCCCAGGGTACTTTTCACCATCTTGTGTAGATTAGATAACGGTGGTTGATGATCCAACTCAGGTTTTGCTGACGATTCAGCACTGCTGAAGCACGAACTTGCATACTGTCTTGGACAAATGAAACTCCCTGCCGCCCTACCCACACTCGAATCTGTCCTCCGAGACGTGAACGAAGATCCTATGGTCAGGCACGAAGTGCGCAGTACCATTTCCCTATCCATTGTTTGTGCGGACCACTAACGACATTCAAGGCAGCAGAAGCCATGGGCGCCATCTCCTCCTCTGCCTCTCTCCCCATTCTCAAAGAATTCTTAAACGATTCAAATCGAAGCGTACGGGAAACCTGCGAAATCGCCATTGCCAAAATTGAATGGGACAACTCCGAGGAAGGGCAGAAACACCAACAGGAGCTCAAGTCGTCTGACAATACCCCGTGCGTGTTTTAACCCCTAGTACCCGATTTCGACTCGCTAATCTATTGTGTACAGAACGTATACCTCGATAGACCCCGCACCAGCCTCATCCAGTCTCCTCTCAGGCACACCAAAACCCGAAACCATAACCCCCGAGAAAATCACCGCTCTTCAAAAAGACCTCACAAACACAGAGTTGCCGCTATTCGAACGGTACCGTGCAATGTTTGCTCTAAGAAATATCGGTACACCAGCCGCTGTGGATGCTCTAGCTTCAGGCTTTTCGGATGATAGTGCTTTGTTCAAGTATGCCCCCTCCTCTCTTTTTCGATGACCCTCTGTACTGTGCTGATGGTTTATGCGTAGGCACGAAATTGCCTTTATCTTCGGCCAAATGCTCTCACCCCATTCCGTCCCCTCCCTCCTCAAAGTTCTTCAAAATACAGCAGAGTCTGATATGGTCCGGCATGAGGCTGCCGAGGCGCTCGGTGGAATTGCTACTCCAGAAGTACTGCCACATTTGAAGGAGTGGATGACGAGGCAAGATGCGCCCCGCGTCGTGCGGGAGAGTTGTCAAGTTGCGATCGATATGTGGGAGGCAAGTATCTATTATTCGATGTCATAAGACACTATTACTAAAGTGGTTTCGCGTATAGTACGAGAATTCTGGTGAATTCCAGTACGCTAATGGATTGTCGACTGAAGTGGGAGCCTGAGTCCTAGATACCAAGTAGTAGGATTAGTAGTGGATCTATTATTATTTCTCTCGGGACTGGACCACACAAATGCGGATCAACAAATCAACATGAGGCGATCACCAAAAAATCAATCAGTTGACACCTCCACATCCCACCTCAAGCAAGGGCAAGGAGTGCCACTCAATGCCACTAGACGGGCACTCCTACCTCGTCTCTCAAGGCTGGACGGGACACGGCACAGGACTCCGGCAAGACTCCATCGTCCGTCCACTCGCCATCCCACAAAAACGCACACTCGCAGGATTGGGTAAAGATCGGGACGAAGCATTCCCGTTCTGGGACCAGTTGCGTATTCTCTCCTCACCGCACAACACAACACCTTCCAACTCTGCATAGTCTATTCTCAGTTGCGGCCAAAACTATCCAGGTTAAACTATCCAAAGACGATGACGACTCTTCCAACACCTCCGTACGCTCCCCATCTCCTTCCTTTCCCCTCTCACTCACCTCCCATTAGGACTCTGAATCTACAACTACAAAAACATCACTAGACCGCACATCCACAGGCATCCTATCAAACAAACCCCCCAAACTCGGTACATCCGCCTCTACTTCTTCTTCCTCTGTCACTCCTACCTCTACTTCGGGGTCCAATACACCAACAACCCTCATCCCTCCACCCTCCTCCTCACCCTACAATCTCCTCACAGTAGCCAAACGGAAAGCAGCCAAACGGACACTTTACGCCCGATTTTTCCGTGGACCAGTCCTTGGACCAGACTCGGATTCTGATCTTTCGTCGTCTGGGCTCAATGGGAAGCAAACCAAGAACGGGAAGGGGAAGGGCGATACGGAGTGGAACGAAGGTGTGATCGGAAGGGGGAGTAGTAGCAAGACCCCAATGGCGATTGCAAAAGCCAAGGTGACGAATGCGAGTGTGCCTACGCTTGTGATTCCCTTGCAGAAGGAGGTTAAGAACGAGCGGAAGCGGAAGAGGGATGAAGGAGAGGTTGAGGAGAAGGCGAGGATGGAGAAGGAGGAGAAGGAGAAGAACAAGGAAGAGAAGAAAGAAAGGAGGGAGAAGAAAGACAAGGAGAAAAAGGAAAGGAAGGAGAAGAGAGATAAAAAATCCAGGAGTAAAAACGACCTTGAAGACGAAGTCGACTCGAAGAAATCCACAAAGCACAAGGCCTCCAAAGCTAAGCAGAAGACAGACAAGGGAAAGCACAAATCCCCCCACACCCCCGCCGACTCTTCAATACACCTCGAGGGGGACGAAGAAAAAGAAGATGATAAACGGGATCAAAAGCGTCGCCGGGTGGAAGAGAAAAAGGGCAAAAAGGACGAAAAGGAGAGAAAGAAGAGAAAAGGCAAGCAAAGCGGTGAAAAGGATAAAGAGAAGGATCTTGAACATGGGGAAAGTGAAGACGAACGCAAACGACGAAAACGCGAACGCAAGGAGGCCAAAAAGGCTGCCGCTGCCGCTACGGTTACGTTTTTGTCTCAGGAGGCAGACGTCCTCATGGTTGACGGCTCTCCCTCAGGCCAAGACTCGACGGTGCCAGCCATCTTGGACCAGGAGGTCCCCGGATCGAAAAGGAAAAAGAAAAAGCGGAAAACCGTCGAGTAATGACGTTTTGTATACCTCCTGTACTTTCACAACATAATGACGCTGGGAAGTGACGGTTGTGGGATTTACAACAGCGTGAATTAAGTTGTGAAAACACATTGCATGAAATCTAAGGTCATGTAATGAGTACTGAAGTACCAAACGACGACCCATTGGCAGATAGTGATGAAAGCTAAGGGACACATAGAGAGAAGAGGTTCACTTTGAGTCCGAAGAAAATCGAGAGATGTGACAGGACACAGCACCTAAGCAGTAACTTGAAATGGAGGTACATATTATACACAATGGGCCATATATGCGGGGGGATGAGGTGGACGGAAAAGGCACAGAGAACAAACACTTTTATGAACTCTAAGATCGGACGCTTCTCCATGCACTTTGCATTGCAATACGCTTGGCCTAAAGCAAATTAAGTATTTTGCATTTAGAAGAACAAAAGAAAACCACACAAACCTGTTCAAGTGAAATAGAACCTTCCCTCAGTTCTACTCGTTGAACAGCAGGCGCAGAGGAATCGTCCTCATCTTCGTCATCATCAAACCCAGTCCTCGCGGCACCGGGTCTCATGCCGCCAAATGCAGCCTTTCCACCCGCAAGCGAGAATGGTGTCTGCTGTACCGCAGTCCCAAACACACTCGCATTCTTCGGGGCTCCGAACGGCGCGAAATCACTGACCACTTTGCGTGGCGGTGAGGACGGAGGGGATCGCGTTGCAGGCAAAGGTTTGATTTTGGGTGGCGGGGATCGGGACGGGGTGTACAACGAGCCCATGGGGTATGAATGACGCGAGAGATGTTGCCTCGATTGGAGATATTTGTCCGTGAACCGAGTTCCATGCACCTAATCAATGGCATTGATTATTACCCCTGGAAATTAGGTTGGAAGCTAACTTACCCGTTTCAACAGTGGACGGGCGTCCGCTAGAGAGGGGGCATTCATAAACACCGCAACATTATGCCTCGCCTCCTCAGAATCCTTGTATATACTCTCAATCACAACTTTTTTCGTACTCTCGTTCCGTAGTAAAAGTTTCTCATGCAGCTCGCGGGCAACGTCGTCTACGCTTTCATTGTTCCCAATGATACGTTGAGCCACGGCTTCTCCGACTTCTTGTATAAGTCGTTCCATGTCAAGATTTTCAAGGACGCTACCAACAATGGCGTGCGCGAGAAGGTCGGCGGTCGTGAGTGGGAGCATGAGCCCAGAAGTGATATTAGTAATGGCTTGGTAAAAGTCTGTTGCATACTGGTATTTCTTCGTGAGCGTTCAGCAGAGAGTGTACAACACACTGGATCAACACACCGAGTATCCGCTGAGTGCAGGCTCGCAAGCCACGAAGAACTAATTTAGTCAGCTCAGGTGCCACTCCACAACTGACTCAACGGGAGCACATACCAGCGTAATACCCTTGGTCGCCATCTCCCTCACAATCTGCAATGGATCAAACCCATCAGGCGACCCATCGTCAAAGCCTATCCACATCATTCAGCAAAACCATCCCAACAATAAGCCCAAAGGAAGAAACCAAAAAAAAAGGGGGGGGGGGGCGGGAGGAGACACATGTCCAAGAATACTCACCATCACCATACTCTCCAATTCCATGGGGCGGTGCATCCGCAATAAGAACAACCATTTTGCTTGCATACTCCCTCCAATCCATACGCAGAGCCTCTGCAAGCGCAGCAGTCACGGCTTCAGGACCATCTCCACCCCCAGAAGCATACAGCGACGAAAGGTCCTTGTGAACCTTACTGATGTCCGACGAAAAGCCAAAGTTCCTAGTGATATATGTATGGTCCTGGGGTGGATGATCACGAAAAGCAACGAGGCCGACACGAAGGTCATCCTGGTGCTGAAGCTTGCCAGACTCGAATATATAGGCGCAGATGGCCTCGATGTTCTTGGTTGCAGAGGTGATGTATGACCCCTGGCTTCCGGTGCAGTCCTGTATGAAGACGAGGTCCCTGGGAGATGTGAGAGGGCTTCGACGTGAAGGGAAGGGAGGGGGGGGGTTGGTAGAGACGAGAGTTGTTTGTGGTGGTTGGTTGACTTACAGCATTTTTCTGCCCCCCTCTGGAGGAGCGCCTGTGCGGAGGTGGGAGAGGACAGGTTGTTCAGAGAAGGCAGGCTGGAGGCCCGGATCGATGTTCATGTCTTGGTCCATGGTGGTGGAGAGTGGGAATCAATGGGTGGTGATGGATAAAATGCAAGACTTGATTGAGCCTTTAAAAGTCACAAACACCACTCCTCCACATTCGGATCTCACCGATCATCTGCCTCCTCTCAATCACTGCACGAGGCCTATTTGACACAACATATTATATCAACTACGTACTATCTATCGTCTACCACCCACCAACCAGTTCGCCCATGACGTGTTCCATGGCCCTGCACCCAGCGGTGACCGTAAACTCCGGAACAAAACAAACAGTGCTGCCGTGCATCCTCCCAGAATCGCAGTCAGTGTAAAGTACATCTTCAGCCGCGCCGCCGGCGTCATTGCACCATCGGCCCCGCCAGGGATAGCCGAGTGGCTGCATCAAAATGCGTCAGAATGCACGCACGGCGTGCCAAGTAACAGATAGTTTCATTAGGACTTACGGATTCATCGCAATTCTGCAAATGGTATGGAAGACATCCGCCATTTGTCCATCCTTAACGCTTACAGACACAGGCACTTGTAGCCCTAGTCGTCTGCAATACACGTCAGGTTGTACTTCGTGCCGCTGTGAATCATCAGTCATGACACAACTTCTGGCGTGGCGTTAAACATGCCCTTACCTGCAACGCCAAGTCTAAATCGGACTTGGTGGCCACAAAGAGCGTTGGTATGTGATCAAGGCTATATTGTTGCTGTACAACGCGCTTTGATCAATGCCCTAAAATGTCAACAAGCAAGACACACGTACCCGTAGATTGCTAATATAGGAGAACGAATTCGTGTCACTTGAGTCATGTACATAAACAATCACATCAGGCTGGGCCGTCTTCTTTGAACTTCGTAACGTTTCCGCCTCATAACGCGACCCAAATTCTTGTAGCTGGAATCCCTGTCAACGGCAATCCATGGTCTGCGACGGGTGGGAGACTCACCACCAAATACTTCTCCGACCCGTCAATATCCACAGAGTTCACCACGCTGATAGGTTTACTTGTGGGCTCGTACGCCGGATTGAACGGTTTCCCTGCGAACGCTCTGAGAAGTGATGTCTTCCCTGAGCCCGCAGCTCCGCATACATAGCACAAGAAGACGTTTCGTGTGACCTTGCCCTTTCTTCGATCGATTTTACGCGCCCGAGTGACTTGAAGTGCTTCGGTCTGCGACTCACCCGGGTAACCCAGGTATGCCAGGTATGCGAGCGTTGTTTTATGGTCCAATAATGTCGTCATGCTGCCTCACACCCTATGAATAAAAAGAGAACCAAGTGTTTGACTGAGAATGCACACCTCCATTGGGCTAACCACCCTTGTAAAGTAACGGCACCAGCATCATCCGACAGTGTTGTATCGGGGAAATTTTGTACAGCCCAGGGATTACCAGGAGAAGTACTAAAGACTTCTTCTAGCTCGTCGCTTTTGAGAGCCCCATCCTGGTCCTTAGCATAGTCAGGTCTCAGCTCAAATGAAGCGTCTCGTGGCAACATACTTTGTCAAAGGTCTCAAAAATATCCGTAAAGAATTGGTAACCAAGCGGACTCAATTCCACAGAACAATCTGAGGGAACATCGAATCTAGGCAACGCGGCAAAAGTCAAGTCAGCTGAGTTGCACCACCCCAATTCAAAAAGGGTCGGTTCGAACACATACTTGGGCACGAGGAAGCCTTCTGTCAACCGAAGATCCTCCGCATAGCCGAATTTGCGCAAAACAGTCCATGTCGTCTCGAGGCGTCCGCGCTGGATAAAGATGGTATGAAGATATAGGAAGCCAGCTTCTGTCAAACCACCATCGCGGACGCCACCCTCTGCGTGTTCCTGCACCATGGCTTTGATACCTTCCAACTCTTGTAATTGCAGCGGGGCATCAAAGCATTTGCGCTAGTTTTGGAAGAAGTTGGAAGCTAGGCCAGGTTTAGGGATAATGTCAACGCACCTGGAATTCGTTTAGTTCTGCAGCATCGAGAATCCCATCTTTGTTCGCATCGCAGAGCTTGAATATTCGCCTGAGAGCTGCCACGCATGCAGGTTTGAGGACCTGTTGAAACTCGGATGAGAACCGAATATTGCATCAAGGGAACTTGAGGGGACGACAAACGTGATCGCGAGAGTCATAAAGCGGAGCAGTTGGATGTAGGACTGCCTTTTGGGCAAAGTAGAAGACTTCGGAAACGTTAAGAGGAAGCTTGGCGGAACATTCGACGCAAGTCTCGACTTCCTACGGGACCAACGGAGGTCAAACGGCTATCGCAGTTAGAAAGCTCAAGCAACATACCTTGAACTCGTTCATAATAGGAATAATCTCATCCTCCAAAGCTTCGTTGGTAACTTCTCCTCCGCGCAGGTCAATTTTGTTGCCGACGAGAATGACGGGAACCTATCGAGCGGCAGAGCATCAACACGGGAGTCGGAGAGTAATAGAGAAGTGAGTTGTTTTACGTTGACACCAAGTTGCCGGAAGTGGGGAAGCCAGTAGGTAGGTATACGGTCGAAGGAATTAGGGTTGTCTATGGAATAAACGACGCAAATGACGTGTGCTTTTCTGATTTCCGATTCAAGGTGAGTGCGGTCCTGTGGTCCGGCTAGTGTGCAAAGGTCACAAGTGAGTATAAACGTAGGTAGGAAAGTCGGAAGAGAGAAAGTTACCTCCGGAATCAACGATATAGGTGGTGACGTTTTCGGGGGTGACCTCTGGAGGTATGGTGACTTCCGGAACGATGTGTTGAACCTGTGGGCGATGAGCGGGGGCAAGATACTTAAGGAAAAGGAAGGATACATGAGCGACGAAGGATTCCTTAATTAGAGACGTGATGATGGTGCTTTTGCCTACACCCTCTGTGTGCGTGTAAGCGGAACTAACAGTTAGGAAAGGAGTGAGAAATACGGACCATCGCCGACCAGGAGAATGCGGACATCTCGTCTCATGACCTTGACTTGGGCGGAGCAGGTAGCAGAGGCGGGGTCTGATGGGGTAGTGTCGGTTGTTGGCTGTACGACAGACCGACCAAGCGACTCGAAATAACCAGAGACTGGCATGGCACGTGATTGCCATATATATTACGCGTTAACGGGTTAAAGGACGCCTGCCATATATGGAGCTTACCTCGGCTGGCAATTCGCCCAACTCAGTGTGAGCCTCGTTGACCTTGCATATATAAGCTCGCTCCACCCTCACTTCGGATCCGCCCCATCCTGTGTGTTGCATGCATATACGACAGACAGCTAACTGACAGACAACTGACAAAACACAGCCATAGACGGTTACTTAAACATCAGCTGTGACTCTCTGCAAAGCATGTTTGCAGAATTACCCCACGATATCCTCCTCCTCATCTTGGAGTCCCTCACTTCCGTTGAGCTCGCCTTGCTTTCCCGGACATGCAAAGCATTGTACCACTTTGTGCGTCGATCGTGTCACTCCAGTCACCCAGTCACTAACCGGCCCGCCCCCCAGGTCAATGAATACGGCTGGTCTAGCTACCTGCGTATCCATCCTCGGCCCTCTTTCAGCCTCTCTCATGCACGAGCACGCTGGTCTGCTCGTCTTCGTGTCAAATACGACGCCCTCACAGACGAGGCCTGGCAGAGCAACACATTTGTCGCTAGACCCCTCTCTAACCCATGGATGGCTAAACAATCCCCGCTCCTCGCAATCTCCACGAACCGCCTCGTCGTCGCCGCCGGAAATACCATCTACTCTTACACATTTAGCGCGTCTACAGAAGAGAGCACCGCCCCACCCGTTTCCTTCGAGGCATCTTTTTCCTTGTTAGATGGCCATCAGCAATTCGGAGGTATCACCGCGATAACATTAGCCCTCCCCGAGGGACCAGACGACATTTTTTTCGTCGCATTCCAGGACGGCATAATCGAGCGCGTTGTATTCACAACATCGACGCCCTCCCACCCCCCGGCAGTCACACGACATCAAGTCAGCACATTCCAGAACAACGATTTCTCCGAAAGCCTCTCATCAGCCTCTCATATCCTTTTATCACTCTCCTCCAACGGATCAGTCTCCCTCGCAGATCACCGCGATACCGCCACTAACACCTCACTAACCTGGTTTTCCACAATCGACCTCAAAGCTCGCAGTTGGGCCTCCCACCTCTGCCTCTCCTCTTCCACCCCGTACGCCGCCTTTGGAACATCCAACTCCACAATGCCTCTACCCATTTATCATCTCCCTGATGCCCATTTCACCTCCCATACCCCTTCCGTGCTTCTCTTAACGGGATCAAGCACTGCGAATTCTTCTTCCGCAGTCTACGGACTCTCCCAGGGACCTCCCTCTTCTCCTTGGGGATCTTCACCTCAAATCATCGTCGCAGGCTGGTACGACAGCAAAGTCCGATGCTATGACCTTCGTACCCCGTCCTCCGCTGAGCCCTGCTCATCCCGTCTGGACAACATAGGAGGTATCGCAGTACCGACCTTAAAACCCATCCTATCCCTGTGCAACCCCTGGTCTTATGAACCTATCTACTCAGTCTCCTGCGGCGGTGGTTCGGGAAATCACATCGCCGCAGGCTCTGCGCGTCACAGCGTCCTCTCATTCTGGGATGTTCGCTCTCCGAGGGAAGGTTGGAGTGTCCATGCACCTGGGAACGATCCTTCACCCGTGTATTCCGTTATCCTCGAGAGTTCGCGGTGTTTCGGCGCCACTGAAAGCCGTCCTTTTGTTTATGATTTCGTGAGTTTTTAATCTTGCTTTGATCAACGCTCAAATTTCCAGATTGCTAATCTTGGTTTCGGTCGTAGGGACCCGACGTAACAATAGACACGTATCCACCCATTACACGTACGCGTGGCGACAAACTCAAGCCTTACAAGACCTCGGGTCGGAAGGGTATTGACTATTATGTGACAAAGTACCCTCATAGTCGTGGTCTCACGCCAAGTGATCATTAAACTATTCACCAACATTTTCGTCCGTATATATCGTAGAACTTGCGCCTTGATTCTCTAATACTACAGCGTTCGCCGGCTTGACACTATCTGTACTGGCTCAGCATAATGGGGTGATCTTTACAACAGGTGGCATCTTGTAAACCAATAGTGTACGAAATAGAGGGGGAATATAATTACTGGCAGTGGTGAAGATCAGGATGGTGTCGTAATAAGCTAGAGATGAAGAGAAAGTAGGAAAGGAGCTAAATAAGGAGGTGGTCATTGATGGTGTACATGGATGAAGTGGGATGACAAAACCAGAATGAAAAAAAAAGGCGACACAAGACATAGAGTAGAAAAAAAAAGTCAAAACCCAAGGAAGGAGATAAATGTACAACAAGTGGAAATGAAAACATAGGCGAAGAGGGGACAAGCTAGGAATATAATGTCGCATATATGCAAATAAAGAGATGTTCTGCGTCTCGGGTTATCATAGATAGAAAAAAAAGTAAGACAAGTAGAGTCCTTTGAGTGAGAATAACAAAGGGGAAATCAGGGAAACAAATACAAATCGAAGGAGGAAGGGAAAAGGACACAGACACTGAGTTACAAGAAAAGAACTACGAAGGAGTCGTCGCCGACTGAGACCGTGTCGCCCAATTGAATAGTTGCCGCATATCACTCGTTGGTGCCGTATCGGCTGGCTGTTTAGGTTCCACGAGTAAACTAAGAGTACATCAGCATGAAAAGCAAAGACTTTTGCCAAGGAATCCAAGGCTATGAATGACATACCTCCGACGATACAGGTCCTGGAAATCGCCGCTGCGCTTAGAATTCTCAAATGACACATTGAGGTAGTCTTGGACCTCGGGGATGGCTTTCAGGTTGTAAGGAACCTGGAAACGTTGCATGTCTTCACGGCAATATACATCAGCATGGCAACTCTCGCAGGGAGCAAAACAGCTTACCTTGGACAATCCTCGCGAGTTTGTGATACTTGTTAAAGTTCAATAGCTTTTTGCTGTCGTTCAGAGGCGAGGCGCGGTGTGAGGGATTGCCCTCCCGGCAGAAAGTGACATCCGTAAGGTAAAGACCTGTCCAGGCTCAGTCAGCCCCCGTTTTACTCGTCTGGCCACAAAGATACCAACCCAGGAATGGGACCGCTGGGGGTGAGGTGTTGCGTAGCCTCGAGCGGTATTCGTGATAATTCCGGCCATGGTCTGCCAGCTTTCGTAGTGACTCTAGCTGGGTCTTGGATTTCTGCGGTACGCCCTGGGTATAACAGATGGAAACATGAGCAACCATCACCATACTACACGCAAAGAAACACATGCCGCCCAAGTCTGACGTAGCCGAGCAATCGTGGATGAATCCAACGCTGCCAAAATCGACCGCGACGTGCTATAGTTACTCAACGAAGTACACCTCTGTAAATTTTAATCACCCAAAGCACAAACGACCAACGTCAGCACACAGACAAATAACCAAAAAATCTCAAACTGAAAACGGAAACAGGAGGCGACTCACATCAGCAACCTTGATAAAAAACTTGATCAGCAACGTCCTCTTCTTCAAATCTTGCTCATTCAGTATGCTCTCTGCCACCCATCCCGTAATAACCGTGCTCAACGACGTCACAGCCTTCACGTTCGTATTTGCCCTCCCCTTCGCACCATCTTGCTGACCCGCTTCCAAAATCTCTTCTGGTTGAATCGCGCAATATAGCGTACACTCCATGATCGTAATTTGTCTCGCCAGCTCCAATGCGTCAAAGTCCGTCACGGAAATGTTCGCGTAGTCTTTCTTTCGTAGAGCGACAAGAAGCGTTTTCGTCATATTTGGTCTCGGAATTTCCGATACTGGTCCACTAGTAGTGGGGATGGGGAGTCTCGGGGAGTTATTGAGTGATTTCGTCTCTTGCTGTTTCCTCATCTCTAGGAGCTCTAGCAATCTTTGCGCAGGGCCAGGAAAGTATACCCGTAGTGCCTCTTTCACCCAAGTAATCAACGTCGGGAGAACAGGATCATCCACCCCAGGCCGCCAATACACCTCCAGCCATGCCTTGATCAAATTCGATACTCGCAGTCGCACAGGAAGTCCCTTCTTATGCTCCCACAAATGTAGCTCCTCGACCGACATCGATGTGCTACGTGGTGGCACGAGGTTATACCGTGCAACGATTGCATCGACGAGTTCGATAGGAGATGTGAATAACCTAAAGGTCATAAAGAAGACGGCAGAAAATGCAGGGTCTACTAAGGCATCATGGGGGGTCAATTTCTCCACCAATGCCTCTAGCGTAGCGCCGACAAGATGCCCTTCACTATTGTACGCGACATCTTCTAGGGAATAGTCGTGTGTGTACATCCAGCTTGCTGGGTCCTGGTCGAATCCAAGAGGCACTGTGGGGAGTTCACCGCTCACCATCTTCTCCTCAGACGTACCAGCACCAACCCCATGCGTCCTCAAGCTGCCTTCCCAGGTGGTCCCATCATCGTCTGTTCGCGCAAACGAAGCTGGTGATGGCAAGTCGGGCTCAACGGGAGCCTTGGATAGAGAGAGAGGCGGTGGTCGACGCTCGTCTGGCGATGTAACAGCAGTGCTAGTCGACTGAGCAGACGAAGTCTTCGAAATCCCACTATTCTCCGAACTCGATGAAAACACTCTCGGTCGCAAAGCCACATTCAACTGCCCAGGATGAATTGTCATGTCCTCTTCGTCCTCTTGGGTTATAGCCTGCTCCGATCGATATCCATGAAGTGCACCCATGCTCGTCGATTTGCTCAAAGTTCCCCTCGGAGAGTCCTCCTGTTGTAGTGGCTGAGGTGGTGGTTCCTCACCATCCGCATAAGGCAGATTGATAATAAACGGCCTCTCGCCAGTCGCACGATTTAAGCACACTTTCACGGCAGCCACACAGTCAGCGCCAGCCTTCAACGCCCCAGTGGCCGATCTGATCAATGCAGCCTTCTCTTCTTCTTCCGACACCGTGGGTGTTAACGGCATTGTCAATCGACGAATCGAATCCGTCAATGCGCTTGCCACAGTGTACAACCCCTCGTTTGCACATCTGAGGTTGTTCATCCTATGTGTCGGGATGTCGGGGTGACGCATGACTGCTACGACAATAGTGAGAATCCTCTCTACCATTCTCACTATTTCTCGCGTGAGCTCATAGAGATGGCCGGTGTTAGATGCATGCGATGATCGACTGTAGGAATGTGCATGGCCGATGAACGCAGCAATGATGGATAGGTATTGATCATGGGTATACCGCAGTGTCTCCAGCACTCGGATTGAATGAGTAGGACCTGAGGGAAACGGGGGTGGCGATAGACTGCAGGACTCTTGTGACGAATAAGATGACGAAGACGAAGTGCTGCTGGTCGACAACTCAGTTTTGTGCCGGGTCAGCACACGTTCCCGCAAGTTCACGCTCTGCGGTTCTTGGGCACTTGAGGTTCTGGAAAGCGGAGCCGGGGACCTCATGCAATGCCCATTCCGAAGGTCCACCATGCTTTTTACACGCATAGACGTTGGTGACGAAGAGGATCCATCCCCCCATTGTCTTAGTTGTGTTGGAGTCCGTCCGTCTGGAGAAACACTTCCCCCTTCCTCTGCTTCGTCTCTGTTCCCCCACGCTTTGGCTTCTGTCGGAGAAGACCCATCTACGTCCTCAGGTTCTTGAGGAATTTGGACACCACACTGCACCGCGATGGCAACAAACCGACGAACATGGGAAAACACTAGACCGCCCGTTTTCAGCATTTCTGCGATCTCGCTCGCCAGCTCTGTTTCCGACAGATTCTCCCCCGATGCTCGTCTAGCTTGTGACACCAGCTTCGCGAGGGTGGTCAGCAGCTTGCTCCGCTCCTGTGCTAGGATAGGGAAGTGCCGCAGTACGGGAGCGTCTCGGTTGATGGTCCCAGTGGTATTCAATATTCGACGCACGCATGCAATGATACATGCAGCAGACGGTTGAAAGTGAGTCACCCGGTTTGCCCGTACTGCATTCTGGAGTAGGGAAAGACCGTGAACCATTGGTACCATGATTGGGGTGGAGTAGTGGATAGGTTCCGCAGAAAATACTTCAATGGAGGGCTGTCTGCTATGCTGTTTTCGTGATGATACGGTGACCCATGATGATGTAGACGTCGTTGACAATGTATGTTGATGCTGAGCCCGCTGAGGCTGCTAGTCAGTCGGACGAGATCAAGCCAAAGGATCGATTGGTGTCGGATTCAACTCTCACCTGAACTGCTTTGGCTTTGGACTTTCCAAAATCCACATTCACATAATTGCTCGGAAACCATCCTCTTCGTCCTTCCAACTCTCCATCCCACCAACCACTCGGATCCCGATTGAGAACGTGTATCACTTGTCCGGTGCGGAAAGACAAACACGTCGTGTTCGATGATTGGGGTTCGTAATCATGCATGGCGAGGACATATTCAGGGCCGATGCGCACGGTCTCTTCATGTGAGGGGCTCGAGGGTCGGGAATGGGTTTGTGAAGCCATACCGTGAAAGGGTTTGGGAGGCGCCAGGGACGAAGTGGAAGCGTGGGTGGAAGCAGATATCGAAGAGGAGGCTGATGCGTCGGAGATGCTTCGTGATCGTTGCTTTTCGGTACTTGAAACAGGTGTGCCTAATACGAGATTCTCCTTGTTCGAGTAAGATTTGGCCGAGTGGGGACCTGAGACGTGTTTGACCTTGGTATCGACAACAAGGCGTGAGGTATAATTAGCCCGTTCTTCCTGTGCTTAATTGATGTCGTTAGATTACAGAGAAAGTCAAGAAGAAGTATAGTGAAAGTTGATCATGATGGTAAATGTCGGCGTAAAGAAGGGGGCATCTGTTGAGCGGAAGAATTGCTCACTTTTAACTTTGACAACGTGCACGCCCAATTGTTTCAATCTTCAAGGACGGATCCAAGGAAGCAATACAGAAACGGGGAGCACTACCGGATAAAATGAAGCGGTGTGGAGAAACGGTGATGGTGGCTCGTCCAAGTATGGCAGGGGTGTTCAAATAATGTGGATTGGAGCTGTCAGATATACAGCGACGGGGAAGGAGAATAGCGCTTAAGATGAACCAAGGAGGCCAGGGCGACCGGGGCGTCGCTTTTTGGAGTTCGCTGGGAATAACGAAGGAATAGTAGGGTACAGAGAAGGGGGAATGAAAAAGGTCGAGGAGAGCCTTGCGTGTAGCCCGCTGAGGGTAGGTATTGAATTGTTGAATTGTTGAATCCCGAGGGCGAGGTCAAGTTGAACTATCCACAACAATAACAAACACTCATGATGCAACCTTTCCCAACCAACCAAGTTACTAATTGAACCCGTCAATCTTAGTCTTCCCCTCCTCTCTCAGACATTCAGGAGAATCCACCATCTCTGTAGCACCACGCCGCTACCTTCGATACTGTTACCCCCGTGTAGAATAGTGACCTGGTCGTGATGCTCCGTCGCAATGTATGTATGTATGCCATTAAACATCAACCCATTCCGTAATGATTTGTGTCCCAGGGTGTCAACTTTCTATTTTCTGCCTCCTCGGCTTGCCTCCCTGTCCAAGGTGCACACGCACCAATCCTGACTCTTTCAACTCCCATCCCATCTCGCTCGGGACAGCAATCCAAGTGCTCAAATGACGGGTTCCACAGAATACTACGAACACCTCTCCCGGATGCAATTGACCCCTTTGCTACAGCGAAAGGTCTCCTCTCTCTCTGCTTGCCCCAATCAATGAAGACTCGAGGTTGTGTTCCGAGCTTAAGCAAACATTTGATCCGTTCGGAGTCAACCGTTGCACAACTTGCATCGCCTGACCCATGATACCCGAGGTCCTTGGGCGAGCCAACAATACGCACGTATCCCAGGTGTCTGGTCCAGAGGTCTAACAATCCTGGAACCAAGAATAAGAAAGACTCCATCCTCGTTGCAGTGATACAAGGCAACATCAGTGTCGCCACCGGTGCTTTACGCATGAGTTATTATAGTCTGACCAAACAGACAGAATACCTCTATAATGACCATCCCCTCGCGTTGCCACCATACGATGTGGTTTCCTTGCCGTTGAGCCGACAGAGACAGTTACAAATCCACTCCACCCTCATCTAAGCTTGGTCCATACTAAGATCAAAAGGAGCCTCGATGATATGCTGCATACCCAGTCCGTTAAAAAAGTTGTCAATGTTACAGGAGTCAGTGCTGATATTGACAGGGAGGCAACCAGGATGCCTTCATACCCTCTGGTCGGGTCTATGCGAACTGGCCGGTGCAACACGTATTTTGAATCGCACCACGAGACCTCCTGCGGGATGCGACAATTCATAGAATGGCCAGACATATTTGCAACTCCGCTTTCAGTGAGTTTTCAGCGAAAACTGATTTGAAACTGAATTGCTCCATACGCAAAATCTCGCTGAAAACGGTTTGCAAATATACTCTAATAACACTAGAATTGGCAACCAGAAAGATAGCAACTTTCCGCTGGATCTCCCGCTTGAGTCTATCAAAGCGATCGCGAACCAGGTTCCCGAGCAAGCATTGTTGCAAGTATTATTAACTGCCGGCCTTTCACCCGATCATGTAGGCCCCCAGCAAACAAAAAGAGTTGCACTCCCTTCCCAATGGCGCGTGCTTTCTTCCCATGCATCAAGAACTGATCAACCATGGAAACTATAGGGGGGCCATGTAACACTACATGATATGACATAGAGTGCCTCAAGAATGCGATCGGTGACCCCCCGCAACCCGAACCGCGGAGCAAGGAGAACGCACAACTTTACCTATCCTTTGTGTCAAGACTGGTGGGAGCAGACAACTCAGCAGGGTCAAACGCAGCAAGAACGTTACCTACGTCGTGCCCTAGATCCATGCCTGTCCGTTTGCGATCCGGCCTTAGAACTTCCGAAATACAGGAACTGGCGTCGATTCTTTATCGAAGTACGTATCACATGAGAGCTGTTCTGCAAAGAGTGTTTGGCAGCCTTCAGCGCCGTGGGTGTAGATAATTTCTCGAAGTGAAATCCTCCTAGGTCATAAGTAAACGTTAATCTCTGCAACATGGCACTCATCTGATATATTCCGGAGGCGTTTACTGCCGACACGCAGGCCCCTTGATTCTAACCTATTGTATCCGGGGTGCTGGGTGAAGTGCAAATATGCCTTGGCAGCGAGTTGTTAAAATTGGCCAGTTGTTGGATGTTCAAGTAATCTTTGAGGGGTTTCGGATGTGTATGTTTAGTCTGAATATTCGAATTCCACGGATATCTTGCGTCATGCCAGAAGTAGTGCGTTGATAGATTCTGGCACCCGCGTCTTCCAGGTCTTTGACGTTGCAACACCAACCTATGAGACCCATATCTGTCAGTCTTGACAAGTGCTCAGGTTGACGTCTCCAAATCGAGTATGTGACACTCATCACAAGCCCAAGCCCAAGCTGTCCTAGCTCCCTTTCGTCGACCGTCGACCATTATGTGGTTTCCTCGCTCCCTAGCCGACCTACGCGTCCTTGATCTCCGCGCAATCATCGACCAAGGTTTCTGGATCCCCAAATCAAAGTGGACAGTCGACGACATCCCCGACCTAACAGGCAAAGTCGTCATCGTCACAGGGGGTAATACTGGTATCGGAAAGGAAACCGCCAAAGTGAGCGTGCCTGTATGCTCCATTTGCGTCTTTCTCGTGAATTCAACTTATCAGGCGTTGCTAAGTCACAACGCGAAGGTGTATTTAGCATGCCGGACAGCAGAAAGAGCGGAATGTGCGATTGAGGATTTGGAACGCTCTACCGGGAGGAGGGCAGTTTTTCTTCCTGTGGATTTGTCCAGTCTACAAAGTGTAAAGGAGGGCGTCAAACAATTTTTAAGGCGAGTTGCAATGTGTCATTGGCCAATTCACTGCCCAACTGAACCCAGTTGACTTTGACAGCAAGGAGAGAGAATTACACCTCTTGATCAACAATGCGTACGTTCACACTTTTTGAACCTCGAACCGCGGCCTAATTCTTGGGTATTTAGTGGCGTCATGTTCCCTCCTCACTCCCAACTCGCGGAAGGGTATGACCTTCAATTCCACACCAACGTAATCGGTCAGCTTGTTCATAACCACGCGTGGTGGGTTTTGGCTGAACGAACGTCGCTATCTCCGTTTGTAGGCCACTGGTACCTAACGAAACTATTGGTTCCCATTATGATGGAAACCGCGAGGCACTCCCCGCCCAAGAGCGTCCGAGTGATACATGTCTCCTCGGTCGGCCATTACATCGTCAGGAGTCAACAACTGGATTTTGGTAGTTTCAAGGCTGGACCTCAGAGAGACAAATACGGAACCGAGGAGCTCTACATACAGAGTAAATTCGTACGTGGCGTACGCGGTATTAAGGTCCAACGTAGCTGATGTAACCAAACCCAAGGGCAATATTGTTGTGTCGAATGAGTTCCACAGAAGATATGCCGACGAAGGTCTGGTGTCGATAGCCACCAATCCTGGTGGGTAATCCTTTTCCAGTTTCTCGAGATCACTGTACAAAGACATCCCCAGGGAATATTGATACAGAGCTCTTCCGCTACGTTGATGTCATCCCTTTTGTGAGATGCGCAAGAGTACGCCATTCACAACTACTGACCTCCAGCTTTCCTCGACGCGCCTAATGATCACAAATGCAGAAACTCCTTGGACTTTATCCTCCCAGCACGGGTGCTGTCACTCAACTCTACGCAGGTACAGCCGAAGAAGCCGGACAATATGGAGGCAAGGTCAGTTGCAGATGGCCCCAGCCTATTCACTCATCGTCTCATTGGTCTTCTTAGTTCCTGGTTCCATGGGCGAGATTAGGGAAGGCTCGGCCCGAAACGGATGATCCACAACTCGGGAAGGAACTATGGACATGGCTGGAGGAGCAGGTTGCCAACTCCTGATATATACCTTGGTCATAATACATATTTGCAACTGAATTAAATTAAGGGGAGTTCAGGGGCCGTGAACTCGGACACGTGATCGATCCAGTCGGGAGGTTGTCGGGCCGCGAGCGGGGGGCATGGGTTGAGCTCAATGGCTAACAGCAAGAAGGCCGACTCTTCCGCTCTCTTCTCCGACTCCATTTCCCTCTTTACCCAGTCTGCAACAAAGGCTGTATGTCCCCCCGTCCGGGTGCTTTCAAAGCATACTAATCATCGCCCTAGTTCAATGATTTTCAAATACAAGTACGCGCAGAAGTCGCTCGCGCCGAAGCGGATGCACGAGCAGCCCGAAATGAACGCGACCAAGCCGTGAAACAATTGCACGAATCTAAAAAGGAGCTACAACGATACAAGGAGGAAATCCTAGAATGCAAGGCGGCGGTATGTCTTCATCTCATCTACCCCTTTCTGAAGGTTTCTCATGGCTTTCGTTTAAATGGTGCAGCTGAAAGAGGCCGAGCTGACGGTGATTTACAATGCTTCCCTCTTCAAACATCAATTATCCTCACATCGCCACGCCAGATTAGACATCATATAGAGAACTATGCCTTGCTGCAGCGTGAAACGAACCAATGGAAAGATCAAGCGAAGAATTGGCAGGAGCATTTCCTTCGCGTTGAAGAGGAGCGATGTGCGCTATCCTCACGACTGGATGAACTCGTAACAGAACGACTTATCGTCAGTTTACCGTCCTCCATAATTCTATAAACCATAGATCTGATGCACGCGCATGTAGATTCCACCTATCACACCTAACCATGCTTCCTCCAAGTCTACCCCTTCAATATCCCATCCCACCATCCCCCAACCACCAACTTACCAATCCGCCGCTCCACCACCGACTAACCACAACACTAAATCATCCTCCCAAAGCTCCCCTACCCAACCGCACCCTCGCTCTGCTGGCAAACTAGCCAAACGTAAGGTTAGTATACCCAGTCAAAGCGAGCTACCGCCCTACAGCGAGACAGCCCATACCTCTCACCCGACTAAAACCCCAACCTCCAATTCCGTCTCTCGCTCAAACCGCAAACAAGCAGCAGCTTCGTCTTTTCGTCCCAAACAGACTACCTCTTCAGCAGCAACAGAAGTACCGAAAGAACCTAAACAGATCCTCATCCGAAGAGTACATGCTGTCGTAGAGGTCAAACAGGAAGAAGCATCAGACGAGGACGTGAGCGAACCTCTTCCACCTGATTCTCCTGAAGAGCTCGCATTGACACCTGGCAAGTTACGCAATCCCCGACGGACTCGAAAGATTGTGGTGGATGACGATGGTGACTATGAACCTGACAATGTTTCTCCTGAAGCTGGATCCAGCCAGGCTGGGGAGGAAACTGAGGATGATGAACTCATGATTGGGGCTGGGGTATGGATGTCTCCTTTCTCGAACATTTGAGCTTTTCGCTGACTTGTCTCCTTGTCTCCACACAGGATGACCTCAGCTTTGACGTTGATTCGCCGTCTGCGTCGCGGCCAGCCTCTGCTGCAAAGATAGTTGCAAACAAGAGGCGTAAACTCAATACAACAGCTAGCAGCAAACCAAAAGCTAGGCGGAAAACTTGAGCCCTGCACTCTGTTCCATTGCTTTCTGGATTATTTAATGTACCTCGGATCACCTTTATCATGACGGACTTTCATGGTTCTCAGTATCATTGGGCAAATAGATATATTGCGAATCTGCAATGGTATACAATAATATTACATGAGTTTTGAGGAGCCACCATAGCCACCACCTGACTTCTTCAGGGCACGAGAGGTGGCGAATAGTACACTGTCAATCAGTGAGGCAACGGTGAGAACACCTCCCACAATCGCGCAAGTTCTATGAGGTGTCTCATGAGTTTTTACGTCCCCTGAGGTTCAGATGTTAGACTTACGATGTAAGGAAGTGGGCAAATGACTGTCTTGAATCAGAATGTACGACAAGGATGGGCGAGATTTCGTAGTTGAAGAATGCGCCAGGCAGGCCTTGTGTACCATGGTGGACTTGGATACCTCCTGGAGATTCACCACCAGCACCTTCATCGAGGTCACGCTCGAAGTGGGTCGCACTGTACTGATGAGTGTTGACCTGATGTTTTCCGTCAATATGTGGGTAACCTAGATGAGGCGTGATGCACGTACAATCTTGCCATCCAGGGTCCGAAATTGCGTCGAGACGACCTTGAGGAAATATTGGAACATGTAGTGGGCCTTGGACGTGCGATAGTGTGCGCCATCGAGGGGATTGACAGCGAGGCCGAGACGTTTCTTCATTGCACGGCCAGCTTCAGCTTTCCAATAGTCGTATTCATCGTCACCTGCGGGTAAAATCACGCGCAAGTTCAGCAAAGGGATGCATACATTGGCTATAAGCCGAGCCCTGTACCTTCAAACGCAAAGCGGTGAATAATGTGAGAGAAATCATGCTTGTTGCCATCATCCCGGAGGTAGGGAACCAGTTCGTAAAGGTTGTGGCGGTTTGACTGGAACGAACGGCCGGGCGAGAGATGGATATTACCAATAACCTTATTTACGCGGATGCGACCAGAGACGTTACAACCCTCATCAGCTTGCTCCCTAAGTTTCTCAGCCCAGCCCTCATTTTTACACTAAACCAAAAGGGATTGCTCGTTAGTACTTGAACAGACAAAGGGATGGCAAAACGAAGAAAGAAACTGACTTGTTCAATGGCATCAGGATTCGAGAAGCTCCAACCACGATTCACATAAGCCATTCGCACTTCCTCGCAAGTGTTACAGCATCCACTCGCCGGTTCCAGACCACCATAACAAGATCCACAGTAGCCTTTCTTCTTGACTTCATTCATCTTGTCCAAATCGTTTTGCAATTGTGCACTATACGAGTTTGGCACCATCTTACCGTCCTTGTCCAAACGGATCTTAAGGACGTTGTGCGAGACATCACGTTGAACTTCGCCGCTAATGTCCATTACGTCTAGGCTGAGCACTAGAATGTTTAATAGAGCGAAAGAATGGCCAGTTAGAGCGGTGCCGACTTGGGAAGGGGATGTAGTGCGTACGGAAACATGGTACTCGGGGGAACGTGATGTTGAGGTTGACGGTAAGTTTCTCGCCTCTACTCTTGTCAACGACGATGGAAGTGTCGGTATAGACTTTCCTGTAGTCCATAAACTCAAGTGACGTGAATGTCAAGATGATGGCAGCCGCGATGAGGGTCACTGGAAGGATAATACGAATTAGCACACAATAAGTTATTCAGAGGCAAGAAGTGCTCACAAAATGCGCCAGTACGGGTTTTGACCTTCACGTCTTCTGTTGTCTATTACCTCGACCATCAACGCTTTAAAGCCAGAACCTATTTCTTTGCAGACCGACCTTGCCAAAGGCATCCATGCCCTTGAGGCTGCTAAAGAGACCTTTCGCCATTATAGCCAACCGCCCTCAGATTAACCAAAAAGACCAGGTAGAAAGACCAAAAGAGAGTGAAGGGGCAAGTGAAGGATTATCTCTTGAGAGCAGCGAACCTATGTCGTCGTGTAACTGGACCTCACGTGATAGAAATTGACGTGTCAGTGTCTGCTCCAATACACACTGATACACAAAGGTGCCTCTGGCACCCGAATTTCCTCCTGAAAAACTGCCGAATTCTTGAGAAACTATTCTAAATCAACCCCCGAGGCTGTAGTCGCACAATTTATGTAAGGTCCATGCAAGCGAAGAAGATAGAGGCCGTATTTGCGGAACTCCTTGCTTTATCCCGTCAAGGTGCAGCGATACGATCCACTCCTTGTTTCACCTTCCCGATGAGATTCATAACACCATCACGAAGCCCATCCGCCTGGACTCCAACCGCGTCGTTACTGGTACGGTAAACGCCGGTACCAGCTGGTCCTCCAAGGCTGACGTTCACGCCGCCGAGATTCAAGTTCAACACGGGCGCATTTGATGCCGATTCGGGTGGAGGATCGTAAACGGTCGAAGGGAACTTTTCTGCCGCTGAACGAAACATCTCAACGTAACTGAATCATAGTTGAGGGCTACCGTTCGTTGTAGAAACCACGAAGTACTTACCTGGACGAGTTGTGCACGCATGTCCCTCCAAGGAGAAGACGGACACCTACTCCAGGCGGGAGTGCTCCGTTCGAGGCTGCGATGGGATCTTGGTTGTACAGCGCCACGGTCCTTGCCTCCTCGTATGTCGCACCCCCAATGATGAACAATATAACATCTTGCGGCCTATACCATCGGGATCAGGATACGGCTCACGAGAGCTTAGATCGTTCAACTGACCGTTGCAACCCTTGATTTGGCCCTACACCTTCGAGGAAAGGATAGCTTGATTCCTTCAACTTACTCTTGAATAGATTTTCAAGAGTTTGTGCGAGATGCGGAGAGTGTTGGGTGTACACGTTCTCCACACCCTAGAGAAATCAGTCACGGTTGAAACGCGGTAGGATAAGAAACACACTTTGAGTCCCTTTAACGCAGAACGTCCTTTTGCCAACAAAGATTCCGTTGAGAAAAGGTCATCTTGACGTTGATCAGTACCCGCAATGTTCAAAAACACGTAGACAAGCTGTGATGATGTTGAAATGAGCTGGACTCAGGAATTTTTCCAGAATATCGCGTACTCTAGCGTCCTCTCGCGACACTCCATTCGCGAGTAGGAGATTGATTAAGTTGGCAATATTTGCCTGCTGTGTCTTCTGATACCGGAGCGCATATAATATGGCGACCTTCAGCTTGTTCCAGGGCGGTACACCAGGATCTGCGATAATGGCCTGCACGCTCTTAAGATCGATTATCATCGAGCATATGAAGCCATTACACGAAGTTGGCTCACCTTATAATCAGCACCGGAGCTTGTAGCCAAGCCTTGTTCGACCTCTCCAACGTCAAGCAGCTTGTCCCGTCCAACCAGGCGACTGAGCTCTCCAACAAGTGCAACGTGCTTGCTCACATTACCACCAAGCTTTCGGAATTCAGGGTATTCTTCCACGAAACGCTTCATGTCCGCGATTGATTGAATGTTCGTAGGTGATGTGGCCAAGGACTTGGACTGGTAGTTCTGGACGTAATCCTTGAGCACTGTGCCGAGATCACCGAACGTAGAAAGATAGTGCGCTTGGAAAAAGGGATCCGTTGAGGTCGTAAGCGTGATTTCCTAGTCAGGAGGTAAACCGCTGAGAGCAAGGATAATCCGAACAACCTTACAGCGAGTTCGGGTGTAATGCCAGGAACCATACGCAGATCAACTCTGCCGTTTTGGATACCCAATAGTTCGTGCACCATAGCTTGGTAAGTCCATTGTGAAAGAAGGGGCGTAACGGGATCATTCCTGCGGTCGAGGATCAACAAGAGAGGGGGGACCTGGGTTAGTCTGAAGTCAAACAACGACGATTCGGTTTGAATGCGATGCTATCCGACAGTACGGTCGTTAGATATGGTCGAGAAGCTGGCCAGGCGAGCTTCAACACACCTGAATCTCTGTCCCTAATTTCTTCGCCATCGAACTCATTCGTTCATATCGTATAATCGGCTTCTTCCTCAAGCTGAGCAACACGGCGAGGATGCCTTGCACATGAGCTTCGAGGGCTGCCGGATTCCAGGTGCTCGGACTGTTGCCATACAATGATCGGCTGGAAGAGGGTGTATAATTCAACGAGAAAAGGCTAGGAAGCAGTGGCGCATAATCCGCAAAGTATTCCTAAGCGTTGGGTTAAGACCCCGAAAGGCAGAGCGCGGTTCATTAACGCACCTGGACTTCCCGAACTACTTCATACTCATCAACCTCGGCCAAGCGTTCTATCCCACTTTTGCTCAAGATATTACTGAAATCTGCGCGCCAATTGTTAGCAACAATACATGAGTTGGACATCACCCAATATGATTTACCAACTGACACAAATAATACTCTCCGTATTTCGGTTCCCTAAGCTCAGCTTCCAGCGCCTCCATGCTTGATTCGCTGTTTTGGAGAAAACAGACACATTTCATGTGAGGCATCCGATCTCGGTTCTTGTTGTCTATTCGATCTGTCAAGTACACCTGGTATGAAAGTAGAGTAGACTGTGTTGAAGCAAGCGATACTATGGGTGTCTAAACAAGAGCACACTGAATATAAGAGCAATCTAACACATGAAAGGCATGAATGCACACCGTATGGGAATCCAGAAGAAGCACCTTCATTGACGAAGGTGTCGAAACCATCTTGTTGACATACGTCTCCACCGCTTTCACTACATCCATTGCGTCTTAAGCCAAGACTATAAGTAATAAAGGATGTGAAGAGTGGTCGAGTTTATCTGGAAACCAATAAGAAGAAGATGAAAGGTATGCTCCGGGCAGGAGGAGAATGGGTGTCATACCTGTTGGTCGCTTGCAGGGAGGACCACATTAGGCGTATGATATTATGTAATGTATTCAGTTCATTTAGAATTTCCTCTTCAAGCAGAGGCTGTTGCTCAGATTATCCAGCTTCTCCCGAGTTACAATGAACGAGCTGCGAAACCTCGAGTTCAAGGTGAGGGCTGTTAGACACCTATTGACACCAACGTATCTCGGCTGCGAACTTGCTTTGTTCCCCTGATGTCAAATTTCCGCTTGAAAAGAACAACCCGAATGGCGTCCCACCATTCCGCAGTTTACCACCTCTTGAGGCATTATAAGCCTATATTTGGCAAAAGTTTTCCATTCTCATCGCTGCGCCACGAAGACGCCCCTATTATAGACCCGTGTCTACTGTTGAGGCTTCAGACGCCACGATTCTACATGAAATGTTCAAGACCGCATGGGGTTTTCTGCTCGCTAATCCAATCGGACCAATCACTAGCTGTTTCTGAAAGACAAGAAGTCCTTAGTCAATCTAGCTAAACGACAGTGCATCTCAGGGTTGGGTTCGAGAAATGAGGACGCGCGTGGTCAATGTGCCCTAAATCGCACAAGCTTTCTCTGATCTCGGCCGATATCATAAACAGGGAAATAACTGGGTGGGCAGAACCTGTGGGTGTGAATAGCATTACTTATCGCCTCCAAAGTCAACTGGCAAGGAAGTACTTCGCGAGAAATGGCAAAGCCGAAAAATACCCATCAGCTTGGTAGGAAAATATACGTAACTGCCCTGAAACGCTTTGCCCATACCAATGATCAGCTAGAGTCAAGGGACTCTATACTGTAACCAAGGGGCACGCCTTCAAGAGACCTTACGGATAAATCAAAGGAGAAGTGGCCAATAGCGTACGGTAAACTCCGAGCTGTAATGATCTTCAGAGAGGCGAAGATCAATCATGCTCCTGAATTAAACCGATATTCATCGTACACTACTTCGTTTCTCAGACGACCACCCCTCGGACAAAGCTTTTCATCGCTAGTGTCTGCATACCAGCAATATACTTTTATTTCCACCCCTGGCCAGGCAACATGGTCTCTGCAATATTTAAGCACCACTTCGGTTTTCATGCGCTCCACAATTTTCTCTTCAAAAGCCCGATGACCACCTCTTTCTACGGTCAGGAGCTTCAGCGCGCTCTGAAGGAGCAAGGTCCCTTTATTCAGGGCTTCAAGCTCGTAAATGCCAGTCCTCTTCAGGCGACTGCTCGCGTCCGACTCCTCGAGGGACATTCCATCGACGTAACTCTCACCCAGCAAGGGTATAAGGTGGGTCATCTTCATCCCTGTGCTTTTATCTTGCAACTCACGCCACTTGTCCCCATAAACTGATAACAAGGTAAATGAGAGTGTAACAGAAATATTCGAGGCTGTCGAGGAACTCCTCCGCTCGACAAGTCCCCTATATGCGCAAAGGCGCAGTGAAGCTTTATTCGAAGCCCTCAGACGGCTATCTTGAGTCATTCCATGAATACTATGATCTCCAACACCATGTACGTATTGAGGCTGTAGCCTCTCGTGCATCCCGCTGACCCTACCTGGACAGACCCAGCATTTGCCAGACGGGTTCATGTTGACATCATATGCATCATTACTTGAATTACGCGATTCGGCTGTATTGAACACTGACCGTATTCAACTGTCGACTAATTGTCTATCTTATCTGATATCTCCTGCAAAAATTTCCACCTACTCCCCATCCAATGATCCAAACAGTCCAGTTTGTTTTCTGTTTTCCAGCGCCTTCTCGTACATCTCCCTCGTGAACACGAAACCGTTAGCTCTCACTTTTCTGATGGCATTTCCCACCCAAGAGCGTTCCTCCGAGTTCCTCAAGCAATTTGCCCACCACCTATCGATGCTGCTTTCGAGGCCACGAGTAGATAACTCACCACGCTCACTCTGCTCATTAAGCACGTGAAGTAAGAAACCTGCGTTAAACCGCTCCAAACCTAGCTCTGAGAGGCACTTCAGAATGCGTGAAATGCGGAGATAGTTGTGGGGGGAGGCTAGGGTGTGGTAGACAGCAATGAGCCCGATGGTTTCGAGTATGTGAAACCTTGAATGGGGCACTCACTGACGAGGTTTCCATAATGAGCTTCGTAATTCCTGGGTGGGAGAACTCGACCAAGGAGGCCCGTTTCCTCCGATATTAAACGCATCCCGTAAAAATCAAGCATCAACTCGTATGATCTTATGATTCGCCTCATGATTTTGCTATCGGCTCTCATGGCTTCAATTTCATGGAGTTGAAGGGGCTGCGACTCCCAATTCACCCCATTCTCACGTATCGGGAACCTAGATGGGATGGAACCAAGCCGTGAATCTCCTGCATCAAGCATGCAACTGTTCGGCAAACTCACAGCCATTGGATGAATCCATGCTTGTACTCCAGTTTCCTAAAGTCCCCAAACCACCTGTGGGACTACGTTTTACCTATACCTTGTCTGTCTGAAACTCTGGCATACCGCTCGTGTATTTCATCGATAAGCAGATTGTCCGGTCGACAACGCAGGGTGTTCGAGTAGAACTCCAAGTTCATGAAGGCTTCGGGATCATCTCCTACGTCAGGGTATCCGTCTATAAACTCGCGGATGTCTCGTGGGACCGCCAACATGAAAGAAGAAGTAGATCGCTCAGTTGTCTGGAAAAGGGGAGCCTTGCGGGGGGCGAGATGTAGACAATGTGTTACAGCTTTCCTCAACATGGCTGTTGTCGTACGTAATTTGTATCATCGTCGATTATCAACAAATCCTCAACATGACTCGGCTGTCTCCAGATCTTACTCATTCACCTGAATGCAAGATGATGTTTGCGTGTTATGGGGAGGCATTGGATTACCTGTGCTGTGTCTTCACATTGCTCATTACCTTCGACAGGCGCAATCTCCTGGTATATGATGATGGCGATTACCCACACTTAAAATACTATTCTTTGGTTACGATCTTCCATCGCCACCTGGGACTGTAACTCTCAGACGATGAAACTTGCCACGAGGACCCCCTTGTCCAAAAGCTATGTTGAAACTTGTGAGGGTACGGCTTCAGTGACACGGGGACTACTGTCACTGTTGCGACCCTCAAAGGCAACAACACCAAGTTGACCATCTACCACCCAGTAACGTGAGTCGCCATACTCTTGGGTGGGGGTCATAACGCTTCCTTTCAGTAACTGTCGCCCGCAAGCTGTCAATACGCCTCGAGTGCGTCCCTCATCTCTCAGCGCTCAAACCTTCACGGCGCCGAATCTCCAACCGGGCAACTCAGCTCGAGAAGGGGTCAGATTCAAGTTGCTTACCTGTTCTAGAAGTTGAGCTACACTTTGCTGTTCTTTGAGTTGCGTGAATGTCATTTCCACCTTCCAAGTTCAGTCTCAGGTTCGGGAATTGCCAGGGTGAGTAAGGCACTCACTGGCTCGCGGGAGGCCACCAACGGCAGTGATTTACGTTGATTCTAGGAGTTTCCCTCGACGCGCCTTGAAGTGAGCCAATGACGGGCTTCTTGTGAAGATGAGCGTATCCGGTTCCGCCAGTCTGGTCGCCGCTGGAAACAGGGCAGTTTGTTGGTGAACCAAGATGCACAACCCTGATGACACATACTGACTTGCCGAAGGCAAATCCGGTAAAAACGTGAGAGGATCGTTGCGTTGAAAATGCAGGGACTCAGAGGAAGTTGCAGGTCTTGTCTGTAGTCGAAGGTAGATGCCTAAGGATTGTTCGGATATGGTTAGAATCGGGTGATAACCTGTGAAGGTGAGTTTGTCTACTATCACATTCATTGAGTACTCCGGCGACTCTATGTTCCGCAAGCGCTCTAAGAGGTAAGCCTTGAGAGAAACTCATGGCTCACTCAAGGATTTACGGGAGTGCATCAGGTCCGGCCTTCCGAGACACTTGATGGGGTTTTGAATGTGGATCCCCGTGACTTCCTGCACATTGGCATGAGAGGTTGAGAGAGCGTAGCAGATCGAACCGTCCACAACCAGAGGCGCAGAACTATGCATGATTAACGCTACAAATCGCGTCTGATTAGATCTGACTGGTGAAGAGTCAAGGGTCGGGTTGAAGGTCTGTTACCCTCACTGTCGGCCTCCATGTGATGTTAGAATCTACCCACAAGAGCTCGCCCGTCGCCGACGAGCGGGTAATAGCAGGTAATAGCAAGTAATATTTCGACTGATAGCATGAGAGTTTACCTGCCAAAAGTATCTCTTATGGTGCCTTCGAGCGGACTTCGTAAATACTATATCAGCTGCCAGAAAAGTGATCAGCGCGATTGAACCAGGTGATTTTGTCTTTGACACGGAGCGCCCATAAAACTGTCAGGCACGATGAAGTGGGGTGGCGGGACTCCCTGAACTGATCCACCCTGTTGAGTACTCCTGCGGACAAGCAGGTCCGATACGGAGCATTGCAACTTGTCAGTCTTGTATCCAACTTTGTCATGTGTAAGCATGGACCGTCAAGGCTCTGTGGAAGTCACCCATTAGGTAAGACTAGGCTATGTGGGGATATATCAGCTTGCATTCCTACTGGGGTGCTTAACAGGAAGAGAATAAAAGCAAAAATCATACTAAGCTCCTTCAGTAAATATTCCCAGAATAGTTTGACATAAGCCATTCTTCCAGGCGCGTGTCGTATCTTTGTGTGGGGTCGCGGTATGGTATGTGCTGTTGCCAAGAGCAGAAGGTCTGGAGGCCGAGATTGCATCCTCGCCCCAAACTAGAGATCTGTGTTATGCCATCACCTTCCTTCGACACTTGCCTCCATATCCGCTCGCGAGCTTGTAGGACAGTCGGTATTTGTTCACTTAGGCTGTCCCGATGTGCAGATAGGTTTCAGTGGGGGGAATTTCTGCGTCTAAGTTTCTACAGCAATCTTCGAAAATCCCTTCAGATGGATATCGAGATAGCGACCAGCACGGAACCCCTGGGCATAATGCACAACAGTATAAGCCAATGGCGATCTAACCCCAGGCTGGCAATCAAGAAATCATCAATTATATCGAGTGCAAGCCATTTCTGTAGTCGGAATCGGGAGCCTTACAGAGCTAGAGCATTACCAAACATCAGAAAAATTACCCTCGAGCAGGCTCGGAAATATTCTTATGCGGTCGAATAAGCCGACGCTCGACCCGCTAGATGACAGGCACCGTCTTCTTGAAGCCATGGTATGTATATATATATATATATATTATTTTATTTTATTTTATTTGAAAAAATCCATCCATCCATGTCGAGTAAAATAACTTCGAACGGGGAAGGGCGGGGATTTAGCCTGTGACGGCGAGAAAAGTGATTGTGTTACGTGCGTTCTGACGTACTGTCGCAAGAGGTGTAAGAAACCTGTTATTCCCCGAAAACCAGTCACGACTGAGAGCCGAACATGCGAAGGGGAATGCATGGAGTTTGCACGCTGATCAGAAGAGTTCCCGGATCTCCCGAGCTAGACTTCGGACGTTCACGAAGAGACCACACTTTAAAATATCAGAGTTTTGACAGCACATGAGTTCTCCCGTAATTAACGACAGAATGCATGACATCCTGCATGAACTGACCGTAGGGTATATACTGTCGCCACGTGGAGACCGGATGAGTCAAAAAGACCAACATGGAACCAAGGCGACAGTACGTGTTTGCTAATCAGACAGACCGTTATCCGAATTTGCTATTCGATCAGTCTCGGATTAGTGTTAGTTGCACTACGCATAGCCCGAGGACTTCGCAGCAACCTGTACACCTACCATGGCCAAGGTCGGCTATATGATCAACAGTCGAGCAAGCTTACACCATTGGCAGGTTCATCAATGGGGGCTCATAAATGCGGAAAGGTGCAACGTAGGTCAGCGCAGGCAACGTGTAGTCGAGGGAGTTCAGAGCTCAGTACATATGCACCTATAATGGTCCTGCATTCAGCTTGTGGGTTAGACAGAAAACCGAAAATCCGTGATAAAGTGATTTAATGTTGCTTACATGCCGGTGCTTACATGCCGGTGCTTACTGTCCTCTCCGCCACATCTTTTGCCAACGAAACAGTGTTTGAAATTTGGAGTGTCGTTGATGAGACAAACGCACACATAGCGTTGCGACGCCTACTTGAGTTGGGAGTTGCGCTGAATTCCGAAAACGCCGAAAAGTCCATGAATGACATGTGAACACGACCTTCACCTGACAGTGAGACGACCATCCCGACAAAGCTGCTAAGATCTCACGGAAGAAAACCTTCTGCTGTCCGTACACCTGTTTATAGGTGTAGTTCGATTGAACCGTCATAATATCACGGAAATCGCCCTGGCGAGCACGCCCGAATTGTGTAATTGACGTGGGTGAGCTTGGTCTCCTGCCAGTCAGAATGCTGACCAAGCAGCCCCCTTCGGAGAGGTATGTGGACCAAGAATAATTAATAAACGATCGCTGTCAGAGCCCAGGTCACAGGAACCGCGGATTCGTAACTTGCCCATCACTTGTTCATTCAAAATTGACAAGAGTGGGACAGCACGGAACGGTTCAAACAGCGCCTTCTTAGCTAGCAAGCCTGGTTCAGCCAGCAGCCTCATCATCCATCAAAGAGTCACGGAGACGTGTTCATCAGCGGACTGTGGGGAATCATAGATCCAGGCTGCAACAGCGACAACAACGGTTAACGGATACAGCCGAATTTCGGGCCTCAAGGGAGAGAAAACAAATGATCGGATACTTGATGATTGTTCTATTTGCTGTGCGCCAAAAATTCGCGTTCACTAGGCCATGTGACTGTCACAGAACCAAGAGGTCAAAGGCCACAAGTAGTGTATTGGGTCTATGGACTCACAGGCAGCATGAGCCAGTGTGGTCAATCGAACACGTCCGAGAGCACGAGGGTGACTTGGGAAAAGGCGGGAGTGGGCTGTACCGTGACTCCGGAGTACAACGATAGGAATCTTCGTGCCTTATCTAGTAGCATTAGGGCAGCGATGCGATGGTGTGGCGCTCATCTGTTGCACATTGGGGTTGCCCGCCCGGTCGACATTTTTCTAATCCTGAATTTATCGCAGGGCAGTCAGCCCTACACAAATATGAGAGGTGTGTCACGTTTTTTGGAGCCCTATCAACTTTCGAAGACGTAGTACGATAGCAGTCAAGTTGATGCTGGTTCCCTTTCGCTGCTGCCGCCCTGTACGCACCAGTCTCGACACAACAACGCGCGACGACCTCCTTATTCACGATCAAGGAGCACTCCGCATGTCATCAGCGCCATCGGACAGGCAACCATTATGACTATTGTAAGGCAGCCACTTCACACGCACCAAAACCACATCTGTCCATACAAAATTAGACACTATGAGACCCAGTGAAAATACTTCCATAAGCTGCTCTACCAGCGAAAATTCCCTGCAGGCCTGGTTTCGGAACTTCGGGTTCTTGCATTAGTTTTGCCGCGAAGCGACAGGTGAGGCGCGATCATTTCGTCACCGAAACAAGCGACCAAAAAATGTAAGTGTTCACTGCCTTGATGACTCGGGAGGCTCGTGGTTGAAGACAACTGATTATCTGATGAGCCAAACCCCTCAAGAACAGGCCCAAAAGAAAGCTGCACCAGGAGGAATTGGATTCAGCACGGGCGGCGATGTACGGATATAAGCCAATTACTTTTTAAATCCGTTCCCTGAGATACTATAATACATGCTATGAAGAAATTCTAGTCATAGTGGGAATGATCGGACAAATGCGGAACCGGAAAAAGCAGGAGCCCATTGAGACATGTTGGCCAGGATGGAACCTCGAGAAGCGGAATAGCTGGTGTTCTTCTCATAGACTAGGCTATGTCTTCCAATGAAATGTAGAGGGAGATGAAGCCAAAATAGTCCGGAAGTGCGGAGTTGGGGTATTAGGCTCGCACAAACTGCATAGATTTTGATCTTCGTCAGCAACCGAGCGAGCAAGAAAGGATAGAGCTCACTCACACGATAGTGTAGTCTACATGATTGGTCGGGCAGGGCCAGCAGCGGTGTGGCAAGGAAGAGCTCGCCGGTGGCGGAAGGAATGCAAACAGGCAGGGAAGAACAGAGCTATCCTGGCACCACTCAGATTACTCAAAAATATTTCTGGTTCTCCTTACCACCAGCCAACATTGGGGCGTTGTCCTGTTGAAGGAAGAAGCTGATCGGGAATGAGACTACCCCAGTCTCGACAGACTATTGTTAACTTTTTGTTTCGTTCTAATGCGGGGTGGTGAAACCCTTGTACAGGAGTGATGCATTTGAAGGATAAGTTTGACGACATGTGGAGAGTAGAGATGGATGGCATGTCATAAGTCACTGTGTTAGGTACTCCTGAGAACACCTTTTCCAAGGGTTCGGGTGGGGTGGTAGGCAGTAAGCACTACATCGAGCACCAAACTTGCTGGTTCAACACTTGTAACGGTGGCTCTGCCATTGACCAGAATTGATCCAAACAAAAAGAAAAGTAAAGAAAAGAAAAGAAAAAAGAAAAGAAAAAGAGCACTGAACTTGTGACCACAAGACCCTTGACCGTAAGGTTATACTCAAATTTGAACCCTGCTATACTTACTTGTGTTTGTGAGGATCAGCCAGATGCTCAACTGGTGCTCCAACGAGCCCTTCAAGAATCCCAATGGTGTTTTCCTTCTTGAAGTTGAACTCACAGACAGGAGGCTGAATTTTGTCACCTGCTGAATGGAATCGAATAGTAATCACAGATGCTGGTGCAGAGATCCTCCTTAAACAATTTTTAATCATCGACTCACTAGTTATTCAAACCAGGTTCAAGGCACTCATAAAACATACTTACCCACACAACAGTCATAATGATCTGCTGACAGCTGATGTCTATATACTCATTCTATCTTCATGTGCCCAGAATACCTGAGGCTTTTTGGTTCTACAAGTACTGACAGACCCAAGTAAAGAGATCATTCTATCTGTAATGGGATGATAGCCATTGTACACTTGGAGCTCCATCAGGTAAGGGCCATGCTCCAAATCACATCAAAAAACTGATTTTCACATTGAAGAAGGATGGTCATCATATTAGCCAAGGTATTCTGGGACAGGTAATGTTGTAGATGAGACTCTGATCCCAGTGAGACAGGGAGTTGTCCTCTCCCCCCCAGGTTTTGTAGTTAGACACCAACACTGGCAGCCCACAAGTCTTGAGGTAATGAGTTGATGAGGCTCCAGACATCATGATTCAACCCAACATCTGATCAGAGCCAAATGCAAGATATAGTCATATAAACAAGTCACAATCTTTTCTATCTTCTTATTCATGGGGGCATTTCTTATTTGTGCATAGGATATGAATTAGATTGGATCTATCTGAAGTGTGGGATTAGACTAACATATGGAGGGAAGCTGCTGGGCTTAAGCCCATGGAGTGCTCAATGAAGCCTTCTCCAGATGGGAGTTGAGCAGGTGAGCTCTAACTCACCCTTCAACCAATGGACACTGAAGAAGATATTGAATGTACACCTGAGCATGCTGTTTCTGCTGCTAATCCTCCTTCAGCACAAACACTAAACAGTTTAACAGGAATATTTAGTCTACAAGCTCATCCACCTGCTGTTTTGGATTGAGCAGATGCCAAATGGTGGACTAATGAAATAAATTAAAATAAATTGTAGCCTACCTTTTACCCTCCAGGATGTGCACTCGGTCATTCATCCATTTCTTTGTGGCCCAAGTGAGTACTGTTCATTCTAAAGGTACAGGAGACTCTACTAGAAGTCATGCACTTTGCATTTTCTCTGCTAATTCCTCCATGAGGAGCCTCCAGGATAGTGATGGTTGGACAAGTGAAACAACTGAAGTTGTGATGAAGAAGTATCAGCACTGTAATCTGGGATTGATAGAACTACACAATATTTGACAATCATCACAGATGTATAGTATTAGCCAGTACTTCTGGGAAACCAGGTCACTCCCTGCTTGTAGTTAACTCTGTAGAAATTATTAGATCATTGCATGGTACAAAAGTCGATGTTATACAAATACCTCTTGGTGCAAGTCTGAAATAGTCATCTCTTTGGCCAAACGACTTACACTAGCTCACAGCTCACTATGTTGAGAGTTGACAAATTGGTATGGAATTTAGGAAAATTAAGAGGAACTATAATGGAGGTCTGCCACTGGGTAGGCTTCCTGCTATCCTGACACTTAAAACAGAAACATTACTTACATGCATTGCAGGATATGAGTAGCATACTATGAATGCACAGTTGTGGAGCCCCTTGAGGACATCATTGCATACATGTTAAACCCACAGAATTTGCCATTAGTCTATGAGTGGCATAAAATAGAGAGCTATAGGTGAAATGAAATACTGGAGTCCCTGATTGTGTGCATCTTGGTCTCTATGCTACTAGCAGCTAGTAGCTTCATAGCTCTCTGGAGGAAGTTCTTCTTGTGATGTATCAAAGTCTTCAGAGATGTAAATACAGTCATAGGCTTCAAAGGATCTCTGTTAAGGTAGCAGACTCTGGACAGGGGCAGACCACAAGTGGACAGAAGTGGACGTTCACAAATCAAGGTAGGTGAGGCCTTGGCTTCAACTTATGTGTTGTGCCCCTCAGAAACCATA